>JAWZSL010000032.1:7994588-8529588 GCA_034769285.1 Lutjanus argentimaculatus | reverse complement strand
GGCTGAAGATGCTGCCGGGCTCCTCCGCTCGCTGCCCGTTTTATACTCTCCGTCTCCTAGGTAACTCCCGGCCCGGCCTTATTGGTCCGCACCAGCGCGAGGGATTCCCCCCGCCGCGAGCTTCGTAGCTGCCCAAACATGGGCCGCATCCGGCTGTGACGGCGGGTATCCCCATACCATAAAAGGAGAGGCGGGAGAGCGACGTAACACGAGAGCAGAGAGAGGGGTTTCCTCCACTGCGGCAACACAGCGACAAATTATACAACAACCAGCAACCAGCAGCAGGTTGATGCAGGAGGGCGGAGGAGAGGATGGAGAGGATGGAGAGGATGGAGAGAGGATGAGGAGGATGGATGGAGGAGTGCAGGGATGCAGCAGAGGATGGAGGGATGATGGAGGGACAGAGGATGTATTATATTTGTTGTTATTGACACATTTCTGCAGAAACAGAACGTGTTGCTGCATGCAGCCTTTGGGACATTTTGCCCCGAGTTTAGCTGCACAGGCAGACCATTTATATCTCAGTGCCTGGTTGCATAAACCACCTTAAATGTATAATATGCAACATTTTCCTTCAGAAACAACACATATACTGTCAGTGTGTGGTGGTGTCTGCATCTGCAGAGACTCTGCAGCCTTCTGCCTCCGTTTCCTCATTTTTCCCTCTTATTTTGCTGCTCAGGACGTCTGGTGACGAACAACTCAGACAAATCCTACCATCTTCAAAAGGTAGCTAGCAAACAATGTAACCTTTTATTAACTTTTAGCTGACTAGCAAACAATGTGATGTTTATGAACTTTTTTTGCTAGCTAACAGGTAACATAATGCAGGGCTCTCAAGTCTCACGCATTGAGCGTGACAGTCACGCTTTTCGGTCTTTTGTCACGCACTCCCGCCACACGTTGTATTCTGATGTCACTCTTGCCTGCATTCAAAACTTGAGAGCCCCTGATAAGGTTTTATTAGTGACACATTTATACTGAAACAGAAAATGTCCTTTGGGACAACTTTGCTCTGATTAGAGCCACACAGGCAGTAGTTAGCAAACAATGTAACATTTCTTTCTAACAGCTAGTTAGAAAACAACATAACATTTTGTTAGCCTTTCAGCTAGCTAACAACCAATGGAGTGCTTTGATATTGACACATTTATACAGAAACAGAAAATGTGCTGCTGCTGCTGCTACGGGACATTTTTACCCTGAGTTTTGCCACACAGGCAGGTCATTTATATCCCAGTGCCCAGTTACATAAACCACCTTAAATTTCAAACTTAAGAGCATAATATGCAACAATTTCCTTTAAAAATGTTTGTTCAAAACATCCGTACTTGAGTTCTGGAAATGAGACATCACATATCTTTGTGGTGCTTTTAAGAACAGCTCGGACAAATCATAGTGATTGCGTCTTGCATAAAGCCTCTTATTTAAACATAAACTTTCACACCAGTTACAGTTATAATAGAGCACATGTGCACTTTGGTTACCATGGTTACGCTTCTCTCACATCATTATCCTGGACAGCATTATTGTCATTTCTTAGCTAACTTAGCTGCAACACTTATGCTGCATCTGAAATTCCACACTAACATGCTAGTTAGCATGCTAAAACAGTATGTGAGATTTTCTAGTATGGTACTGGGGAAATATTACAGTATGAATCACTGGAAAACACACCAGCATGAATATCCCACAATGCAATGCAGTAGTGACGGCAGCAACAACAACATGACAGACAAAGGATGTACTACAGGTCGTTGTAAAGGTAGTTAACACACTTTTTAGCTAGCTTCTCCAAAGTGGACAACAAACAGAAAACAAAAGGGAAAAGACAAAATGGCCGCCCTGTGAACATGTTGAGGTGCTCTAAGAAGAGCAACGCTCAGCATCTTGTGTTTGGAGGTGTGTTTTTTGTCATCTTTCAAAAACTTAAAAACACAAACAAACAAGAGCAAAGAATGGATTAAACTTTGTCTTAATCTGCTCTAAAAGACACTGCAAACATTAGCATGTACAGCTAACTAGCTTACTAGCTGCAGTAATGTTAGCTCCAGCCAGACTTGTGCTCGGATACCAGTGTATTTACTGAACTCATGTTTGCCGTTTATTTCCACCAGGGGTTACATTTAGATTTGTTAGAGGTTTGAGCTCGCTCTCTTAGCTGGGTTAGCTTAGCTGTTATCCTGATTGTCTTCCTGAGGCGATGCCACTCCAGCTGGGTGACCTAATCTGATCCCTGCAGTTCCTTTTCCAACGTTAATGAGCATATTTCTGTTATATGCGTCATATTTCACCATCTGACAAATGTTTTGCTGCTAATGTAGCTTTAGCCTCAGACTGTTAGCATGAACTGTGTAAAGTAACTCTATATTTCAATATTTCAGACTCTTTTACAGGGTTTAAAATGTGTCAGATGGAAACATAATGGAATGGAAGATAGCATTAGCTTATAATAATAATATAATTAGCTCATAATTTTAGCCGACAGAATTCACAGTCATCAGCTAGAAATGAGAATCTGCTTTTGTTTTCTTCCCTGTGGAATTGAAGACCTCGTGTTTTAAAGATTACTGTTAATTTCAATGTTAAATCTGCCCTCGTTAGCACTGTAAACTATATTATGTGCAGTATGGAACGCTAAAGGTCAATTTCTGTCAACAAATATTCTTACTTGCCTCCTCACCTGTTTGAGTTTTGGTTCTTTCGTTGAGGTTAAAGCCTTTTCAGTAACACTTTTGCTGATTTTAAATGACATAAAGATGCTATTTGCTATTGCACAGTGAAAGAGGAAGAATATTAGCTGCTGTCTTAAATAGATAAAATGACATTTGGGAGGAAAATGTCTCAATAAAACCTGTTTTTGTGGCAGTCATGTCTTCCAGTCATCATCTCGTGTTCATAAATAAACACAAACGCAGAAACATGACTGGGGACATATTAGTCAATGGTATTTCTGTGAAGAACGACATAAAAACAGCCGGGGTGTGTGTGGTGTTTGTTGTGTGTTGTTTTTGGTGTGTGTGTGTTTTCTGCCCGTGTCGCACTGACGAGCTCACAGCTCTGCAGTGCTGCAGAGAGGTCGAGAGACTCAGAGAGAAAACACAGAGAGAGAGATTATTACACATTACTGCCCCACATGTGACATTCCTGCACATCAACGCTCAACAGCCGCTGCTGTGATGCTGTCGCCATGGAAACGGGAGGGAATTCAGGCCAGGCATTATATAAAGGGAAGTCAGAAATAGAAGCTGCTGGTTTTTATTCTTCTTTAATGTTTTTTAATGAAGCTAACATGAATTATCATCAGCAGGATCATGAGGTGAATTTAGCCCCAGTGATGGAATGTTACCAAATAGGGGAGACTGGGGACAGTTGCAACAAGTTGGTGTTGGAGATTTTACAGAGAAAATATTTTGTGGTTTCCCCTCTGACATCCTCCAGCTCATCAGCTTAAACCCTGAGATTTAACTACAAAGTTTTCTGATGCTAACATAGCCAACTGCTAATGGTAACAGTTAGCCACCGTTAGCAGCCTCCAGTCATTATCTGCTTAACCTCATGTTGATTGAACATCAGGTTTAAAAACCATAAAACGTCTCCTAAAGTCCTGACATGTCACACACACAGTTCAGACAGTGTGGACGCACACGTGAACGTGGCTCCAAGCTAAAGATCTATCGTGATCGCTGAAAATGGAGGATTTATGTTTTTATTCTGTTGTTTTTTTACGTTTTAAACTGGTCACCATTCACTTCCATTGTTTGGGAGAAAAAACTAAACCCGACCTTCAATCGACTTGAGGGTGAGTAGATAATCACTGAATTTTCATTTTTGGGTGAACTACAGTCATCTAGCGGGTTTGTCAGGTTCTACTTGAGCTAAATGCTATCAGCATGTTAACATGCAGATGTTTAGCATTAATATGTTCAACATCTTAGCATGCTAATGTGTTGATTAGCAGTACACAGAGTGCAGCAAAGGCTGATGGGACAGCCACTGAAGTTCTGCAGGTATTTGGTCAAAAACAAAAGTAGCGGACACATGTTGACAACTGACCCATTGTGAGTACCGCCCCCTTTGGTTCTGTGCTCCAATAACAGTTCAGCAAGCTTGGTACTGAGTGGAACCTTTCCTGATCTGTGTTCTTAGATCTGTCAGTGTTGAAAAGAAAACTACATTTTGAAGACGGTTAAAAGATGTTGCCAGAGGACCTGTAAAAGTGATAGTCACATCTAAAGGTAGCTAATGTTAGCAAAATGCTAGCTAACTAAGTCCCACCCCCTTTTCACTCTGTGCTCCAATAACAGTTGAGTAAGTTGGGTACCTGTTGGAGCCTCGTTCACCTTTGTTCTTTCCTTTTTCTCTCACTGACCTGCTCTGTTCTCGACTGTGTTGAAAAGAAATCTACATTTTGAAGATGGTTAGCTAACTAAATATTGATGGAGGTGAGCTGGCAGTTAGCTAGCTTTTTGCTAACATTAGCTATGAGATGTAACTAGTTCATAATTGATGGGGATTAGTTACCTAGTTAGCTAGTGTTTTGCTAAGATTAGGTATCAGGTGTAACTAGTTAGTTAACAAATGATGTCATTAGTTACCTAGTTAGCTAGCATTTTGCTAATATTGGCTATCAGATGTAACTGGCTAAGTAATGTTTGATGTAGATTAGTTAGCTAGAGTTTTGCTAACATCTATCAGCTATCAAATCACTAGCTAACGACTGATTTAGATAACAACAAACATCTTTTAACCATCTTCAAAATGTAGATTTCTTTTCAACACGGTCGAGAACAGAGCAGGTCAGAGAGAGAAAAAGGAAAGAACAAAGGTGAACCAGGCTCCAACAGGTACCCAGCTTACTCAACTGTTATTGGAGCACAGAGTGAAAAGGGGGCGGGACTTAGGATGGGTAAATTCATTCTGTAGTAAATATGAATGTCTGAACCACATTTCACAACAGTTGTTGATATTCAGTCTGAATCAAAATGGTGGACGGTCTGATCAACATCTCCACCCACAGAGCAGAAATTTCCTAAAGTTTATTAGTCAGTAAAAAATCCAGAGTCCAGATGAGACATTTTGAGAGCATCTTTTAAATCGTGACAAATTTCAAAGTGAAACAGGATAAACAGGACATAATGTTTGGAGGAGTTTGATTTGAACGTTGAAAAGCGGGCGTGTCATAACACAACATAGCATACTGTTGCTAGCTAGCTAACCTATAAACCTCTGAGCTGCCAAAAGTTGAAGATTGGTTGTTTCAACGTCATATTTTGTGTTAGAAGAAGAAAACATGGTCAGAGTTTGATATAAGAACACAAAGAAATAGATTTTTTTATATTTTATTTTAGCATTTATTGATGTAAAAGAGATGAAAAGACATTTTTCATTTCACCTTGACTTTAAAGATAATGCAGATTTAAAAACTCCTCTCAGAAGAAACAAATTACCTATTAAAACCCAACTTTTGTTCAAAATAATACTGTATTTTTGTTCTATAGAGAAACCAGAGGGTTTCCTATTGGCTTCAACACAGTCAGAGTTCTTTAGCAACATCTAGTGGTCACCAGAGGAACTGCAGCTTTAAGCTCCTGAATATTAATATTCAGGGTTTCTGTTCCTGGACGAGGACGTTACTGAGACCATCATCTCTTCATGTCCAGGTGCTGCTTACGTGTTTGTTTTCACCCAGACTGACAGAAATAACCAATCAGACGTCCAGGCAGACGACCGCGATGGATGACGCCGCAGAAAGACGGACAGGAACCCTCTCACATGAGACGAGCGCGTGGAACGACTGTATCAAGAACCAGGATGATGGAAGGATGTGTGAGGGGGCGAAGTATAAGAGAGACTGTTGCCATGGCGCCGTGCCACCTTCTGTTCCCTCCACCTGTTACAAATAACACACACACACACACACACACACACACACACACACACACACTCTGGTAGAGCTACATGAGTGTGTTCTGTGTTGTGGCGTCAGAAAATCTCCGGCCTTCAGATTCTGTCGTCCTCAGGCACTGACGCACAATTTATTAATTTATATATCTGTCACAGAAACCAGTCAGAAACCAGTCAGACACGAGTCAGATATAAACCAGTCACATATAAACCAGTCAGAAATAAACCAGTCAGATATAAACCAGTCAGAAACCAGTCAGACATGAGTCAGATATAAACCAGTCAGAAATAAACCAGTCACATATAACCAGTCAGAAATAAACCAGTCAGATATAAACCAGTCAGAAATAAACCAGTCACATATAAACCAGTCAGAAATAAACCAGTCAGATATAAACCAGTCAGAAACCAGTCAGACATGAGTCAGATATAAACCAGTCAGAAATAAACCAGTCAGAAATAAACCAGTCACATATAAACCAGTCAGAAATAAACCAGTCAGATATAAACCAGTCAGAAATAAACCAGTCACATATAAACCAGTCAGAAATAAACCAGTCAGAAACCAGTCAGACATGAGTCAGATATAAACCAGTCAGAAATAAACCAGTCAGAAACCAGTCAGACATGAGTCAGATATAAACCAGTCAGAAATAAACCAGTCAGATATAAACCAGTCAGATATAAACCAGTCAGACACAAGTCAGATATAAACCAGTCAGAAATAAACCAGTCAGATATAAACCAGTCAGATATAAACCAGTCACATATAAACCAGTCAGAAATAAACCAGTCAGATATAAACCAGTCAGAAACCAGTCAGACATGAGTCAGATATAAACCAGTCAGAAATAAACCAGTCACATATAAACCAGTCAGAAATAAACCAGTCAGATATAAACCAGTCAGAAATAAACCAGTCACATATAAACCAGTCAGAAATAAACCAGTCAGAAACCAGTCAGACATGAGTCAGAAATAAACCAGTCAGATATAAAACCAGTCAGAAAAAACCAGTCACATATAAACCAGTCAGAAATAAACCAGTCAGAAACCAGTCAGACATGAGTCAGATATAAACCAGTCAGAAAGAAACCAGTCAGAAACCAGTCAGACATGAGTCAGATATAAACCAGTCAGAAATAAACCAGTCAGATATAAACCAGTCAGATATAAACCAGTCAGACACAAGTCAGATATAAACCAGTCAGATATAAACCAGTCAGATATAAACCAGTCAGACACAAGTCAGATATAAACCAGTCAGAAATAAACCAGTCAGACACAAGTCAGATATAAACCAGTCAGACACAAGTCAGATATAAACTAGTCAGAAATAAACCAGTCAGACACAAGTCAGATATAAACCAGTCAGAAATAAACCAGTCAGATCCACTAGTCACATAAACCAGTCAGAAATAAACCAGTCAGACACAAGTCAGATATAAACCAGTCAGAAATAAACCAGTCAGATCCACTAGTCACATAAACCAGTCAGAAATAAACCAGTCAGAAACCAGTCAGACATGAGTCAGATATAAACCAGTCAGAAATAAACCAGTCAGATCCACTGGTCACATAAACCAGTCAGAAAGCAGCCAGAAACCAGTCAGAAACCAGTCAGAAAGCAGCCAGAAACCAGTCAGAAAGCAGCCAGAAACCAGTCAGATATAAACTGGGATAAAGAGGGTTCTCCTAAGCTGAAGAACCCTGTATGGTTCTAGTCAGAGTGTGGAACCCTGCAGGTCTGATCAGATCCTCTCTGGCTTCACACCAACAGATCGTTTCAGTTTCTGACTCGTCGTCTTTAACCGACACTGACTCGAGTGACATCACTTGAGGACATTTATCAGACTCGACGCCCCCTGGAGTTCAGACTTGTTATAAACAATGAGTTCATAAGCTGCTTATAAAGGTTACATTCACAGACTCAGGTTGGTTATAATGACTGAAACCAAAGTGTCCTGATGGGACAGGCTGTCTGTCTCTCCTTTAAGGTCGTCATGGCAACCAGTGACATGCAGCCTGATAACATCAAGGCTGCTTGACCAAGATAAACACACACACACACCACGGTCATGGTGAGGACACACACACACATCAGTTATAACAACACACACACACACACACACGACCTCTGACCTCTCCAAGGTCCGTCCCTGTGAGACAGATTAAAACCAGAACTCTTCGTCCTCCGTCCTCAGTCCATCACAGCCATGTTTGCTCATCTCCTCTCCTCTCTGACTGCCGTCATGTCTCCTCTCCTCCTCGCTCCATCCTTCTCTCCATCCTTCCTCTTCATCTTTTCATCGCTGCAGCAGTCGTCTTCTTCCTCGTCTCATACCGCTCCCGTCCTGTCTCCAAACCTCTGTCCTCTTCTCCTCCTCCTCCTCCAGCTCGGGTCTCCATCCCCTGTCTGCCCCGACTCCCCGTCCTCGGCAGCCTCCCCTGGCTGGGAGGAGGCCTCCCTCCACACCTGCTCTTCACCCAGCTGGCCCACAGGTGAGAACTCGCTCGGAGAACTCGTCAGTGTTTAGAAGAACTCTTTCAAGTTTAGAAAAACTTGTTAACGTTTAAAATAACTTGTTAAAGTTTAGAAGAACTCGTTAATGTGTGGAAGAACTTCTTATTTTTTGGAGGAACTTGTTAACGTTTGAAGAACTCAACTGGAAAAACTCGTTAATTTTTGGAAGAACTTTTTGGAAGAACTTTTGGAATAAGACATTAATATTTGGAAGGACTCATCAACGTTTGGAAGAACTTGATAATGTTTGGAAGAACTCTTCAACAAAGAACTTATTAATGTTTAGAGGAACTTTTTAGTGTTTGGAAGAACTCCTTACATTTGAAAGAACCTGTAGATGTTCGGAAATACTTGGTAAGTTTGAAAGAACTGTTGATGTTTGAAAGAACTCTTCATTGTTTGGAAGAACTCTAATGTTTAGAACTCGCTACACTTGGAGGAAATTTGGAAGAATTCTGTTTAGAAGAACTTATTAATAATCATAAGGAGAACTCACCAAAGCTCAGAAGAACAGTTGTTTTTAATGTGCAACAACTTGTTTTAGTAAAACAACAACTTGTATTTGTACTAAAGTTTCCACTCGTATTACTTCTGCTACAACTGCGACGAATTTAACTTTGGGAACAAATATTCAACTTGACCCTCAACAGAACCGGTGACGGAATCTTGTGTGTGTGTGTGTGTGTTCCAGGTACGGTTCTCTGTTCTCTCTCTACCTCGGTCCTCACTACACTGTGGTGGTGAACGACCATCAACACGCCAAAGAGGTTCTGCTGCAGAGGGGGCGGGACTTCGCTGGACGCCCCCAGCATGGTGAGACACGTGATACTGAGAGCTGATTGGCTGCTTCTATTTAAACATATTTCAACATTTATTTTCCTCAACTGTCCGGCAGAACCTAAAGATGTTCAAACTGATCCGTCTGTTTAAAGTAAAAAAGTAGTGTAACACATTACTCTACACAGACAGTAATATAAGTCAATAAGTAACTTATTACTTTCAAATGCAAGTAAACAGGAAGATGTAATATATTACATTTTCCAAATAACTTTTCACATTAAGAACAGCAGCTTAATCCAGATCTGTGATGTATGTTTTAAATGCTGTTTCCTGCTCAGGTGACGACCGACCTGCTGACCAGAGGAGGTAAAGACATCGCCTTCTCAGATTACTCTCCTCTCTGGAAGTCTCACCGCCGCCTCGTCCACAACTCCTTCACTCTGTTTGGAGAAGGAACGAGTCGCCTGCAGGACATCGGTACTCAGATTCACCCGTCTCTGTTCCTCTTTTTTAAAAAGTCTATCCACACTTTCTTTTCTATGTCCAACTGTCCATCTGTCCACCCATCCATCCGTCCATCCATCTGTCCATCCGTCCGTCCGTCTGTCTGATTTCAGTTAAAATCTGTCTCTTAACATCTTCACCAGACAAACCTGAACCTGCTTCACACCACACCAGACTCAAACACACTGAATAAAACAGATAATCTGAATTACCCAGAAAAATGACAGATGTTTGTCAGCTGGTCAGAGACGAGTCAACTCCTATAAACCACAGATATTTTCCTTTAAAGCACCACTGTGTAATATTTAAAGGGATTTATTGACACAAAAGGCAGAAATGTAAAATGTAATATTCAGTAGTTCAGCAGGATATATGACATGCTGATGTCTCCCTTCAGTAAATACACTATGAAACTAATTCTCCCAATAATAATGACAAATTAAGGTATTTTAATGGGCCAATTAATGGATTGTAATATATTAATATAGTACTTTTACTTGATTGCATGCATAGTTTAAGGACATTTTAAGGAGTAAAAAAAAACCCTAAAACTGACCAAAAACCATTAAAGCCATCTCATTACTTAAAGAGGCAAAGTAGTGAACAGATTTAAGGTGTAAATTAAAGGGAAAGTCATATACTCCTAAAATCTACTTCATATAACACTTAAGGAGTTTCCCTTAATTATATCTTAAAAACGATGAAGGAGAGAACATATTGAAGGTGCAAATTAAGGGAAAGAATCCTGTATTTCTCTAAATCTACTTAATTTGATAATTAAGGCTTTTTCATATCACAGTGTTTTAAGGGGGTTTTGTTTTTGTCGTTGAAGAATCTCTTAATAAAACCTTAAATTGATCATCCATGACTCATGTAGCCCTTAAATTGTATTATACTAAGTTCTATTAAATTGAAATGAATTATGTCTTTCCATATTTTAAGCAGTTTGGATTTTACCTTTTCAAAATAATGGATGAATTAAGGGATCCACCACACTATTCCAAAATTTCCCTTAATTTACATGTTAAGAGCTCAAGTAGAGAACGGATTTAAGGTGTAATTTAAGGGGAAAGTCATATACTCCTCAAAATCTACTTACTTTGATAATTAAGGGTTTTTCAAATCACAGTAGTTATGTGGTTTTGTTTTTACCTTCTTAATAAAACCACAAGTTGTTTCATTAAGGTATGTTTGGTATGTTTTCAGGATTTAATTAAGGAGAAATTCATGGTATTTTTAAGGGACTCTTGTTTCATAGTGATATAAAAGATAAACCAAACAAGCAGCCATGTCAGTTAAAACAAAACTAAAATCAAAACAGAGTGAGCCCTCCTCTCAACACAGCAGCTTTGTCTGATTCTCGTGGTGCTGACGACTTTTATTTCATATTGAGGGGAACTGATTCGTTTTCAGGGTTAAATTAAGGACTAATTAATGCTAATCTGAAGGGATTCTTATTTCACAGTGATGTAAAAGATAAACCAAACAAGCAGCCCAGCAAAATCAGAAACTAGTCCAGAGTGAACCCTCCTCTCTATAAAACAGCTTTGTTGTCAGTGTTTACCTCCGTATCTCCGGATTCTTCAGTCTGACGTCCCGCTGCTTCAGGGTGAGTTATGGAAAGATTATAACCGGTTATGAAGAGTTATAACCGTCTGTGTAGGTTCTGAACACAGCCACAGACAGGCAGGATGAAAGTTTACTTCTTTAAGAAACAGCCCAACAGGTGAGCAGCAGGCGCCATTTTGATTTGAATCACCGGTTGGTGGGAGTGTGGGCGGAGCTTAAACAGCGCGGGTGAATTGGTGGGCGTGTCCAACTGCCGACCAGAGTTTGTTTTTTTAATTTATTTTTTAAAATCTTCATTTCAAAAAGATGTACATCAACAGTTCTGCCTTTACAAAACCACATTTTAAAAAGGTGAAAACTTTGAACGAGCAGGGAAGTTCATTTAGGAGATTAATTTACTTAAATTCTCCTTTTTGTTTTTTGTGGAAGCCCATAAATGTCTCTTTTGTTTGTGAAACACAAGAAAGATCTGGTAAGTCATTATAATGACATGTTTTCAAAATAATGACTTAGTATTTACATTATCTCAAAATAACGAGTTAGTATATAGATGAGACACTAATTCATATTTTCAGGAAAGTTTCTCTTTTTTTTTTTGAGATATTAAATCTTTATTTTGAGGAAGTTCGTCATTATAATGACTTGCACAATTTTTTCCCATAACAATAGAGGAAATGGAGCTCAGTTTATATTTTAATGACTGTTTCAAAGTGTCTCTGTCTATAAATGCTGAAGTACAGTTTATGAATATAAATAAAATACATTTTCTTAAGTTAAAATGAACAGATTTCATTTGCTGAGAAAAAAAAACTAGTAAAAACTCTCATCAGGTGACGAGTTTTCCTCCACCTGCGTCACGGTAAATATTTTGTCTTTTTATATTCCACGTCTCTCTCCAGTTCTGTCCTCAGTGGACAGTCTGTGTGCCGAGCTGTTGTCCAATGGGAGGCGTGGCTTTGACCCGTCTCCCGCGGTGACCAGGGCCGTCACCAACGTCGTGTGCACGCTGGTGTTCAGCGCCACCTATCACCACGGCGACGCTGAGCTGCAGGAGGTGATCCGATACAACGACGGCATCGTGCAGACGATCACCAGAGGAGGACTGGTGGACATTTACCCCTGGATGAAGGTACGTCCAACCGAAACCTGGTCCTAAACCCTGAAACAGTCCTTTAAAAACAGTCCTTTTTAAGAGGCGAAGACAAAATATCTTCATTCTTCATGACATCTCACTTTTCAAAAAAATCTCTTTTCTTTCCACAAAAATGTCCTCACTTTAATGAAATGTCCTCACTTTAATGAAATGTCCTCACTTTAATGAAATGTCCTCACTTTAATGAAATGTCCACATGTTCCAAAAATGCCCAAACTTCTCAAAAATGTCTTCACTTTAATGAAATGTCCTCACTTTAATGAAATGTCCTCACTTTAATGAAATGTCCTCACTTTAATGAAATGTCCACATGTTCCAAAATGCCCAAACTTCTCAAAAATGTCTTCACTTTCCTAAAAAAAAGTTTTCACTTACTCTAACATCTAAAACCTTATTGGTCCTTAAAGCTGGCTCTACACACACACTGTCCATCTGTCTCTGTCCCTCAGGTCTTTCCTAACAAGTGTCTCAGTAAACTGAAGGAGTGTATCACCGTCAGAGACAGACTGCTGTCCCACAAACTGGAGGAGCACAAGGTAACGTTCTCACACTTTAGATTAATCCAGAACATCAGTTTTATTGTTGAATTTACTAAATTAAAGCGGTGAAAATGTGAAAATGTAGCAGGAGTGTTTTTGGGACCGGCCTTTATTCATTTTGACCAGGCTATTATTTGAGACCCGGCTTCTATTTGAGGAAATATGGCAGTCACAGCACATGTCAAGACGTGTCAAGTAGCTGTGGGGATATTACAATGTGGACAAAAGAGTTGGACAGACAGACCATGTAAGTAGTTTAAAAAGGTCTAATTTATGACTAAAATGTAGAAAAACGTTCACATCAGCCCTCTGGTGGCAGTTACAGGAAGCACATGTGGGGATTTTATTTGTTGTTGACTTCAAAAGCTCTAAAGTCCTGAAATATTTTTTATCTTGTGTGTACAACATATCAACTCTTGAACAAGATAATAATTTTTCAAAACAAGATATTAACATGTCAAAAAACTGTTGTGAACATGAAACAAACTTGTTGAAAAAAAGATTTTTAAAATGTCAAACAAATAATTATATTCTCAAACAACAAATTAACTTTTCAAAGACAACATTAACATGTCAGATAAGATAATATCATGTTGAACAAATTATTAATTTGTCCAACAAAATTTGGGGCAGTAAAGAAATTTCATAAAAGTTTATAAAACCTCCAAACCTGTGGGATAAACTCTTCATAGAAATCTGCCCCTCCTCTGTGACCCATATCCAGGCGTCGCTCAGTGATGGTGACCCCCGTGACCTTCTGGACGCCTTGCTAAAGGGCCAGATGGACAGTGGGCGGGGTCAAAAGTCACACGAGGATGAGAGGATCACAGACGACCATGTCCTGATGACGGCAGCCGAGGCTTTTGGAGCCGGAGTGGAGACGACGTCCACCACGCTGCTGTGGATCCTGGCCTATCTGCTGCACCACCCGGAGGTGAAATTAGCATCGTGGCTACATTTATAGAACTGTTTGTGCTGGAGCTAACGATGGACACTGTGCCCCGCCCCCTCCAGGTTCAGGAGCGCGTGCAGAAGGAGCTGGACGAGCACGTGGGCAGTGAGCGACAGGTGTGCATGTCTGACCGCAGCCAGCTGGCGTACCTGGACTGTGTCATCAACGAGGGCATGAGGATCCGACCGGTCAGCCCTGTGTTGATCCCGCACACTGCCATGACTGACAGCAGGTCCGTCTGCGCTAAAGCCTGGAGTATACTCCGCTCATTCTTCAGAAGTGGGACGATATCTGGATGGGTTCTTATTTTTACTCTTTAATCATGTTGGAAAATATATGTTAAAAGATCAAACTCTTGGCTATCAAACCACTGGAGTCGACCAAATGTACCTTTCTTTTCTATTTCACAGCGTTGTTGTAGTGAGCAGCCATTTTATTTTTTAAAGTGTCTCAGACTCTCTTAATGTTCATCAAAATACACATTTTTAAACCAATATTTTTATTTAGCTTTAATTTAGAAGGGCTACAGAGTCGACATGTTATTGTTGAGACACATCTGATAGAAATATTATTTAATGAATTTGTCTAAAAATAGAAAGTTTACTGGTGTTTGAGCAGTTTTCCCGCCTTTTTTAAACCAGGAAGTGAGACGGAGGTCCTTAAGGTATAGCTGACCCTTTTTATGCCTGATTAAATCAGGTTTTTGTAAAAATCTGATGGAGTTGATGGAAATAAAGGACCAATACGGTCATAAAAAATATATTTTAAAACAAACAGAACCTTTTATTAAGGTTCCACTTGGAACCCTGTCAGAGTTCTAACTAGAATCCAACATTAAAGGTTAGACCTAGGACCGTCTGTGAATGGTTTCACACAAAACCCCCTATGAGAAATTCTACAGAGAACCCTTCTATGATATATTTCCCTCTTTAGAGGTTCTATCCAGAGCCTCTTCACCTTCTCAGAGTGTTAACAAGAACCCAGGGGGTTTCAAAGAGAACCCTTTTTTTTATTATTCCAAAGGTTTTTATCTAGAACACACTCAGGGGATTCTACCAAGAACCTTTCAATATTTCGAGGGTTTTATCTTGAAAATACTTAGGGTTCTACTGAGAACCCTTTTATATTACAAAGGTTTTATCTGGAACTCACTTAGGAGATTCTACCAAAAACCTTTGTGCAGTCCAAGAGTTTTATCTGGAACACACCCACAGGGGTTCTACAGAGAACCTTTTTATATTCCAAGGGTTTATTGAGGACACACTCAGGAGATTCAACAGAGAACCTTTTCATATTATGGTACAAAGAACCCTTGATGAAAGAAATTCAAGAGATTGTTGAAATACTCAAAGAACTCTTTCTCCCAAAAAGGGTTCTTTGGATGAAAAAGGTTCTTAAGGAACCCTTAGTCTTACGAAGAACAAAGCCTTTCTTGAGATAGGGTTCTTTAGAAGCAAATGGTTCTACACAGACCCTGAGTCCTTCAGGAGGAACCCTTCTTTCTCAGAGTGCAGCCCTGTTAAACATCTTGTGTCTCTCTCTCTCTCTCTCTCGTAGTATCGGAGGTCACTCTGTCCGTCGTGGGACTCGTGTTCTGGTCAACATGTGGTCGATTCATCACGACCCCGAACAGTGGGACAAACCCGACCTGTTCAACCCAGGTAACACACACACACACCCACACACACACAGACAAAAACAAACACAACCACCACCAAATATCTCACTTTCAAAAGAGCACCTGAACACACCACATCGTTGTTTTCCTGTCTTCCCAGATCGTTTCCTTGACGACCAGGGCCAGCGGGTCACACCCACCTGCTTCCTGCCGTTCGGGGCGGGACCTCGCGTCTGCGTTGGCGAATCCTTGGCCAGGCTGGAGCTCTTCCTCTTCTTGTCCTCTCTGCTCCAGCGAATGAGCTTCAGGCTGCCGGATGGGGCTCCCCCGCCCAACCTGCAGGGGCGGCTGGGGGTGGTCTTGCAGCCATTACCTTATAAGGTCATCGTTACTCCGAGGGCGGGGTGGGAGGGCAGGGCAAAATGAAAGGGGGAGGGGGTGATAGTCAAGCTGAATGGCAGGAAAAAGAAACGCAAAACTAACATCTTTTTTAAATCCTCCTGTGGAAATTAACTAAAGAAATTTAAAAAATTAAAGAAATTTTTCAACCAAAAATGACTTGTCTCCATCTCGTCCTCGTCTCTCACAACGGTGAATTTCAGCCCAGTATCACAGCAAAATCGATTCTCTTGAGTATATTTTTTTCCAATGCTGAATCAATTTTTTTTATACATAAAAATAACTAGCCCTTAGTCTGTTAGCGCAGTGCTTACACATAATGTGAATTCCCATTTACAAACTAACTGATATTAGCATTGCGATCACAGTAACATTATCTTGACAAACTGATCCATTTTACTTAACAAGCTTAAAACTTCTACAAGGAACTTTTGTAATCTGATTTTGGAGCCTCATGTGGACAAAAGCGGGAGTATTTCTGTTTCACAAACTGCTGCGAAACTATCGTAAATTTTCATAACAGTTAGCTAACTGCTCCATATAGCGGCGGTTTCCAAACAAATTACATGACCAGGAACTGATTTTTTACAACTAAGAAAGAATGAAAAAGAAAAATAGCTATGAAATTTAAGTAAAATTAAACTTCTTTAAGTGAAGGTAAAATAAGTAGCTAATTTTGTCAGGAAGAGCTAGACAAAGTTAGCATAGCTAAATTTTATCTATAAATCTAAAATGTTCCCATTCAGTGCAAATATAAGATACTTTGCTAATTAGTTAATGTCTTGACATGAACTTTTCCTTATGAACGTTTTTCACACGAGGTAATCTAAACACGTTGTAAATCATAAATACTTGATTACAGTAAAAAGCTAATGCTAGGTTAGCCCATGGCTGCACTGCTCCAGCTGCAGCTTCAAGCTAATGCTAGGCTAGCTTACTTCAAAACCATATTAACTTACAGCTTCAAAAGTTAACGCCATTTACGAGAACTAACTTGACCACAGAATGAGAACGATGGTGGATAAGAGATTCATTTGAAAGTTGTTCACCTAGAGTTTAGAGTCAGCCAACAGCTCCATGTAATATTCATATACATGAACAGAAACTGTTTTTTTTATGGCAATAAAAAGATTAAAATTTTGTCAAAGAGGGACAAAGTTAGCTAAATTTGTTCAATAAAATCTTTCCCACTCAGCATAAAAAGAAGACATAGCTGGTTAGCTAATTAACTCTTTCTTATTAACTTTTTTTGCACATGATAATCCAAACTCTTTGTAAACCTTAAATATGCTACTTGATTCAGTAAAAAGCCAATGCTAGGCTAGCCCGTGGATCCACTGCTCCAGCTTCACCCTTTTGCAGCCTCAGGCTAATGCTATGCTAGCTTATTTTAAAACAAACAATAAACTTCTGGCTTCAAATGTTCCAGTCATTTACACAAAGAACTAAAGTGTTTAATGAATTAAAGATGATCAACATTATGTGATGAGTTTTTCTTTTCTCCTAAACAGATGTATCTCATTTTCTATGAATAAACATTTCCAATTAAAAATGAATTATGATTTTAACAGAGCTGAGGTGTAATTCAACATTATTACTGTCTTTTAAATAAATAAATAAATAATTAATGGTTTACCTCCAGAATCATCAGTACCAGCTGGATGATTGTGATTCTGCTTCATGAACGAGACAAACAGTTGTAGATTTAACAGTTTTATTCAGTATATCTTCACACACTTTTAGAACAGGCTGGTTTAGTTAGGTCACACACATACATCCACACATACACACTCACTATTAATTTAGTAATACTAATAATTAGCATTGTTATCATCATAATATTAAGGGACTTTAATCTCTTCTCTGCTTCCTTCCGACTCCTCCGACGGAAACCTCATGCAAACAGGAAGGACAGGAGACAAGAGATGACGAGATAAAAACATTCTTCAGACGGCGGGAAGGAACAGACGGACGTTTTAGTAAATTAAAAAACTTTGTCAAACACCACAGGTGAAGCTGCTCCTCGAGGAGCAAGTGAAAGTTGATCAAAGAGCCAAAATGGTGAACATTTAACAAGGCCAAAGTTCAGAGTTCGCTGAAACTGACTGGGTTCACATTTCAATCAGGGTTTCAATCAAGGTTAAGAACGTCATCTTACATTTGGGTTCTGAATGGAAATGGGCCTTTTCATATTAAAGGAACCAGCTCATACCGACATGAAAATACAGCCTTGTGCCTAATAAATTCATTAGATAATCCACACCGCAAGTTTCTCTCAAACTACTGAGGCTGACAGGGTTTCTACTCCTTTTTACAGCTACAAAACATCTATCGAATCTCTTCAGACAACTCCCGCAGCAGGATCTCATGATAGATTTCCATTTTTATCCCGGATTCCTGCACCGTGACGCACCATTAGCAGCCGTGATCAGAACCTGTGATGCAGTTTTTTCTACAAGACAGGAAAAGTGTTTCTTGCAATAAGTACCTGCGACCTTCACCTCTTCGTCTACCCAGATCACTTAATCTTTTTTTTCTTCCATCTGTCCCGACTCATCTGTAAAACTGTTCTGATGATTAAATTGTAGAAGAAGTCTAGACTTCCTGCAGCTGCTTCACAGTCAAACAGTTCAGGGATCAAGGTGAGTAAACAGGGAAGTACTTTTCATTCGGAGACCGTCTATTCCTGTAAATGTCTTAGAGGACTTCTGAGGTGCTGATGACTGTTGGGACCAAGTTGGACCAGGTCTTTTCCAGTCTTGGTCAGTTGATGCTGATAGTCAGTGTGTGATAAGTAAAGACTCTTGGGCTGTACATGACTCCAAAATGTGTCAGTCCAATCGGATTTGGCTGTTTAATACAAATATTTGACTACTTGTTCCCTTTTTTCACAACATTTAATTGAACTGACAGATTTCTGAATCAGAAATGTGCAACAAAGTTTTTTGGCAACACAGCTATCAAACAAAATCCAAAGTCCACTTCACACCGACTGACACACAAAAAAAGGACTGCTCGGCTTGTAGAATCTCACTCGAGGGTTCACCAACTGATCAGTCAATTCTTAAACTAAAGGACAGCCCGACAAGAGTATAATCTGAGGTCGTCAGATCAGGCTGCTGCCAGTCGTTCTCAAGAAGATTTTTAAAAACATGTTAAACAATTACGACTCATGTTGGCGACCAAAGACGTCACTTGTTTTGCTCGAGGAAGACTTAGCAAATAAACAAAAGATGAAGAAGAATGGCGAGGAGGGTGCAGGCTTGTAGGGTGAGAGCGCTCTGGGCAACAAAAATGAAGGAAAAACTCACTGAACTGTGGGAAAAGTGTAATTGGCTCTACGACATTAAATCAAATACCTATCACTTTGGCCTTTTCAGGACAAAAGTTAAACAGTTCAAGCTGCTGGTTGGCGTCCATGTTGGGTTTGGTACAAGAACAGTTGGTGTTCTCACAGGATTTGCGGGGTTGTTGTTCAGAGTGCCATCGGTCTTGGAATACCAGACAATTGGAGATCTACTCGCCTAATGATCATCTGGAGTTTTCCAAATGCAAGGTAGTTGCTTGAACTGTTGCTTGAACTACTTCTGCTAACACTTTTTTCAAGGACATGCCTTTTCGGAAACAATGCTCACTCCCCCGAACATGAAGGCCTGCCCTAAAGACTTTGGATTGGATCTGGTTTGCAGATTTTTTAGAACTCCTGAATTATTTCCACCCAGTTTTAGTAACAAAAGCTGTGAGACTGTCCTTAGTCTCTACTGAGAGCAGCGTTTGGAGACTGGCTTGTGAGTCTAGAGCTCCAGTGGTTACTCACCACTGTTTTAAGGTGAGATTTTTGTTCTTTCCTGACTGTCGAAGACAGAACAAAATCAGTGAAAGTTGATGGAAACAAACTTTATGTGAGGCTCATCCAGTCTTTTAGGTTTTCTGCTCATTTTGAGCTTTGTCCCAATCTTTATGTAGGGACTAATCATCAGAAAAAGTTGATTAATACTTGTAGGAAAAATTCCAAAACAAAGTAGTTAACCTTTATTTTTAAAGGTAATTTGAGGACTTATCCAAAGTTAACAGATTATTTCTAGCTCTTAGACAGCTTTTTAACAATAACACTGGAGTCAATTTGATGTTTAACCCAAGTCTGACCTGTCAATGTGAATCCAGTCAGTGTAAAACTCTTCTGTTTTTGAATGTTTTCATCCACTGAAATTTGATGACAAACTTGCCCTGGTTTAACTCAACAGATTCATCAATAAAAAAAGAGATAAAGACAGGGTTTCCAAAAGTTAGAACAGCCCTAACATCAGCCTCATGTATCGGGAGATCATCCAAGCTTTTATCAGTCATTTGGCTGAAGAATTTCCCCCTAAATTCCCTCATAGTACCAGGAGTATTGACATCTTGACTGTCAGGAACTGAACTTCTAAACCTTGGCAGTGCTGGTGCCTTGCACTAGATTGTTCTACTCTTCTTCACTTTTGTTGTGTATCATCTGTTTGTGATTCCAGGAGTTCTGCAAGGTTCTCTAAACCTACCTGCCAGGTCTACTTCGACTTCAGTTGGTGACTGACTGTTTCCCATGATGCCTTCAGAGAGGAAATGGGACCTTCTTCCATGTAGGTGGTCGAAGAAAGCTCAATATCCCAAATATAAATTATAAATTTGTAGAAATTCCATTGGTTCTTTCTCTGATAACAAGTGTCATCTGGTTTTACTTCAGAAGTTAATGAAGTTGGAAATGATTCCTACCAAATTACCAAGATGCCCATTTAGCGTCAACCCTTTCAGACTATGTCAACAATCTCCTGGTACTGAGAGGAAATTTGAATAAATTCCTCAGTGAACTGGTTGATGTCATCCCAACCAGCTGTGTTTCCCTTTACAAGGCTGATGTCAGAGCTGCAGAGCCTTTTGGAGCCTGAGCTACAGACAAATTTTAGACAACATTTCTCCAGTCATTCTGGTCGAAACTCCACACCCACACAGAGCGAGAACAGCTCTATCTAATGCTAAGTAGTAACAGTTGTCAAGTAGAAATGGCACTCAGTAACCATGGAGATATATAACCTTATTAGTTCAGGTAAACAAAAAACACCATCAACCACAACATCAACGGCTTGGTATCACCCATTAGCTTTCTTGAGGAGGTCCTTCAGCCTCTGCAAACTCTTAAGGTTCGGTCCACAGGCGCAAATTTGGCCCGGATTCAATCGGACAAGGTGACGTTTTAGACCTCATCAAAGATGCCAGCAGAGAATCTGCTTGAGCTCTCCAAAGTCCACATCTGCTCAAGACCAGATTCCTACATCTGTGAAGTTAGCCACAAAGGTTTAAAAAACAAAAGATCAGATCATTTTTATCCATCCGTGTATGAATCCAATCTTGTGCATGTTGGTTTCCAAACTGAAGGCCAAGACTGATGGCAGTCCAGAAAACATCCAGTTGTCGATCAGTTTTCTGTAGAAACTGTCCGCTCTGTTGATGCCACTGTAGTCAAGTCTCACGTCCTTTCCGTGGCAGGACATTGCTTTTGTCATAATGAAGTCCAACATAGTTTTGTCCATCATCGTACCTCCGTCAGCAAAGTTAAACTCATCGTCCTTTGCAAGAAATGGGTAGCGAAGTGCGTGAATTCCGCGTTGTAATGCAGCATGGACACAGGGTTTAAGGATCAGTCAACCAGACTCCAGGTCTTTCCTTCAGAGATGGTTGAGTTAATGATATCTGTGACTGAGACAATCATCAGACGACCAGTTCTCTGCACCAACAGCAGTTTTCATAGTTACACAGAAACCCGAAAGCAGTATATTGCCTCGAGCTCCTGTGTCTTCACTTTTAAAGACCATACTGGAACATTCCCACTTAGGAGAGTTCTGGTTCTGGTACAATCTGGTGTCACTGCACACTCTTTCTCTCATTGGCTAAAGGTCAGACTTTACTCTGGTGCCTTTTCCAACACACTCTGGTGTATAGTTTGGAACAGCACACATTTGTGAAACTTTTTAGCACAGTTTGCATTAACACCAAAAAAAACAAAAAAAAAACAAGTACACTTTGTGGAAGCAGGTGTCAGAAAATGTGACAGAAATAGATAACAGACACTTTTACACTCCAAACAACTTCTAAGTTCCCAATTATAGCATCCTGCTACAACAATGTGATATATTTCTTGTGACGCAAGATTTTGGGAAAGCAGTTGATGGAATTGTTGATATAAAAAGTGCAATAAAATGTCTGTGAATGTATTGGTAAACAGTGATTATCAAGACATGGACAAAGGTGAAAGTTCTATTCATTTTGTTCATTTTTACATGATGTTTCTACAGTGACACAATTAAAAAGCATTACAAATGTGTGATGCATACCTCCATGAAGTGTGTTGGAATGACTTGTTTCGTAAACACTGCACCAGACCTTAGACTGCAGTTTTTTTGCACTGCTGTTGTTGGGTAAAAATCTCACATCTCCATGTGCTGACAAAAGCCTGATACATTTTTAGCTTTTCCAGAAGCTTTTGCAAAGATATTCATTGGTCAAAAGAGCGTAGAAATTGCCTGATCCAGCTTGAAGTGCATCATATTTTAGTCTAAATTGAAACCTGTCACCTAAACTGGAGAAACAAGGTTTTTACCCAACAATCAATGCTTTCTTACGCTGTTGTCCTGTATTTACACACAGACTTTTGCTGATGAAAAATATTGCTCTTCTCTAATTTCAGATTCTAAGGTGACTTGAAACACACCAGCATATCCTACAAAAACGTTAGTAACTCTGTCACTGACAAAATAAACTCTACTTTCATGTCTTTCTAAAATATCAATATCATCTATGAACCTGACAGTGTCACGACAGGCTAAAAATAAATCCCTAATTACTTGTTCTCCAATTCTTTAGCATGATTGAGGTTGCTGTCATTAAGACCCTGAAATGACTTGACTTGCTTGGTGAATTTTGTTTATCAATCCGAATGATAAAGAAGATGAGGTGTCTATGAAGGGAGAGATGCAGAGTTCAGACGGGGACTGAACGTAGATTGGATGGTGTCTACAACGTATTGTTGCATCTGGCCTCAAATTCAGAGAAAGAGACAAAGACGGGAATGGTGACGTGTTCTCTCTTCTGTTCTGTTTGGTGCTTTGTTTCTGTCTAAAAGTGTCCATTGTTTTTTCCTGTTTATGTAAAACCGCTTTTCTCTGCGGAAGGCCTGACGCACAGAAAACCGACGGATCCATCAACCCTGAAACTTTCCATACAGGATCAAGTTGCCATGGACACATCAAATCTGAAAAACTGTCTCTCCCATTTGATAAACTTCCTACCCAATTCCGTTCTCCTGACAGACTTGTTCATCAAAACGTCCCCGCTAATGAATGAATCAGTCTTCCCTCTGTCAGTCAGAGTGAATCATCCTCCCACATTAGTCTCTCTTCGTTTCCAAAACAGCCAATTTGTCCCCGGCATGTTTCCAAACCTCCGTCATCAACCAGGACAAGCGAGGTGTCCTCTGCTACATGTTCAACTATTTAAAGTTAACGTATGAACAGACGCAAGAAAGAAAATGTCATTTTTGTCAGGGGTATAATGATGATGGAAGGTATCAAAGGGAAATATTCCCATGTTTACGACTTGCGTGTGTTAACGTCATTGCACCACTCAAGTTGTATGACTGCAGAATTGGTCGTGTGGATGGACGGTGGGTGGACATATTGTATTATATCCATTAAATTCGCATTTGACTACCTTGAATAATGCTTTAATTGATGTAAGGCATCCATGTTTGTTTTTTGGCACTTCTGCATTATTAAGTGCAAAGTTATCAGAGAGTTCAAAAAAACAGTCTCACATTTTAAATGATGACTTAGTTGTTGATGTAAAGGTTAAGGTTAAACGTGCATTTTTTGACCACTAGTAACAACATGGAACAATGTTTTGATGAGTGGGTCCCTGTTTTGGCTGCATGTGCATGAGGTTGTGTGGGTGACGAGATGCACATAGTTTATATAACATATCTTGATTCCATGAATTTCACTGATCAAATGTTGGTGGCAGTGAAAAATGCAGCAATGCAAAAGGGAAAGGTGCGAAAGATTAGTGAGCGACTACTTATGGGTGTAAAGAATGCGGGTTTGAGTTACCTTGCGAGGCAGCTGGATTTACGAGATCTCGAGATCATGTGAGAATCCATCTTGCCAGGCTCCAACCTATCCGTTTATGTCCGCACCAGAAGTGCTGCGAGCCAATCAGCATCCACAGAGAGACTACTGGCAGCTATTGGTGTGGTTTTAGGTGTGCAGACAGCGAGAAGCATCCATGGAAACGACTCGTCTCGAACAAACAACGGTGGCTCCTGAAGAGGTTAGCGTAGATACTGTGATAGCATCAGTTATATCAGAACTGGAGAGTATTTCTTCAATAAAAGAAGAGCAAAGAACGACACTGAAGGGTTGTATCGAAGGAAAAGATGTTTCTGCTCTTCTTCTGGTCGGCTTCGATGAGTTGATCTGATTGGTTGAAGTTGGCTGCTCTGTATACTCAACTGTAGATGAGCAATGTGTTGGAGGACAGAAGGGCAATCCAGGCACTCCAAAAAATTAATGTTAACAACAAGGAAGGAAAAATGAAAAAAATCCTTTATTGTAGTAACTAAATCATTTTAAATGCCAACATTTTGGCTACGAAACATGCTGACATTCTGTATGATAAAGACTTTCATTTTGGACTGCCTGGATTGCCTTCCTAATATATAGTATTACACTTTTGAATGACAGTTCTGAAGCATTTTTGAAACTAGATCTAAAGCTTCGACAAGTGACTTTTTCCAGCTTAACATCCACAAACAAATGTACCTTGTTGGACTTTTCACTCTGACTGAGAACATTACTAAATGGATCTAGACACGTTACGACAAGCTGCTTCATCTGGCTCTCTGTTCATAGCCACTGGTAGAGATTTAGAGAATCCTCATAGACATAGACAACTCTCCAATGTTATGTAAGGGTGGACTGCTAAATGGTTTTTGTGTAAACTGTTTAACTTCTATCGGGATCACAATGGTGAGCAGATGTCCTCATTTTTCTTGAATTTCTATAGTTCTGTGGTGCAGTAGTTGTTCAATTTTATAAACCCTGGATGCAATCTGAGTTAATGCCTCTGCTGATAAAACACCAGTACTCACCAAGCACAAACTTCCGAGCCTTGACTGACTAAAATTTCAACTCACAGTTGAAGAAAACCACATTGCAGTGAGCTGATGCTTCCAATGACCTGAATCTCGTCTTATAAAACATCCGATATCTATGCTGGTCTGACTAACAGATGCTGAGCACATTTATTAATGTGACGTAACTCATCTATAATCACAATCATTTGTGTTCAAAACCTCCCCGGTTAAAGAACAACCTCAAAAAACAGTTTTAAGGGTGGATGCCATCATCAACTTCCTGTTCCTAACCCTTGTCCTGGTGACCAATGGTTTGATCCACCCACTCCTGTCAATCACACTGTCTCCATGACAACGACGACTTTGCCACTATCCTCAGATGTTGGCGCACTGGAGGAGGTTGGGTTACAAAGTGTAAGTCCTTCCCCTGTGGTTATCTGACCTCTGGCAGGGCAGTCCACGCTGTCATGAAGATCAGTGTTTCCACCTCCTTTTTTATCCCTCTCCCCTCCTCCACCTCTCCGGCCATCATCCTTCCTTTCCCCCTCCTCCTCTTCGTCCTCCTCCTCATCATCCTCCTCCTCCACCCGACACCTGCACACCTCGATCCCAGAGTCGCCGGTAAGACGCCGATGTCTGTACTGGCTCTCATCGGCTCCCATGTCCTCATCTTCATCATCATCATTGTCCTCCTCCTCCTGCTCCTCCTCATCCTCCCAGCTGGGAGGTCCTGGTTCAAAGACATCCACACAGGGGGAGAAGAGAGTCTGTTTTGGGGGTGACTGGGTGGCACGAGGTGAGGGGGAGAGGGAAGAAGCGTGGCCAGAGGAAGATCCACTTTTGCTGGACTGGTGCAGAGCAGTGAGGGGGTCCAGGAGTAACGCTGGGGCTGGGAGGGAGATAGAAGACAGGGCTGGAGGGGAGGGGAGGGAAGGAGGAGAAGGAAGGGATGTGGGTGAAGATGGGGTGACGGCTGCAGGGGGAGGCTGAGAGAGAGCGAAAGAAGATTCAGACTCTATGGTTATGGCTGGGCAGGAGGAAGAAGAAGAGGAGGCTTCAGGGGTTGGGAGAGTGAGGACTGGGGCAAGAGCGGACAGTGGACCTGATCTAGAACCAACATTAGAACATGATCCAGAACCAGAACTAAAGCTAGCCTGGACATTTGAGGGTAAGGGGCTGGTAAGGTCTGACTCTGGTGACAGTTCTGGAATCTGGGCTAATGTAGGTGAAGTGGCTGCTGCATCTGTGGCTAGGGTAAGGTTTGAGTCTGCAACGATGGCGTGTATAGATTGTGGATTTGGCACTAGGTTAAGATTTGAAGGTACTGGATCTGATTCTTGGGTAGGGGTTGTGGTTACTAGTTCTGAATCTTGGGTAAGGTTTGTAGGTACTGGGATTGAAGGTTGGGGAAGGTTTGAAGGTACTGGGTCTAGATTTTGGGTAAACTTAGAAGGTTCTGGGGTTGGAACTTGGGTAAGGTTTGTAGCTACTGGGACTGAAGATTCGGTAATGTTTGACGATACTGGGATCGAAACTTGGGTAAGGTTTGTCGGCACTGGGATCGAAACTTGGGTAAGGTTTGTCAGCACTGGGATCGAAACGTGGGTAAGATTTGAAGGTGCCGGGATTGGCACAAGGCTAGGACTTGGATCCTGGGCTGGGAGACAAGCAGAGCCTGTTATCAGGGCCAAAGTTCTTCCAACATCTGGGGACGGCACTGAGGTTGGGCTACTAGGAACACTGGCTGTATCAAAAGTTCTTGTTGGATCAAGGGTTTGGGTGCCAGTGGGACTGTCAGAATTGCTAGCTGAAGGAGAAGAAGGGCCTGACCTTGAGGTCATTTTCAGGGAAGGGGTAGTTTCAGGGCTGTCGGCTGGGCCCTCCATGCTTATTATTTGGATGGAGGGGAGTGTTGCGTCAACAACACTTGGACTAGGGAGGCTACTTGGGCTACAGGTACTGACTGTTGGGGTAAAAGGTGCTAGGTCGAGCTGTTGCTTTATGGGAGATGTAGTTACAACAGGAAGAGCCACCTCCGAACCGGGAGAGGGCAGAGGGTGAGGGGATACCGCCCCGGTAACAACCGCCACAGAAACAATCTGGTTAGGAACCGATGAGTCCTTGGCAACAGGTTCCTGCGTCCTGACAGCATCTTCATCACCGATGTCAACAGCCACTGTGGGAACCATCCTCTCAGAAGCAAATCGTGCCTCATTTACCTCCAAACGGGATGCCGCGGCAGCAATGGTCTCCATGGTGACATCGAGAGTGAGGGGCGCGGCCTCGCTGGGCGTGGTGGCGTGGCTTGTGTCGGTCTCATACGTGACAGGTGCTGATAGGGAGGAGCTACATGGAGAGGAGGGGCAGCAGGAGTCACAGGAACAACTGGAGCTACAGGAAAGATACAAACTAGTTACTCATCGAAATTTGAAAACATGAGCAAACTATTTACTTTGAGTCTCATCCTACAAACAGAAGGTTAAAAAAATGTCATCTCAATTCTAAGAAACTACAGTCTCAGAAATAACTGTTCTACTCTAACTACTCTGCTTCTAAAGAACCCTTTTCATCCAAAGAACCCTGATGAAAGAGTTCTTTGAGGATTTCAACAACCCTTGAAGATCTCATTCTTCTAAAAAGGGTATAACAATATAAAATATAAAATGGTTCTTTCTAGAACCGCCTGTGTGGGTTGTAGATAAAACTCTAGGAATATAAAAGGGTTCTAGGTAGAACGCCCTGCATGAGTTCTTGATAAAATCCTTAGTATATAAAGGCGTTCTCAGTAAAACCCCCTGGGTGGGTTCTTGTTACCACCCTTGAAATTGGATTCTGGATAGAACCTTCAGAGAGGGTTCTGTGTGGAACTATTACACCATAGAAGGGTTCTCCTTTAGAAAATGTTACAGGGGACACTGGCTAAAACCTTTTTTCTAGTTCAAGTTGTAATCTTTTATGTTGGGTTCTAGGAACTCTCTAAAAAGGTTCCAAGTGGAGACTTTATAACAGGTTCTACCAGGAACCAAAAAGGGTTCCCAGGATTTCCGATCGTATTCTGAGTATTGTGATCAGTGTTACCAGTGTTCTGAGTAATCAGAGTTGGGTACTGAAATGACCCAGTACCAAATAATAACATAACTTCTCCAGTCAAATGATATTTGCATTTAATCTTTTTTGCAACTAGATTTAGAAAAAATTCAATAATTCATCAGATTCTTCAATATTTCCTGAACTGCTAATATTGTTTCCAGAGTTCCCAGTACTACTGCTTCTTTCCCTCTGATGTTACTAGCAGCTGCAGCAGCAGCACCACCAGTGCTCCCAGTAGCATCGACAGGATCGTCACCTGTTGTCGGAGCTGAGGAGGACGGGCCATCACTGAGTGGCCGGTGCAGCAGCGGGCCGTGCTGCGTGAGCAGGTGGGGGTCGGTGGTGCGAGGGGGCTGCGGGTAGCGTGGGGTGGTGAACACTGAGCTGTAGGGCGGAGGAGGGGTGGAGGGTTGAGCCGCCACCTCCTCATAAGACGGCAGCTTCAAAGACGCCAGGAAACCTGAAAACAGAAGACCGGTCAGAGCGATGGTTACCAAACTTTTTCAGGCATTCCTCACTTTCAGAAGATGAAAAAAAGGGCACTCCTCAGTTTGGGAACCACAGGGTTAGAGCAAAGCAGCGGCTACCTGGTGGTTTGAAACTAACAGATTTTTCTGGGCACCTTGGGCAGGAGAAACAAGTTGTTTTGAATACCACTTTTGGAGCTTTGAAACTATCCTAGTTTCCTCAAACTTGCGGTCATTATGTCAGTCCCACTCCGTTTACTTGAACTGTTGTTTTCTATCACTTCACTTTTTGCTCTGTTTTTGGTCTCCACCACCTCCTGACGGAAATATCTGTCTCTTTAGCTGCTAAAAGCGTCACTGTGTTGTTTGCTGCGGAGCAGATCTGTACAGTGACTTTATACAGTAAAAATGTTACAGTAATTTTACAGTAAAATTGCAGTGTTAATTTCACTGATGCAGAATTTTTGTCATAGTTTTCATCAACATTTTTTCGTTGACGAAAACAAGACAATGATTACATAAGAACTAATCTATGATGACAAAAACTGTGATGAAACCTACTGACACTTTCATCAATGTACACATACTAGATTAAAAATATTAGGGAGGGATGAGCTGGGGAGAGATCCAATCAAAACTAGGCTCTTTGTGCAGTACGGAGGTTAGAGGCACACAGCTGGACAGTACTGATCATCAGGGGAGTGAACGAGCTGCACTTGCTGCACGTCAACAATCTGCAATAAAACACAACAAACTTGAAGAAAATCTGCACAAGAGTCATCCCAAAATTTATGTAAAAGTGTTGTATATAACTTGTTTAACTTTTTTGTTCAACATCTTCCCAGATGATTAGGGAGGATTTAAGGGATTCCCCTTTGAGACTGAAGCTGAGCTTCAGTGAGATTTCCACTGGCTGACAGAACAACCGGCTGAATCAGGTGGACAATGTTTTTATCTGCACAAGGAAAATCTATTTCAGGTAGGACAAATGTGAGTTTTCTTAAAATCAGTAAAGAAATAATTGAGAAAAAAAAAAATGCATTTAAACAATGCAGCTTTAAGTCATCTTTACCTAAATTTCTCCTGAATCTACGTCTGAAAATCAGCAGAATTCCCCTTTAAGGAAAACTCCACTGGCCTCTGAGCTGTAAATTTCCACTGAGTCGTCACAGCGACAGATTAAAAAAAACAGCGGCGTGTCACTTGACAGCCGAGCATCAATCACACACAACAAAAAAACAAGACAAAACATAACATTGTCCTCACGTTGAGAGTTTGAAAGCAGCTCTCAGACAAGAGACACAGACAGAAAGACAGAGACACAGACGGACAGAGACAGACAGACAGACAGGTGTCTTACTGAGGTCCAGCATGGAGGAGGGGTAGGAGTTGGCTCCATGGTAGGCCAGCAGGCTGATCTCTCTCTGTCTCTGCTGCTGCTGGACTCTCAGTTTGGCTCGACGGTGTCGGTACGCACAGCAGCAGCTGAACAGGATGAGGACGGTCCACAGCAGCCAGAACCCTGAATGCAACATCAACACCACAGTGTTACTGAGAAAAAACCACCAACTACAACTACAAACCTGCAGGACCGGGGCAGGAAAGAGTCAGTTTGGTCCTGAGCTGCTTTATTATGCCTGATTAGACTTTTCTCAGGTGGTTGATCAAAATCTCTCTTATTTAACTTTCTATTTTTGTTCTTGTCAACAAATCCTACGTGCAGAGTCAAACCAACACTGAGTGGACTCTTTGAAAAGTGCTATTAATTCTATTTCTACTGTTAAAGCTACTGCAGTACCTCAAACTGCTACTACAGCATCAACTGATGCTGCTGTTACCTGCACAGGTGCTACTAACTAAGATCTAACAATAATGAAAATGACACTTCGATTCAGTTTTACCAAACTGATCCGATTTGATTCACAAGGTCCCAAGTGAAGTGATTTAAAGTGAAATCCTGACCATGACTTCTGGGATTGTTACTGGCATAACTGGGAAACTGGGTATGCTGTCGTCATAGAAACGGATCATAAGATTGTGATGTTTATTGAAATGTTGGTGTTATCTGCTGTCTACACTTCTACACACACACACGCACACACACACACACACACACACACACACACACACACACACACACACACACACACACACACACAGCTCCTCTCAGCTCACGGGAGCAGCTCTGTATCTGTCTGTCTGTGTTTATTGGCTATTACTTCTGACTTCTAACCAATCAGATCGTGCTGTGGGCGGGACAATGAGCCAGACTACAGAGTGTAGTTATGTATTACACTGTACACTGTATAATTATCTATTATATGTACTATGGTACAGTATAATACAGTTTAGTATTCGAAGTACACTGTATAGTGCCATTTTTAGTATAATTATTAATATAAATTATTATTATTAGTAGTAGTAGTATCATTACATTACCATGGTGATGACCAAAGACAGAAGCCCATCAAAGCAAAGTGCATTTTTAAAATAATTTAACACTAATCCCACCTTTTTTTTCTTTTCTGTTGATCCGAAAAGTGATCCGATCCATGACTCAAAACCGTGATACGATCCAAACCGCTACATTTCTATTGTTAACCATGCTAACTGCAGCACTAACAGCCTACAGGGAAGTACGACAAACTTACACCAGAGTTCGTAGTAGTACGTGCAGCAGCCGGTCTCTCCGCAGCAGTGTCCCGTCTCACACAGGTATCCTCCATTAGCGTTGGCCCCAGGGCAGTACCGCGGTCTCCCCAGCAGGGGCAGGCTGCCACCGGAGTGGTACTCCATCACACCCCTGCTCTGCCTGGACTTAGCCCCGCGCCACCGCTACCTGCTTGCCGCTAGCCACTAGCAGCTAACGAGCTGTTAGCTGCCAAACACAAAACCCTCGTCCGAGTCCAACTACATCTTTAGGTGATTTATCTTCAAACTGAATTTTATCTCTGAAGTTGGCGGGTGGTTGGTTTGGATCGCTGTGCTAGCTGTTAGCTGCTAACTGAGCTTCAATCTGATCTACATTTTCAGAGCAAAGAGATGATTGTTTTGTTTGTGCTGCAGCTGAGAGGATTTTACTGTGAAGCAGCTGCTAGCCGGGCATTTTTCTGACAACAAACTACTGAGATCACATGGAGGGACGAACCAATCAGGGGCCCCGAATCTGAAGCATCGTGGCCCCGAGGCCCCTGCAACACCTAAGCTAACGAGCTAAAGTTGTCCTTCCAGCTGTGTTGGCATCAAAATGCATCAATACTCTGATGATTAAATGCTACTGAACACTGACTACTGCAGTAGTTGTAGTTGTGCAGCTGTAGTACTGCAGTAGTGGTGGTGTTCAGGCTGCTGGAGCGAGACAGGATGGCAGCCAATGGGAGGTCCCGAACTGCAGAGAGAGAAGAGAGAAAAAAAGACAATAGTTTATTGATAAATGGCACAACAGTACGTCACACACACACACACACACGCACACACACACACAGCTGAAACGTCCACTACTACAGGCCTGTTTGATATTCATCGCTGCACCGGCTCAAACCACAGGCCGACACAATGCTCCCTCTCACACTTACACACACACACACACACACACTTCTACAGTTCTGGAGGACCATCACTGACATGTTGCATTCACTGATCCCTAAACTCAAAGAACAGGTTTACATTTTCTTCCAGTCTGCCTTAAAACAACACTCACGTGGCCACATGTACATTTAAAACACTGTTGGTCTCTTCAGTGTGAACCACTGACTCTTCATCCTGGCAGCAAAGAGACGCTTTTCTAAAAACAATTTCACCGTCTTCACTCTTTATTTGGATCCCTGTTAGCTTCCACAAAGCGGCCGCTGGTCTTCCTCTGGCCCACACAAAAAGGACAACACCTGGTTTTTTTCACTCTCACCACCAGAGGGGTGAACTACAAAGTGAGATCACAGTTTTTTGAAGCCACCTCTCTGTGCATTCCCAGCATGCATCTTGGCCAAACAGTTCATCTCACCTCCACAATTCACAGAAACCACTGAAACACTTCATACATGTCTCAAAATAAGCTCGCTCCACCAAAACATACATAGAGGTGAACTTTTATTTTTGAAGTCTGAATGTTCTTTTATATAAATCAGTATTTCATTGTAGAATAGGAATAACACATTCTATAAAGTATACATAATAAGAATAAATCAGAAATGCTTCAATATGCTGTATTTTTTTAAATCTTTTTTCTATATCTTTGCATATCTTTATCTAGTAATTGATTTGTGAAAAATAAAGAGTTGAAACAAAAAGCAAATTCCGCAAATTCCACAGCCTCAAAAATCAACATATTTGTGAATGCACATTGTCACGGAAACAACAGTAAAAACTGAGCAATATGGCAGAATCCAGCACGTCTGCAGCCCGAAGTTACCAGCAGCCTCACTTAGGGAAAGTAGTACTTTATCACTACAAAATGAGAAACAGGGTGGAGCTGAGGCACAGAGCCGTCAGAGAGCTGCTGAGAGCCGGGGAGCTTTGGGGGAGAGAGCCAGGGACAGACTGGAGCTTCTGGAGGAAGAAACACCGGAGTCACACTGATTTTGCTCCGATACCGACTCAGAGGAGAGCTCAGAGTTTATGTTTCAACCTTAAAAAGTGGATTTTGTCCTGCGCATGAGCACAAACATCACCTGTTGCTGATTGGCTGGAATAGTGTTTGTTTATCCCGTTTAAAGAGCCAGGCCTATGGCGAAACACTGGGGTTTTTTCACACAGGACAGGGAGCTAGACGACCCTGAGGAGATATTCACTGAATATGATAAAGTATATTGGTTAATAATAACTCACCACAACTTTAAAAACATTCAGAACTGGATTAGAATTAAAGTAATATAAATAATAAATATAACTAAATGTTGTTTCTAAACCAGCAACAGCAGCAAAGTCCCAAACTCACTAATGTCTCACTGGAAACAAACATATAGTGTGTTTATGATGTGATGGTTTTTATGTATGAAAGGACAAGAAAATATCTGCATGAATAAAATACATATCGGCACTTTTTCTCTTTTTCTATTGTGAGAGAAAAACTTGGATCAGTGCATCAGCAGCATCGAGTTTTGATAGACGTACATGAGATATAAACACACAAACACACACACACATACACAGACACACACAGATGCAGACACACACACACACACAGATACACACAGACACATCAGACAGACACACGAGACACACACAGACACACACACAGACACAACAGACACACGCAGACACACACAGACACACACACAGACACACACAGACACACACAGACACAGACACACACAGACACACACAGACACACACAGACACACACACACAGACACAGACACAGACATACACACACAACACAGACACAACAGACACACACAGCAGACACACACACACACACGCAGACACACACAGACACAGACACACACAGACACACGCAGACACACACAGACACACACACACAGACACAGACACACGCAGACACACACACACAGACACAGACACACACACACACAGACACAGACACACGCAGACACACATAGACACACACAGACACACACACACAGACACAGACACACGCAGACACACACACAGACACACGCAGACACACACAGAGCGCTGCAGTGTCGGAGCAGAGTTCAGCTGGGCTCACAGGAAACGTTGGTGATCTGTAAAGAGGTTCTTACTGGGCCAAGTTCTGTCTGCTGCAGTGCTGCACACACACACACACACATACACACACACACACACACACACACACATACACACACACACACACACTCACTCAGCCTACTGGCAGCAGAACACTAGTTCACAGTTCATCATTTGAAGCTCTGTATAAACTTAAAGTAATAATAACACGTCTGTCTGAGTAAATGTACAGTTCAGTAACTCACACTGAGATGAAAATACTTGAAGTACCACATTCTAGTGCGCAGTTTCTACTAACGATGCACCGATCAACTGGCCCTGACCGGTGACCAGCTGATCAGCGTCACTCATCCGATTCTGCACTGGTCAAATTCACACACACATACTGTACGATGTAAATGGTAAAATGGTAAATGGACTGTATTTATATAGTAGTCAGAGACTACTCAAAGCGCTTTGACAATTACAAGTCACATTCACCCCATTCACACACACTTTCACACACTAATGACACAGGTGGCTTCTTCTACAAAGACCCAACCTGTGCATCAGAACTCATTCATACATTCATACACCGGTGGCGCAGCCATCGGGAGCAATGTGGGGTTCAGTGTCAGTGTAGACCAGAGGAGCCAGGAATCGAACCACCAACCTTCTGACTGGGAGACGACCCGCTCTACCACTGAGCCACAGCCGCCCCCAATGACGTTCACATCATGTGAGCAGCGACACAGACAGTGACGTCACAGCCACACACACTGACACACGTTAGCATGAAGTCAGCATTAGCAACAGATTGGAACAGAACAGGATAAAGAGAAGAGAGACAGTCTATAAGGAAACGGAGCAGCTGAGCAGCTGAGGCCAAACAGCGGTAAACTTTGTAGCTCTTCATGCTAATGTTAGCCAGCAGCAGACTGACAGTTAAAATCTCACCTCCTGTTCTGGCTGAAGAATAAACAACCTGTGTTGATGCGTCTCCTCAAACATTTTCTCATCCAGACTCATTTAACAGTTTTTGTTCATCTGCTTCCACCCGAGATCACGTGAAATCACGTTTCCTGTGAGATCTCGCGAGATCGTGCTCCCTCTGGTGAATAATCTTAATATAATAATATAATACGACCTGGCTGTACCCTGGAGCACTTTTGGAGAAAATGTTAAAGTTATGTAATAGTGGTTTATTACGGACGTCCAATTTAATTCTACATTAAAGAAAAGTTACAAAAATGTTCTATGCAAATTATAGTTCTTAGAAAGACTGAAAATCAAAATCAGCCAAAATCAGAATCATCGGACACATTAAAAAAAAAAAAAAAAAAGCAAATCAGCCAAGAAAATTGAAATCTGTGCATCGCTAATGAAAATGGACACCGCCCAAAAAGTTATTTTTTAAAACTTTAAAATAAAATAAAATGCATTTTTGCACAGGTTTATTTCTTCTCTGGTCCGCCACAAAGTGGAGCCACAAATGTCAGACACACTTTAGATTAAATTTAGAGAATCTGTTAATGTGAAAAAAACAATTTAACAATTTTAAAATGTCCATAGTTTAAATTCGGTAAAGTTGGTCAGAAATCTCCTGTATTTATCTCCAGTTTTTACCTGCCACTCTACGAATTGGCTTAATTATTTTACTAGTTATCAAATAACAACAAAGACTATAGTTAAAAATTTAATCTCGGGCTGCAACGTCAACAAAATGTCAGAAACTAGTGAAAATTGTCCCAGTTTTCAAAGTCCAAGGTGATGTTTATAAATGTCTTTGTCTAAAACACAAAGATATTCAGTTTAATTAAATAATAAATAAAGAAAAGCAGAAAATCTCTGTATTTGAGCAGCTGAAAACTGAATTTTCTGCTATTTTTGTATGAAAATTGACTCTAAGAATAATTCAGTAATCAAAATGGTGATTTTTGCTCAATAAACATGGACTCCCTCTAAAAGACTATTAATGATTTCTTGTGACACTCAGTCATTCAGAGAACATTCAGCATCAATTTTAACTCTAATTAAGGTGAAATGGACAAACGAAAACAGCTGCTGCAGCTCAGAATAGAAATGTCAAAGGTTGACTGTGTTGTTGTCAGAGAAGTTTTTCATTTTAACATGTTTCTTTGACCTCTGATGACACGTCAGGGTCATTTTATGATTTATTATTGTAAATATATTACAGATTTCCTCCTCAACAATTTAAAAACTGCCATATTTTAATTATAAAAATGAAATCAGTTAATCCTTTACAGTGTAACTATAATCTAATTACACAATCTTCTAATGTAATCTGGGCTGATTATACTTGTGCCTGTAATCTGATTACATGTAACTACTCTGGGTCAATGTAACCTTAAAAAAAATAATGCAGCAAAGTAAAAACAAAAAACAAGGACTGCTGAAATTATTTTCCAGGACATTTTCGCTCATTTTCCAGGTTCTCGGAGAACGTGTGGGAACGTGTGGGAACCCTGAAACTGTGCGTTTATGTTTATGAGTGTTTCTTTGACTACGAGCGCTTTAAGTTCCAGCAGTGAGCAAAAATGTTGTTTGTGTAACAGTTGCCGTTGTTACAGTAAAGACTTTGTTTTTGACTTACTAACCATAACCTGAAATGGAACAGGTATCTGAACAGGTGATTGAACAGTAAATTGATCAGTTATTGATCAACATGGTATCTTATTGTTAAAAGTTATTTTCACCATTTACCTTTAACTTTGTGTCTTTAACAACACAACATGTCATTACAGTTTTATTTTAGACATTAATATGTTTTTCTTGCAAACATTATTTTAACAGTTATTTTAGGAATAAATATTTGTATATCTCCGTTTCATATTGTCGATGAGGGACATGTGTACATCGTCTCTTTTATATACTGAAGTAGAATAGATATATTTTTTATTTCTTATAATTCTCTATACTTATATATACATCTTTGATTGCTGAACGGGAGCACCTGTAAAGTCAACAATTTCCCCCCGGGGATCAATAAAGTATTTCTGATTCTGATTTAGATTTTCAAACATCATGTAAATGATCAGTAAATAAAACAATATTTATTTTTAGCATGATGTTAAGTAATAAAATGCATCATAAACGTTATTAAATCACATTATTTAGTCATTATTTCGGTCAATATCACTGTTTATTACATGGCTTTGTTAAATACTGGATTCTGATTGGTCAATTACAGCATTCTAAGGTCTGTTATTTCTGTATAACAGACTGTTGCTATGGACACAGTTCTGTTCATAAACTCAAATCCTTTTAAAATCATTATTTTGTGTCAATTTATTGTTTTATTTTGGGAAGTAACCATGTCATAAGCAGGATAATGTACAGTGAGCAGGTCGTTATTATGAAATAAATCCCAACAGACCCAAACACAAAGCAGACACATTTAAGTGACACAAAATATTAATTTTAAAATGATTTTATGGTTCTATTTCACAATAGCGACCTGCTCACTGTACATTATGCTGCTTGTTACATGGTTATGTATAAAAAAATTAATAATTTGACACAAATTGACCAATCAGTATTTAACAAAGCCATGTAATTATTCACAGTAACGACCTGCTCACTGTACATTATCCTGCTTGTATAACTATTATACACCAAAAATAACAATACTTTGATACAAAATATTAATTTTTAAATGATTGTAGTGATTTAATGTTCCTCCACAGTCTGTGATCAGAACCGTGTCCATAGCAACGGTCTGATATACAGAAACAACAGAGCTTAGAATGCTGTAATTGACCAATCAGAATCAAGCAATGCTGTGCAATAATTCACGATAATGACCTGTTCACTGTACATTATCCCGTACGAATATATTTATCAAGAATAATCTAGAATTTTTTACATAAATACAGAAGTTGTTGAAGAAACACCCATAAATTCTATATTCTCTTAATATCATCCAATATATTGATTTTTTTTTTTTTCACTTCCTAATATCGGTATCAGCCCCAAAACTCCAGCATCAGTCAGACCCTATTTTATGGCTGTTTAATGGGGCCCCTCAGTGAGTCTGCCCCCCCCCCCCCCCCCCCAATAAAAGCCGCTGTTGAAACAATAAAACACATAGACGCCAAACGTGTTCATACTGTAAAAACATGACAATAAATCGTAAACATGCACACACTACAGGATCGTTACAGACAGCAGCAGCCTGAACATTAACGCAGTATTTTGTGTATTTTAACATTTAAAGTGTGTAACCAGCCTGCAGACGGAGCCTCCAGCTGCCGTTAACGGTAGAATCCCCCGGTACGTCGGTAGATGTCTGATAAACACAAGCAGCCGGTCCGTCCCGCTCCGTCCAGCGGCGCCTCCGCGTCAGTCTGCGGGCCTCCCTGCCGCCGTGGTCGGGGTGGAGGCTGTTTGTGTGTCGGTGCTCGGTACCGCCGGGGCCTCCTCTCTCTGCTGCTCCGGTTCCCCGCCTCCTGTCTCTCCCTCCTCGGTGCGACCCTCCGCCAGCCCCGCCGCCATCAGAGACACGGTCAGCACCGTCAAGACGGAGACACGCCGCGACACACACTTCCGTCTTAACGGTCAGGTTAGTTTCAAAATAAAAGACCGGCCGATCTGACCGGTGACAGACGTTATTTTTCAGTCATACAGAAACATTCATTTTATCTAATAAAAATAAATAAATGTAAAAAAAATATATATTATAAAAGATCAAACGAATGAAAGAACACATTTAGCATGAGACAAAAACTAATGAACATATATATTTGTTTTTAATAAACTGAATTTTTTAAACTAATTTCAAACATATTGTTATTAAAGAGAACTTAAGTTACGTCACCTCCGTCAGCACAGACGTCAAGCATGAGAACGAAAACCTGACAGTCGACAAAATGTTCCATGTTTCATGTCACGCGTCGTCGTAGTGAGCAGCCATTTTATTTTTAAAATGTCTCAGAGTCTCTTAATGTTCATCAAAATACACATTTTAAAACAATAATTTTTATTTAGCTTTGATTAAGAAGGACTACAGAGTCGGCATGTTATGGTTGAGACACCTGATACCAATATTATTTAATACATTTGTCTAAAAATAGAAAGCTTACCAGTCCTGATGCAGGATTCCCGCCTCTTTTAAACCAGGAAGTGAGGCGGGGTCCTTAGGGTATAGCTGACCCTTTTTATACCTGATTAAATCGTGTTTTTTGTAAAAATCTGATGGGGTTGATGGAAATCTGCCATTTTCAATTTACTGCTCTTTTTTTTTAAAGTTACTTACAGCAGCACATTTTACACCTCTGTTATCAGCAGGTATTGTTAGTTTGACATTTTGAAGGCTGTTAAGACATTTTTAAATAGTCTGAAGTTGTTATTTTTTTCGGGGGACAAGGCTGTTTTCTGGCACAGAGCAAGTTTAATAATTAAAAAAATTAAAGCAAACCATAACATTTAATAAATTACATATGTTTCAAATACTGCCACCAGGTACTCCACATACCAAATGCAAGCTATAAAATAAATAAATAAATAAATAAATAATAAATAAATACTATTAAGATTTTTAGATGTAATAATTCAAATGAAATCCCTTATCAGAGAACCACTGCCTTACATCACGTTTTCATTATGTTCATGAGATGTTAAAGAGATTTCATACATGCTTCACAAACTTTTATTTTGTAAAGACGAAAACGACCCTTCTGAAACAGGAAGTTCTTTGTGTGTCTGTTTTTATAAACTCGACAGCTCCGCCATCACAGCCAGCAAACACCGAGTCCCCTGCAGCAACCGACCGTCAGTGTGTCGGTGAAATCAGCGGAGAACAGAACAGAACCTAAACTCCTCCTCTTCATTTGTTGTCACTCTTTGTTCTGCTCCGTTTTTCTGCTCTAACAGTTAAAAACTGATGGTGATGCGTTTACGGTCCAGTCTGTAACAAACACACACAGTAAAATGAGGTGGATGATCATGTTGATCAGAGGAAGAATCAGTACGAATGATACGATGCACAAAAACACGTTCATCTCGACGTGGTGTTAATAAAACATCGTAGTAGTGATCATGAAAAAATGGATTATGGATTCTCATGGCGGACGCACTGGCATCTGATTGGCCCGAGGTGAAGGGCTCTGGGCCAATCAGAGTGCACGATGCGGGAGGCTGCCGCTCCTAGCAACAAGAGAGAACTCTTTTATTTTTTGTAAGAGCTGCCGGAAAAACACTCTGAGCTGATGGACTCTTTTCATATAAACATTCAGTTATCACTTCATAGAAAAACTTACGGTTTGTTCTGCTGGGTTATGATTTAATTTGTAGAGAAGAACCCGGAGGAACAAATCTGGACTCTCCACTTTTAAAGGAGTCTTAAAGGAATACTTGAGGATGAACATGTCTCCTGATAATGAACTCATCATGTACAGGCACACTTCATTCAACACAGCAGCTCTCAATGTCACTTTTTAAAAACTTACTTACTATTTTCAGTTTTCCAGAAATGATTTTCACTTTTTGTTAGTCGTGGTTTGGTCAGGGTTAGGTACAAAACTACCTGGGTAAGTTTAGAAACAAAAACAACATGGGCAGAGTTAGGAACCAAACTACTGTTTCAGAACAAAAACTACTTGGGTCGGTTTAAGAACAAAACTATGTGGGTAAGTTTAGGAACAAAAATTACTTGGATACAGAAGAAACCAAACTACTTGAGTAAATTCAGAAATACACAATCCTTGAGTGGTTTAAGAAACAAAAACTGCTCGGGTTAGTTGGGTTTGTGGGAAAGTGTCGGATTGAACATTGGAACAGACCTTTTCAGAAGTGAAGTTCAAGCCTGATTAATTCATTTTAAACATTAAATCGCCCTCTGGTGGTGAAACACTGATTGTGCAAAAGGAATAAAATATGAGATGACTGTGGAGACAGTGTCCTCTGTGGAACTGAAACCCTGATTTAGGCACAAGCTGACAGAAAAAAAACAAATATAAAATAATTTTATGTAAAATGTAAAATCTACAGCAGAGGCAGAGGGGCAGCATGTATGTTTGTTAAAATCACCTAAATAAAGAATAAGAGATTTCATTATCTTATTCTAATTCATTTCTATATTTATTTTTTCGTCACAGCCTCTCGCCTCTTTTTTAAACTTCTTTTTGTTTATTTATTCTCTGACAAGCCCCGAAAGCCCAGTTTGATCAAATCCAATCAGTTAATCAATATTTCTGAGGACATCTGATCCACACGGTGTCAGTGTTTCAGAAACAAACACCAGCTGAAACAGAATAAAGTTTACAGAAGAAGAGTTGGTGCGGAACCTTTGATTTGATGTTTTCCAGTCGGACATTATTGTGCCTACGTGGTGCAGCGGTGCCTATAAAGAGAAGATTCAGGTGTTGAGCAGAAATATCAATATTGTACAGATACCTGTGTGTCTTTATATTTGTAGACAGACATGTTTTTCACACCTGTGTTTTGTTGACCGGTGAGAGACTCGGTGAGACATGTCGACAGGTAACCTGCTGTTTGTCTCCTCGGAGGACTCTGTGGACTGTAAACCGTCCAAAGCGGACATCCTGAGAGGACTCGTGGCTGACAAACTGACCACGGCCGCGCAGGAGATCCTAGCGGTGGTGGAGAGAACCGTGGCCGGGTACGAGGAGGAGGCTGCGGGTCTGAGGCAGGAGGTCGAGCGGCAGAGGAAACACCTGGAGCTCCTGCTGCAGCCTCAGGTCACACTGTGTCGGATAGGTGTGTACCAAACTACAGGCAAAGATAATGATGATCATTGAAGATCAGAAACCAGGGCTGCTCTGGACAGTTTAATTCAAGAGACTTTCTGCTGTTAAATTTCACTCAGCAGGAAATTCTGATGGAAACAGTCTGAATCTACTCTGTTTACTACAAACCCCAGTTCAAAAAAAGTAAAACATAAATTTAAAAAATGGGCACTTTTCCACCTATATTCAGTTGAGTCCAGATATTTAATGTTCAAAACTGATAAACTTTATTCTTTTTTGTAAACATCCAGTCATCGTGTTGTGACAGGAGCACGTTTACCACTGTGATACATCAGATACATGAAGTTTTAAAGTGAAATTCTTTCTCATTCTTACTTGATATACGACTTCAGCTGCTCAACAGTCCTGTTTGGTCTCTGTTGTCGTATTTTGTGCTTCATAATGCACCACACATTTTCAATGGGAGACAGGTCTGGACTGCAGGCAGGTCAGTCTAGTACCTGAACTCTTTTACTACGAAGACACGCTGTTGGAACACGTCCACAATGTGTCTCTGCATCGTCTCACTGAAATAATCAGGGACGTCTCTGAGACAGACGTCAGGGATGGCAGCATATGTCGCTCCAAATCCCCCCAAACCATCACAGCTGCTGTCTTTAGAAGTTAGTGCTGAGAGCAATCTGGATGGTCCTTTTCCTCTTTAGCCCGGAGGACATGATGTCCATGATTAGTGAAAACAATCTGAAAGGACGCCCCTTTAATACCCAGTCATGATCCTGTCACCTGTTACCAACTCACCTGTTTACCTGTGGAATGATACAAACAGCTGTTTTTGGAGCGTCTTTCACAGTCTGTTGTTGCTCCTGAACCAACTTTCTTATGTTGCAACATGTTGCAGGCATCACATTCAGAATGAGTGAACATAATCAGTTTGAACATTAAATATCGTGTCTTTGCTCTGAATTCATCTGAATACATGTCAAATGATTTGCAGATCATTGTTTAAAGTTTTGGGGTTTGTACAGTTTTTGATTGGTACTTGTACTTGTACTTTTGTTTTAGCAAAGTAAATCTTCAGTTTTTATGAATAAAATGCCACCTGATGTGATTATCTAGTGTTTATTGATTAAAAACAAAACCTGTCTGTCTCTGATCCAGATGACCAGATTCCTGTCTGTGATCCGGTGGCTGGAGGAGTCGAAGTCCCTGAAGAGTCCGAGCAGCACAAATATGAGCCGAGTATGTCTTCAAATGTACTTTAAAATAGTCATTGAAGTTTATTCTAATTATGGTTGCAGCTGGTTTTAGTTCTGTGACACCCAACATTTAGTTTAGGAGAGAGCCTTACGTTCAGGTGATTTGGTCAAACACTACATATGAGTGCAGATTTCTGGTGAGATTCTACACACACGGCCAGTTTGTCACGTTGTGTTTTCAGCGGGTTGTTGAGTGAGAAAGTGCAGCTGTTACCGAGTATCAACACTGCAGAAAATAAGCACTGAAAGCATTTCTAATATTCAGTATCAATAGTTATAGAGATATTTTTTACAACATTAGGTTGGAGTAATATTGATGGCATGGAGACTTCCTGGGCTGCTGGCGGCTGTGTGAACGACCCTCTGGCTGGTGACCGTGATGCTGCAGGCCCCCTGATCGGTGGTGGAGTGGAGAACCTTCTGACTGGCGGCAGTGACACAGAAGACCGTTTGAGAGGTGAGGATCATGTGGAGGCAAGTTGCAGCTCCTCCTCTGGTAAGCAGGTCCCGGCTGATGATGCAGGTCTTTTCAGAGCTGGTGGTCAACGATGTGGCCAGCAGCAGTCACCAGAAGAGATCTGCTCCCTCGCATTCTGGTGCATTTTCTGGTAACCGTCTTAATGCAAAGCTTAGTGGGCTTCCAGCTCTGCAGTCTTGGGCCATCCAGGCAAGGTAGCACTCTTGGCTCTGCATGGAGTATCACACATTACAGCTGCAGTCCAAGTAAGGTCCACGAGCCCGGCCCAGACTTGCTGAGGGAGGAAGGTTTACCAGGCATTGTTCCCTGTTGTGCCACCCCACTCGATCCCTCAATGGACTGCCAGACTGTTATTCTGGTTCCTGCCTGGTGATTTTGGTGGAGAACTTCTTCATTGCCCCTCTTCTTGTAGTCAAGACATTTTTCTTCATTGTGCACTTTTATTTTTAATACTTGTAAGTGCATTTCTTCACTATACTTCCACACTTAAATATTGCAAAAAATTCTCTTTTTGTTTTGCTCAGATGTGAAGGACTTGGAGAGCCAGGGTATATTATGCCACGCTGAGGAAGAGGAAAGTGAAGATGTGGGAAAGACTGCTGAGGAGCCAGAAAGGAGCACCAGTCGAAATCAGGAGGATCTGAGGGTCACGGATCATCAGATACCAAATACAAGGTTCAGATATGATCTTACAGTACCACATAATGTTTCCTTGAGAGGGATTTGGATTTGTGGTGGAATCACAGTGTCGAGAACTACATTGAAGGATTGTTGGACTTTTCTTTGATTGAATTACTTTCTTGCAGAAGTCAGCCTGTAACGAGGAACAGAAGGAGTCTGGGTCCAACTGTACACCTCAGAGTCTGTCTGTTAAAGGACTCCCACACCGAGGTGCTCAAAAAAGGAGGTAAGTTTGAAACAGCCAGGATGTTATGAACACTGTAGTACCCTTTGTCCTTAGACCCTCGATTTGTGTCAGGAAAACCTAACGTATGTGCAATTTTGTCAGAACACATGACTATAAAACAAGTTTGTTCCCTTGAATGTTGTGATTGATTTGTTTGTTAGTGTTAAAGTCCCCGATGACGGATCTGCGGTGTCCTCGAGGCCTGCAGGAGCCTGACTTCCTGGACCTTCTGAGATCCACCTTCCCTCAGCTGACTGGACAGTTTGATGTCTTCACAACTGATGGAACCAAGACACTGACGCCACTGAAAGTATGGACACTGACACCAGAGGAGATAAAAAGGTCCATCAAATTAAGATCAGCTCTCTATATCAGTACAAAGGTGGGTCATCGATTTACTTTACTAATGACCTGTACCAAAGTCTGGTATGTCTTCTTTCTCTGTGCTACAGAGCTCCATGATTGTCCAAATCTATTTAAAACACACCAGGGCAAATTTCATAATTTAAAAGTCAACTCATTTTCTTCCAGAAAGCAAAGAAAACCCTGACCAGCACAGAGCAACTTCCTCCTCCACAGAGAAAAGACGAAGCCACCAATGACATGAGAAATTATGAAAACGGGCCACACGCAAGGTGGGTCAACAAAAAACCGACCGTGAGGATGGTATCCTTAGGAGCTGGGTGTTAATAATACAACCTAACATATTAAATAGTTAATAGCAGTCAAGGTTCAGCACAGTCTGATTTTGCAAATATACATAATGGAACTGTGTATTTTCTATCTCCAGTTCTGTAGAAAAAGTGGAGAACGATGCAGCAGATCGTCTGTCCAGTTACTCAAGGTGGCAACAACAAATAGAGAGAGAAGACGATGGAGAACGTGGATTTAGTGCCCTTTCTTCCGTCCGCCCTGCAGCTGAGAGCGAAGGGGACAATGGAGATTATGATGATGATGATGATGAGGTGAATGAAGATGACAGAGATGATGACTGGAAACCAAACAAGAATGATGAGGAGCTGAGGGGTAGTGATGCTGAACAGGACTCATCAAAGACGACGATGGAGAAACAAGACGAACGTTCAGGAGTCAAAACAATGAGGAGGAAGTGGATGCAGTCGACTGATAACGGTGATGCTCCTCTGTCCTGTAAAGTCTGCAGAACTCTCCACAGAACAATGAACATGTTGATTAAACATTCATGGGTCACGTGGACGATCCAGAAAGACTTTGTGGAGTGTGTGGAGAACATTCAGAGTCTGCAGAGGAGCTGAGGAGTCATCTTGAAAGTCACCAGAAAATACACAATGGTAAATCACCACTTGTTGCCTTCAGGTGCCGCCACCTTCATCAGACAAAGTTTACAGGTGGCCTCATTAGTGATATTAGGTTCCTGATTAGTATTGGGTTTATCCATCCATCCATATTCAGCCGCTTATTAGTCGGGTCACAGAGTCAGTAGCTCCATCAGGGGACCTCAGGCTTCCCTTTCCCCGGCTACATTAACCAGCTCAGACTGGGGGATCGTGGAGATATAATTCCTCCACCTAGTCCACGTTCTGCCCCGTGGCCTCCTCCCTGCTGGACGTGCCTGGAACACCTCCCTATGGAGGCGACCAGGTGGCATCCTTGTGAGATGCCCGAACCATCTCAGCTGGCTCCTTTCTAGTCAAAGGAGCAGCAGCTCTACTCTGAGTACCTCATGGATGACTGAGCTTCTCGCCCTATCCCTAAGGGAGATGCCAGCCACCCTCCTGAGAAAACCCATTTCAGCCACTTGTATCTGCAATCTTGTTCTTTTGGTGGTTCTTTAATGACCAGAAGTGAGAACAGGAACGGAGACTGACTGGTAGATTGAGAGCTTTGCCTTCTGGCTCAGCTCTCTTTTGGTCACAATGGTGTGGTTGGGTTTAAATCTGAAATATTGCCAAATAGGCACTTTTGCTTTCTGTTTTGACACCAAATTCCTCCGTTTTTTTTTTGTTTTTTTTTGACAATCTTCCTTATGGTGTAAATATACCACATCTGTGGACGCAAGGCCTAGAGAGGGGTGGGACTCTCCTTTTCCAGAGTTGCCCAGGACGAGGGCCACCAGGAGTTTTCCTTGGAGAACAAGAGTGTACCCTCTATGCAACTGTGAATTGATGATGGGAAGGCTCTTTCTGCTGTTTGCGCTTGTGCACCCAACAACAGTTCAGAGTACCTGGCCACTTTATTGCTGAGTCGTGCCTGAGATGGACCTACTATTGAATGGGACCGAACGTGAGCCAGAGTCCCTGCCAAGCGGGCTGCAGCTGACTGCAGCCAACCTCTGATGACCACCCTTTCTCCCCCTCAAACAAGCACGTGTTATGGAACTTAGCTCATGTCCGTGCAAGAGAGCAGAGAGAGAGAGTCGCTTTTAAAAGTGTCTTTGTGTTCAGCTCACTTCTTCAGAAGACAATCTCTGTGGTTTGTACGTTCAGATATCTGCTGTCATGTTTGCTTTCAGCCACTCAGGAGTTGTGTCAAGTTGCCGCTGATGAAACCAAAGACTTTGTGGTTTTGATGCTTAATAATGCTTCAGTGTTTATTTGCTGTTACACAGCTGCTACACTCAAGCTAAGCTGCTCGTCTTCAGTCAGAAGACACCTTCATCAGAGTAGCCCTCTTATAATGGAAATTCATATCCCTGCCAAGCTGAGCTGATGTGCCGAGTCAAACAAAGACAAGCCAAGCCAGTTCATGAGTATGGAAAAGTTCTATGGGTGGTACTGGGACACTCTCATGGGCTAATAGCTACAAGTACATTTTCCTGATTATGCTTAAATGTTTTATGTATTTCAAAATCTAATTTTTTACTTTCTTTCCGTCTTTCAGATAAGGAGGACTCGAGGAGCTTGGACATCTTAGGCCACACTGAGGAAGAAGAGGGTGAAGATGAAGGGGAGGAGTCTGCCGAGGACCCTGATTATCAGACACAAAATATAAGGTTCAAATACGATATAGCCTATTGCCATTTATTTCATTCCCTTGGGTTAAATTGGGTAATAACACTGCCACACAGAACTACATAGATGGATTGTTGGATTTTTCCTTGACTGGATTATTTCCTTGCAGGGATCAGTCTGTGAAGAGGATATACACTAGGCGGGGTCTACTGAGCCTCAAAGTCTGTCTGCTAAAGGACACCCACACCGATGTGCTCAAAAAAGGCGGTAAGATTGTTTCACACAGAATTCTCTACCCCTCCGCTGTCTGTGTTCAGTATTTTCAAAATCACTAGGGAAACAACAGCAGCCTCTGAGCTTTTAATCTACGTGATGTAAAAGGCAGGTTACCCTAATGCTAACCTGGTCGCTAACAGTACAAATGTTAACGAGCTAAATTATGTAACCATGGCTCCCCATGTGCAAATGTTCAGCTTACCCTGACACTATTTTGCCGGGGTACTATTATTGCACGTCCCAAGATGATTGTGATTCGTTTAAAGAAATACAAACAAACCAGATCGTTTTTTACCCTAAAGCAGAATGATCATGTGTGGAGACAGACTGTTCTCCAGTGCTGTCACAGTGTTGGAGATAGTTCTGGCTGTCAGACAGCAGCCTGTTCTCTCAAAGTTTGGTTAAATAAGAATTTGGCACAACTATATAATAAAAAGTTGTGTTTTGTTTGTTTGTTAGTGCTGAAGTGCCCGATGCGGATCCTGAAGTGTCCTCGAGCCCTGCAGGAGCCCGACTTCCTGGACCTGCTGAGGTCCACCTTCCCTCAGCTGACTGGACAGTTTGATCTCTTCACAACTGACGGAAGCAAAAAACTGACGCCACTGAATGTACGGACACGGACACCAGAGGAGATAAAAAGGTCGATCAAATCAGCCCTGTATATCAGTACAAAGGTAGGTCATCGATTTATTTTACTAATGATCGTGTGAAGGTCTAAACAACACTGAATGTTCTACAACTCAAATTCCAAAAAAGTTGACACACTTTGTAAAATATAAATAAAAACAGAATGCGATGATTTGCAAAAACATGACGACTTGTAATCAATGAAAAACTGAATAAAGACAAGATATTAAATGTTCACACTGACCACCTTTGTTTTTTGTAAATATACATGCTTTTTGAATTTGATGCTTGCAGCATGTTCCAAAAAACATGAGGCAGGAGCAACAAAAGAAAAAAACACCTGTTTGAAACATTTCACAGGAAACAGGTGAGTTGGTAACAGGTGACAGTATCATGATTGGGTATTAAAGGAAAGGCTCAGTGGTTCACAAGCATGGATGGGGTGAGAGCTTCATTATGAATCCATATAAACAATAGTTAATCTGTTTGAACACTAAATAGCTCTTCTTTAAACTGTATTCAATTAAATATAGGCCCAAACATTTGTGCAAATCATTGCATTCTATTTTTATTTACTTTTTACACAGCTTTTTAGACTTAGAGTTGTTCTAACAAGTATTGTGTATGTACCAAGATTAACTCTTGATCTCTTCCAGAGAGCAGATAAATACCTGACCATCATGGAGCAACAGCCTCCTTTTACTCCTCCACAGAAAAAAGACAGGCCACATGCAAGGTAGGTGGACAAAAACGACATTTAAGACGGTCGTAAGAAGCCGTGAAGTAAAGCTTTATTATCCCACCAGGGGACGTTTGGTTGCAGCCTGTATACAAACGCTTAAGTTCATCATAGTAAAACAATCACATGAATGTGATCATGTAAATGTTTTGCCTTTATTTTTATCTGTTTGGTTTGTCTGAATGCCTCTCTTTCTCAAACACGGACACATACTGCTGGAGCTGTGTGCATAGCAACGCATTCTTTTTGTACAAACACCAGGATAAACAAGAGAGTGTATAGACCTACACATGGACTATTTGGTTCAAATTAACTGTTGCAATATGAACGGAAAAAGAGGAGGAGAAAAAGAGGGAGAAAAAGCGAGACACAGAGTTCATGTCTTTGATGAAAGCTTACTTGTTAGACACGAGTGAAATATGTGTATGCAAATTAACAGACATGCATAACCGGTCAAAAACATACTCTACAGGAAGGTAGGAGCTCTGACTCCCTCTGCAGGGTGTGATCAGCGCAGTCTAATATGACCAGGGCCTTCCTTTGTACCTGCCTATAGTAGAGGTCAGAGAGCTGCAGCTGACAAGCCAGCAAAGTCTGTTCTCATTGACATAATTCAGGTTTCCAAACCACGTCACAGCCATCATTCTTTCAGAGTCGTAATTCAAGTTCAAGAGTTCATTTTCTACTGGATATAACAACAATTTAGCCTCTGGGGACAATGGCTAATGTTTTGGGGCTTCCATTGAAGTCAGTGGAAATCCAGATAATGGATATTTGTGATTTGCAAGATAAAGGGTGTGGGGAGGGGGGCTGGGGGTGTCGGCTACAATCTTTCCCGGGTGATGAGGGCAGATGGGCCTGGACTTCTCCTGAAGTGTACAGTCATCTCCACTGTCTTTAGTTCATTGAGCTCCAGGTTATTCTCACTGTACTAAGTCACCCGACGGTCAGTGTCCAACCTGTGGGTGGACTCATCCCCACCAGAGAGTCCAGTCCTGATGGTTCTGGGGTTAGAAACATGTTTACCCAGCTTTACATGCTGCCTCCTGTCAGACAGGAGTCTGTGATCCACCTGCAGGTGGAGTATCGGGCACGCTCAGGTGGGAGAGCTTGTCCTGTAGTGGAGCCCAGAAGATGGTGTTGAAAGTAGAGCTGAAGTCCATAAACAGGATCCTGGTGTAGGTTCCTGTGGTGTCCAGGTGGTGGAGGATGAAGTGGAGGACTATATTCACAAAAGGGTACAGGAATGAGTCGGTGATGGTTTTGTGGTGGGACAGAAGAAGGCACTCAAAGGAGTTTATTCCCACAGAGGTCAGGACAATGGGTCTGTAGTTATTAAGTCCTGTGGTCTTTGTCTTTTTGGGGACAGGGATGTGGCACATGGCATGTCTCCAGAGAGATGTTAGAAATGTCTGTGAACACCAGAGACGGCTGATCAGCACAGTGCGTCAATGTGGAAGGAGAGTCCGCCTGCTTTGCGGGGGTTCTGCCTCTTTAAGAGTCTATTGATGTCCCTCTCCAGGATGGAGAACGTTGTCACTGTGGTAGAGGGGGAGTGGAGCGCTGCTGTGGGCAGTAGTGAAGAGGCTGAGGCTGGCTCATGGTTGAGATTTCCTTTGTTTAAGTCACAGAGGACTGGTATGTCCACTCCACACGCAGTATCTGATCGGCAAGCATGTACTGATACAGGGTGGCGTCCACTACCCCTCTAGCAACTGTGGAGGGTCAAGTAAACTCTGAAGCTGTTGTGTAGAACAACCTGTTTTATAATCGTCTTAAAACGTTCATCATGAGAGATGTGAGGGTCACAGGCCTGAAACATTTTTATTTTTTACATGTGGCAGTAGGGACAATGGCAGAATGTTTCCCTGTCGCCGGTATCTTTTGTTAAAAACACTACAGGGCTGTTCTGCACAGGTCGTAAACACTCTCCCACAAAATCCACCAAGACCCAAACCCTACAATTTGTGTGCTTGGACAACTTTGCAACAGTGTCAGCATAGTAGTAAGTGGTTCACTGGGTGTTAACCTTCCCGTGTATGTTACACCTTTTCTTCTTGTACAAAAATATTTAGCTCAGTGTTGAGTTAAAAGATAGATGTGTGCATCTTTAAATAAGTATCCCAGTAAGCACAGTTTGATTGTGCCAAGGATGAAGGTACTTTTAAATAACAGAATTGCCTATTTTCTATTTTCAGTTCTGTAGAAAAAGTGGAGAGGGACAAAGCAGATAGTCTGTCCAGCAACTCGAGACGGCGACAACGAGTGGAAACAGAGGAAGACGGAGAACGGTGTGGACTATCAGATAGCTTTAGTGGCCTTTCTTCTGTCCACTCTGCAGCTGAGAGCGACGAGGACAATGGAGATGATGATGAAACAGATGATGAAGATGACGAAGATGACAAGTGGGAACCAGACAAGAACGATGAGGTGCTGAGCGAGAGTGAAGCTGAACCAAACCCACCAAAGACGACGAGGAAGCAGCGAGTGAAACATTCAGGAGCTGCTTCTGTACACAAAGGACAAAAACCATATAAATGTGATACCTGCCAAAGAGCATTTAGGTTTGAGACTAATTTGAAGAAACATCGTTGGGAACATGTGGAGGATAAACCACACAAATGTGATGTTTGTAATAAGTCTTTTGGCCTCAAAGAGCAGCTGATGATTCACAGCAGAACCCACACGGACGATAAATCCTTCACTAAGTTTCTACCTTTATCCCAACATAAGTTGTGTCACGGTGGGTAAAAATGTTACAGCTGTCTTATTTGTGGGAAGTGTTTTTTAACTCCTAAAAATCTGAGAAGACATGCATATATTCACAGAGACAGACACAAACGGTATTTCTGTGATATTTGCTGCAAAGCGTTCTTCGTATGCGGTCAGTTGATTACTCACCTGAAAATATACAGTAAGGAGAAGATCATTTGCAGCGAATGTGGGAAGGGATTGTCGTGTCAATCATCTCTGGAGAGACACATGTTAATCCACACTGGGGAGAGACCGTACAAATGCTCAGAGTGTGGACGAACCTTTAACACACAGTCTATTCTCAAAAACCATCTGTTAACCCACTCAGGCGTAAAACTGTTTGTCTGTGGAGTTTGTGGCAAATCAAGCGCTCAAAAAGGATCCCTGACTTCCCACATGAGGACCCACACCGGAGAGAAACCATACAAGTGCACTGTCTGCAGCCAAAGTTTTGCTCAGAGCAGCTGTCTGAAACACACATGAAGAGACACCAGGGGAAGAAAAGTCAGCAGTGGCTGGACTGAAGTTCTAAAAGGCTGAAGAGTCTGTCTGTGAATATTCTCAGTCATCCAGGTCATGGTATTCATAGCAAGGTTTGTCGTAGGCAGAACTGAAGAAGCTTTTTGGATGAGAGGCGAAACATCTTGAAGAACTCTGTCAAGTCCAGTTGCCTACGACAAACTTTGTTACAAACTGAAGAGTCTTTCTCTTCTTTTCTATGAAGAAAAGATGTTTATGCTTAATAATTTAACTTTTTCGGGACTGAACACATGGCCACATAAACAAACCCTCCTGGTCGGTCAAAGCTTATTCCCCAGGTTAAATACAAGAAACCTTTAAATTTTATTCTCAGTAATAATGGAAGGAGAAAACACAGAAAGAGCAAGGGAAAACTGCCTGGGAAAGTGGAGAAGACTGAGGGGGCCATAGTGGATAAACGTGGAGAGAATCATGGAAGCTGCAGCCGAAATGCAAAGCTATCTCCAGTGGACATGGAAGATAGCATCGCTGCCACCTGTCCAGACATAAAGAGGATCAGCATGAAGTCTGAACTGGGTAACTTCTGAGACAGACTCAGGGATGATTTGAAAAAGGAGTTAACTTATATTAGAAAGAAACTAGATGAAGTAACCTGCAACTGACAGCAGTGGGGTGAGGTCGACTTGCCTGACGTAGGACTTCAGCTGCTCAACAGTCCTGTTTGGTCTCTGTTGTCGTATTTTGTGCTTCATAATGCACCACACATTTTCAATGGGAGACAGGTCCGGACTGCAGGCAGGTCAGTCTAGTACCTGAACTCTTTTACTACGAAGACACACTGTTGGAACACGTCCACAATGTGTCTCTGCATCGTCTCGCTGAAATACGCAGGGACGTCTCTGAAAAAGATGCTGTCTTTTGAAGTTAGTGCAGGTAACAATCTGGATGATCCTTGTCCTCTTCATCCCGGAGGACACAACATTCACACGCATCTCAGATGAGCTCGGGGCCCAAAGCAGCATTTCTTTATAATGTTGATATATGGTTTGCTGTTTGTGTGTTAGAGTCTAGAGTCAAACTTGCATTTGCAAATGCAGCAACAAACTGCAGCGACATTTTTCCAAAATGCTCCCAGGCTCATGCATTTATCCTTTATACAGTTATGTGGATTTTTATTGCAGTGCTGCCTGAGGGTCAAAGGTCACAGACATTCAATGTTGTTTTTTGTCCTTGTCCCTTGCATGCAGGGATTTCCTTGCAGTTGTGTTTGTTTTTAAGAGTGTTAGTCAGTTTGGATGTGTAGAAGAACATGGAACATTAATGTAAGATCCTGACCGGTCCTGTCAGATTTTAACAGTCAGTGAAGTTACAGCTGCTGTGCATGAATGGTAGTGTCTCTCTCTCATGCGCACATAGGTTCATCCTATTAGTATTATTAGTTTGAGGATTGATCTGTTACAAGCATACACTGGGGCAAAAGGTTATTGTGTTCTGCATAGTTGTTTCCTCTACGTTATGACCAGTAAACATGTTCAGACTACCAGTGACGTTTGTGCGTGATTGCAGGGCTCAATAATAACAGACTGCAGCTTTTGGTTGCTGAAACTAAAAAACCTGGTTACCATTTTTAGTCACCTTAAATTCTGACTAATTAAGTGGGACATGAACATTTTTGATTAAAAATAAGTGTATTCATTTTTTGGTTCCTTGTGTTTATGTTGTGAGTTAGGAAGAGAACTAGCAACTCTCACTATTTTAGAAGAATTTCTCTGACAAGATACGGTTGAATCACTTCATATTCATTTGTGATGTTTGTTTGTGGTTTAAGCCTCCTTTTTCTACTTTTAACATCCAAAAACACAGTCATAATGTATTTAATAGACCTGCAAACTCATAACAAGGCTGAAAAAGGTGATATGATGGTAAACCAGTCCCCTGTAGGGGGGTCTGAGGTCATCCTCCCCTTACTAGAAAATATATTGGCTGGGTGGGTCAGAAGATGACAAAGCAGCTTTCTGAGTGAGTTATTAACTTAGAAATACTCACAGTGTTGAGGCTTCAACACAGGTGACAAGTTGTTTTCTCTAAGTGGTATCTATAGCTTTTGTCTACACCGCCGGCGCTAAAACTCTTTTTTTTTTCTCTTTTTTCATAAAGAAGAGGCTGCACCAGCGACACAGCTGCCAAAATCCGAGAAAAATTAAGGACGGGCGACGCTAAGGTTGAACACAAGGTGAACCAGAGAAGTAAGGCGTGGGACAGATTCGGACGGATTGTCTTGTCTGATGACACCATTACAGACTACGTTATCTGCTTGAGTTGTGACACGCTGTACAAATATGACGGACACAAGACGGGCACATCAAACCTGAACCGGCATTCATGTAGCGGGTCCGCCGCCCCGCAAGCTCCATCAAATCAGCCCTTGGTGTCATCTTTCATAAAGGACGAGGTGCCACATGCAGCGAAATCTGAAGTTGTGGACGGGGTTGTGGACTTCCGCTGTTCCAGAAACATGGCTGACAAAATCAGAGAAAAATTACGGACGGGTGCGGCTAAGGTTCAGCACAAGTTGAACAGAAGAAGTAAGGTGTGGGAGAGATTTGGGCAGGTTGTCCTGTCCGATGACACCATTACAGGCTACGTTATCTGTTTTAGTTGTGACACATTGTACAAATATGACGGCCACAAGACGGGCACATCAAACCTGAATCGACATTCATGTAGCGGGCCTGCCGCCATACAGGTTAGAGGGCCCACTCAGCAAGCTCCACCATACCAGCCCTTGGTGTCAGCTTTCATGAAGAATGAGGTGCCAGGTGCAGTAAAATCTGAATTTGTGGACGGGTTTGTGGACTTTTACCGCTCTGACCTGGGCCCATTTGATGTTGGGTCTGGTGAAGGGTTTACTAACGAGGCGCAGGGGCTGATAAATATTGGTGCACATTATGGGGCAGTGGATGCAAACTCTATCATCCCTCACAGGCAGACCATCTGCGACAGAGCAAAGGAGCAGGCAAACAAAGACAAGGCCAGTCTTTGTCGGACTATCAACAAGGCACTGGAGTACGGAATTGGCATCACAACCGACATGTGGACTGACAGCCCCAGTTTGAGATCTTACACGGTGCTGACATGTCACTACATCACAGATGACTGGAAACTACTGAGTCAAAAGATTTCCACTGTAGAGTTTGACTCCAGAATAGAGAAAACTGCCACAAACATACATGAACAAATCAGCAAAGAACTGTCAGAAGTTGGAATATCAGCTGACGGCCTGTCAAAAGTTGTGTTGGTTAGTGATCAGGGTCCCAACATTAAAGCTGCACTTGAGAGCTATGTGTGGATTCCGTGTGCAGCGCATGTAATCTGTACCGTCCTGAAGCGCACATTTGAAGAGAGGGATGCACCGGACTTCATGCAGGAGGTGATGGACCAAATAGTTAAGTGCATGAACCTGGTCACATATTTGAAGAAGTCTGGTAGTGCGTTCAGCTTTCCAATTCTGGTCTACAGGAAAGTGAGACAAGATGGACCAGCAAGGCAGTGATGCTGCACTCTGTTGCTAAGCAACACAAGGAGATCCTGGAGCTGCTTCGGGACAAGGGGCAAGTACAGCACATGGAGGGCATACAGGTGGAGGTCCTTAACACACTTGTAGAGTTCTTGTCCCCCTTTAAAGACGCGTTAGAAGACATGGAGGGTGACCGCTGCCCAACGATCAACACATTTCTGCTGTGGCACCACAAGCTGAAAGGACATTGTGAGCCTCGGTGCAGGGATCCACGCTACATGCAGCACATCCGCAGCCGTGCAGGAGTGCTCTTAAATGAGACGTTCATGATCACCACCACCCATAAAATTGCCACCTTCCTCTCTCCACGTTTCAAGACACTGAAGATGCTCCCACTAGATGAAAGGTCTGCAGTTCAAGCCGAAGCCCGAAGACTGACAGCAGCCTTCATCCCAACCCTGCAGGCCCAGTCAGAGCAAACGAGTCCAGGTAAAGTTGCCAAAATGTTATTTTTATAAAGTCAGATGTGTAATAATCATGCACATACAAGATGCTAATTAATTTTGGGTTACCTTTTGTAGCACTAACGGGGGAGACGAGTGCATCACGCATCCCCAGCGAGGAGGCTCTAGAAGGTACATACACTAAACTTACATATTAACTGATAAAACATGGAAAGGTTTGACTCTGTGATGACGGCCACATATTCATTTTTATTCCAGAGCCCTCACTGAAAAGACGGAGGTTGTTCTCGGAGTGGGAAGACACTCCAGGCCTAATCGAGCCAGATGAAGTACAGCGTTACCTGGAGACTCACTTCACCATCGACGAGTGCCAGGAGAACGTCCTCGACTTCTGGAGGGACCGCCGCTCCACATTCCCTCTGCTCTCCAAGCTGGCCAGAGCGGTGCTGTGCATTCCAGCAACCAGCGTGTCCAATGAGCGCACTCTCAGCTCAGACGGCCGTGTGCTCGACGGGCAGAGGGACAGGTGAAACCCTGGAACTGTGGACTGAACTGTGTTCAACACAGTGAAACACTAAACACTACGCTAAAAACACAGTACAGACCTAAACATGTAAATATGATTGTTAAATTTGTTTTTGTTAAAATTCACTGTTGATGTGAGGGATCAGTGTTGATGTGTATGAGACGGTTCTCCGATTCTATGGTACTCTAAGGTTCTGTGTTCTAAGACAGTAGATGTACAGTTGTGTTCAAAATAATGGCAGTGTGTTTTAAAAAAGTGAGTAAAGCTCAAAATCTTTATAATAGCTTTTATTTCCATACATGCAGATGCATTGGGAACACTGAATATTCTATTCTAAATCAAAAAATGAAGAAAAATTTATAAAATTTGTCATTACTTTACAGAAAGTGAAGAAAAAGGAATATTGGGCTGTTCAAAAAAATAGCAGTGTCTGCATTTTTCTTTAAGAACTCAAACATTTACTGTATAAACTGGAAAATCCTTGAAGATTTAGCTTTCCTGTAAGTCACTGAACTAATATTTAGTTGTGTAACCACGGTTTCTGAGAACTGCTTCACATCTGTGTTGCATGGAATCGACCAACTTCTGGCACCTGTGAACAGGTATTCCGGCCCAGGATGATTGGACTGCATTCCACAAGTCCTCTGGATCTTTTGGTTTTGCCTCAGAAACAGCATTTTTGATGTCACCCCACAAGTTTTCTGTTGGATTAAGGTCCGGGGATTGGGCTGGCCACTCCATAACGTTAATCTTGTTGGTCTGGAACCAAGATGCTGCTCGCTTACTGGTGTGTTTGGGGTCGTTGTCTTGTTCAAACACCCATTTCAAGGGCATTTCCTCTTCGGCATAAGGCAACATGACCTCTTCAAGTATTTTGATGTGTTCAAACTGATCCATGATCCCTGGTATGCGATAAATAGGCCCGACACCATAGTACGAGAAACATATCATGATGCTTGTGCCACCATGCTTCACTGTCTTCACAGTGAACTGTGGCTTGAATTCAGTTCTTGGGGGTCGTCTGACAAACTGTCTGCAGCCCCTAGACCCAAAAAGAACAATCTTGCTTTCATCAGTCCATAAAATGTTGCGCCATTTCTCTTTAGGCCAGTCAGTGTGTTCTTTGGCAATTTGTAACCTCTTCAACACATGTCGTTTTTGCAACAATGGGACTTTGCGGGGGCTTCTTGCCGATAGCTTGTCTTCACATAGGCGTCTTCTAATCGTTACAGTACTCACAGGTAACTTTAGACCTTCTTTGATCCCCCTGGAGCTGATCATTGGCTGAGTCTTTGCCATTTTGGCTATTCTTCGATCCATTCGAATGGTAGTTTTCCGTTTTCTTCCACGTCTTTCTGGTTTTGGTTGCCATTTTAAAGCATTTGAGATCATTTTAACTGAGCAGCCTAACATTTTCTGTACTTCTTATATGTTTTCCCCTCTCCAATCAACTTTTTAATCAAAGTACGCTGTTCTTCTGAACAATGTCTGGAACGACCCACTTTACTCAGATTTTCAGAGAGAAATGCACTAGAACCAGCACGTACAACATTTGCTGCCTTCGTCCTTAAATAAGGGCGACCTGTTTGACACCTGTTTCTCACAGAATGAATGACCTCACTAATTGAACTCCACACTGCTATTATTTTGAACACGCCCCTTTCAATTAATGATTCACTTACACAGAATCAGCAGCATGCATGTCATGACTGTTGGGTCTGTTGGTTTTCTATTACTCCACTACACCTTCTAGTAAATTATTTGCCATGTAGGACTATAATTTCTACCAAAAACTGATTGAACTGGTTAGGGATGTTGGACTGCTATTATTTTGAACACAACTGTACATCCAAGGCTATGTTGTGTTCATTGTGAAGGAGGCGTCATTTGTTTGTGTGCGTGTGTGAGAAAGAAAGAAAGGAAGAGACAGAGTTCATGTTCTTAATTAATTATTAATTGTTTTATCAACAATAAAAGACTCTTCGGAATAACTTCGTCTGTTCATTTAGCTTCTCCCTGCTGCTGCAGGCAGGAGAGAACGAGCGCACCGTCAGTGACGGCTTCTGCTCACAGCCGCAGGTTCAGCAGCGCAGGTGGAGAACGCTGCAGCGCTCAGTCCTGACAACCGTGACACGACAATAAATCAGTCCCTCCAGGATTTTTTTCATCATGCACCATCACTGTCAATATAAACACTGTGCACATACATGTATACATGCACAAACTGCAGAGAATCATCCACTCCATGTATACAAACGTTATTTCTTCTGCATAATTTATGTTTACACTTTATTTACACAACTTCTGATTCCGTAGGTATTTTTTGGGTTTAAATACAACTGTTTGGTTTTATTTTGAAAAATAAGTCCGACCTGTATACATGTTCCCATTCAAATTAATTTAATTTAATCAATTAATTATTAATCAATTTTTAAATGAATTGCTAGCTATTTTGATAATTGATTCATTAGTTTGAGTAGTTTTTTAAGGAAAAAAGTCTAAATTCTCTGATTCCAGCTTCTTAATTGTGAATATTTTTTTGTTTTCTTTGTGAGTAAAATAAGACATTTGAGGACGTCATCTTTGGGAAACACTGATTGACATCTTGCACCATTTTTTGACATTTTAAAACAAACAACTATTAATCAATTAAATGAGAAAATAATCAACCAATTAATTGAGTATGAAAATAATCGTTTGTCGCAGACTTAATTAAAAGAAAATCATACAAGGCATTGATGTTTACGTCAACATGGATCAGGTTTCTGAAGAAATTCAGAAATATTCCAAATACAAACATGAATATAAAAATCAAAATCTCTTTGATTTCAGGTCCATTTGTGGGATTTTTGAGAAAAAAAGGTAGCTTCCTGTGGGAACTGTTTCAGTTGTTGGATGTAAATATAATTAATTATAGAGTGTGGCGTAGACCTACTCTATATGTAAAGTGTCTTGAGACAACTTTGTTGTGAATTGGCGCTATATAAATAAAATTGACTTAACTTGACTTCCAATAAATAAAATGTTCTTTACTTTACCCACACCTGCTGTCGTTCACACGTTTCATGTCAGTCCCTGAAGCGTTCCTGTGAGAAGTTAAACACAGAGACTCCAAACTGACTGTTGGTGCAGCACTGGTGTCACTTATCTCACTTTACTGTAAATCAGTAAATTAACATTTAATTTTATATCAACAAGTGATGGAATAAATGCACAAATCATTTTGCTTAAGTAAAAAAACAGCAATACTCCTCCAAAATTACCTCATTATTAGTGCAAGTCATGAAAAAGTGGAGAATTTTAGCAACAAAATGTTCTGAAGTATCAAAGTCAAAGTTCTTTATGTAGAACGGCTCCTGTCAGAGTTCGATTATTGATGAATTCAGATGTAAATGGTATAATTTTGTAACTTAGCTGGTCGATGTGGAGCTGAAAGGAAAAACAATGAAGTGGAGACTGATGAGTTCCTCTTCAGCTCCACCAGGGGGCAGCATGGACACGTTTTAACTGGAGAAACCAGACGGAGGACGTCTTTGAGACTTTTGGTCTTACTTTTCTAAACTCAGAGGACATCCAGCATTTCTTTCATAAATTAACCACGTTAAGAGGAGAAATAAAGAGTGAAACCAGGCTGAAAGAATTTGATTAATGATTGATAAAAAACTGCAGGGTGGGGAGGCGTGAAGTCTCTTCAGCACGTCAGATAAAGTTTGAGAACCGCTGATTTACATCAGAGAGTAAAATACGGGATGAACGGTGAGTTAACACACTTTATTTTTATTTTACTTCAGTAAAAATATTTGAAGGCAGAACTTTAACTTGTGTAAAACCTCGTCTGCAGTGTTGAAGCTGGAATCAGCTGATATTTTAGCATTTTTGTTTCAAATGATTCATTGATTATCAGAACAGTTTGATTATTTTTCTGTCACTCGACTAATCGTTTCAGATGTCGACTGATTGATTGATGATGAAGATAATTTGAGTTAAACGTCCCGCTGAGCTGCAGGAGGCAGAAACACAGAGGAGAGAGAGAGAGGTTACCGTGGTAATTACAGGTTAACAAGCAGGGCTGCAACCACACACACATACACACACACAGACAGACACAACACACACACACACACACACACACACACACACACATACACACACACTGTTGATATCACAGGAACAGAAAGTTAAATCACAGGTTTGACTCCTCACACACGTTGTGTGTCTGTAAACTGTGGAATCTGTGGAGCTCCGCCCACCAGACTGTGTGAGTGTGTGTGTGTGTGTGTGTGTGTGTGCGCTCTAAAGCAGATGTTCACCACACAAATCAGCAGACGGATTACTGCCCTCTTCCTCCTCTTCCTCCTTCTCTTCCTCTCAGTTCCCGCAGGTGACGCTGCAGGTCAGAGGTCACAGGTGGAGCGTCGACACCTGCAGGCTGACAGAGCGGCGAGTCAATAACAAGATTAGTTTAGTAACTAAGTTCATAAAATAGGTTTTATTTTTCATTAGGAATTGGAACTTGAATTTTCTCTGAGGTTAAAGTGGTAAATTTCTGAGAAAAGAGATTAAAGTTAGAAACCTTTTAGTTTAGTTTTTTATCTTGTAAATTTATTACTTAAATCTCAGAGAATATCTTTTTTTTTTCATAAATTTGCGACTTTAATCTCAGATATTCAAATGTTTTCTCACCAATCAACTTGAATCAAATTTTCAGAGTTTTCTCAGAATATTACCCCCCAGCACTGAGCTTTATTTTTACCTACAAGGGTCTGAATACAAAATCATAAAATCCAGCTGAATCAATTAATCAATTAATCAATTAATCAATTAGTCGACTGACAGAAAACTCTGCATCTGTTTTGATGTTTGAAATCATTCTTCAGACGTGAAGATTTTCTGATTTTTCTTTGAATGATTGTAAATAACTGATGTGTCTGTAATAATGTTGAGGTTTGGACGAAACAAATCAATCAATCAATCAATTAATCACTTAATGGAGAGAATGATCAAAGAGATGAATCCATGATGAAAATAATCGTTAGTCTGATGTAAAATAAAAAGTAATACGACCCAACTCTTCTTCTTGTATTTATTATAAAACGTGTAAATATATAAATGTTTGCTGCTGTTTTAATCAGTACAGATGATACATGTCGGTGTTGGGCTGAAATATATTTACAAAAACAGATCAAACTGCAGATTTTACTACATATTCATGTACAGTTCATATTTATATCAGATTTATATGACAGAAACCATCTGATTGTTCTGAATATTTACACACAAATTAAAAAAAAAGCTTTTAAGAGCAGAAAATTAACAAAATGTGTTTTATTCATAATATCAGTGATGGTTTTTCTCATTTTTTCTCATTAAAACGTATTTAAAGCTGATTTTGGTGAAAGGTTTTGGAGAAGTTTTGACATTTCTACGAGTTTTAAGTTTTAATATTTTGAAAATCAGAAGTAAAGTCCAGTCACAGTCGTCTGAGCAGCGAGTGAGTGAAATCAGGTCGCAGCTCTTTTATTAACAGTTTGGTCGAGTCCAGAAACCGATTTCCTGTCCGTAATATTTTTTAAGCATGGTTTTGCGTGACGGTTTTTCCAGCTGAGCTAACATTAGCTTAGCTCAGCAGGAAAACACAATGACAGATTTAATTTAACGAAAAACTAAACACTGAAACAAACTGTCTCATATCTGAGCAACAGCTTTTTGTCACCACTGAGGGATCCTCCAGGAGCTTCATCTGCAGAAAAATTAAATATTTATGGAGGATTTGTTGTGTTGTGTTCCAATAAATGATGAGGGTCAGTTTGCATTAGTGCTTATTGGTCTCATGTTGGTCTTGTTTTCAATACAACCCCCCTCCCCACCCTTTATAAAAGTGATGTAAACTTCATAATCCAACCTGTCAAAATCATTTTTAAGAGGGAATAAAATTCAGATTATTGGATTTTAGACTCCTGCAGAAACTGAAGCAGTGTGCTGATGTTCAGACTGGACGAGGAGTTTATGACTCGACTGAAGAACAAATCATTTAGAAAAAGAAATAACTTTAAAAACAGAAGAAAAAAAAATAAAAATAAAAACAGATCTGTCGTCTGTGCAGCTTAAAAAAACCCTGTGAGAATATTTAACACGTGAACAAACAGCCTGCAGTCAATGTTTGACCGAGTGTTTGAAGCTGCAGCTTCACTTTCACCTGGCCCCAGAACGACACACACGACACACACACACAGACACACACACACGCACACACACACAACACACAGACACACACCACGACACACACACACCACACACACACCACACACACGACACACCAGCACCACACACACACACACACACACGACACACACACCACCGCACACACACACGGACACACACACACGCACCCACACACAGACACACACACACACACGGACACACACACGCACACACACACGCAAACACACACACCCCACACACACGCACACACACCACACACGCACACACAGCTCCTGCTGCTTGAACACAAACCAAAAATCGTTTTAAAAGTTCTGCTTCTCAGAAAGTTTCAAGTCTCAGACGCACTGAAACTGTCCTGACCACGTTTTGAAGCACACCTGCTCTTTAAAACAACAGAACACATTAAAACATTTTGAGGCGCATCAAACTGCTGTGAGCAACACGTGAGGAGCTGAGCTTCTTTCTGTCGCTGTTTGAAGAGAAAAAAGATAAAAACTTGTGAATGTTGGATTTTCCTTTTGAGAAACTTAATTTTTGATTAAAAAACAAAAAACAAGTCATGACGAGGAGGTCGGCCCGTTACAAGGTTTAATAACCAAGAGTTTGATCTCTTCAAATATATTTTCCAGCATAATTGACTCTTCGCTAAGCCCCGCCTCCAAACAGCAAGTGTCCAATCATAGGTTAGTAACTGTAATTAGGACCTATCAAGCTTTACATTTCTCTCCATGTTGAAGGTGAGCAGGAGGTTCTGAGACGAGAGATACTGTTTCATAAGTCTGTTCTAACAGAAGCTGCAGACGTTAGCATGTGTGGCTAACTAACACTAGCTTAGTAGCTGCAGTAACTTTACCTCCAGACAAACTTGTTAGATCCACTGCATCTGCATTTGATCTGTGGGGGTTTGTATTTCTGTCATCTATCATGTAGATATACCTGCTGTATTTCACCATCCGACCAATGTTTGCTGAGATGTACGCTAGCTTTAGCCTCAGTCTGTTAGCATTAATGTTATATCATGAACGCAGCTGTTAGCTAACTTTACATAAACACTTTCACAGGGTTCTTGTTTTAAAACATGTCAGATGGAAACATTAAAACTTCTCAGCTGACTCAAGTCCAGTTAGCATTAGCGTTAGCTTACAATAGCCACTATCGTCAGCTAGAAATGAGAATCTGCTTTTGTTTAACTTCTCTGAGGAATCACAGACCTCGTGTTTCAACAATTACTCCCAGTTTCAACGTTAAATCTGCCGCCGTTATCACCGTAAACTGTGATAAACTGCAGGCTTAGCAACAGTAACTAAGGAGGGCGGGGCTTAGCGAAGGGTCAGCTGAAGAGTGAAAATCAAAACCTCCTCAAAATTGTCCCAGTTCTCAAGAATGAGTGACTGTATATAAATAGTAAAGTTTTCTTAAAATACTGCTGGTTCTGTCGTTGGTATTTGTCTGCAGTGCATCATGGGAGCATCGTCAGTTATCACTTTCAGTTTGTTCAGTCATTTTTACAAACACACTGTAAAAAAATTAATGTAAAAACTGCTGATATGAAAATTTAACAGGATCGATTTAAAAAAACAGCAGAATGGTCCTTTAAATTGTCTCTAAATGTTCTGCAGTGATGTCATCGATGACACGCCCCCTGTCTCAGTGTGACATCATCAACAGCAATCTGTCCTCGCCGTCCGCTCCTCCGCTCGGCCTTCAGCAACACCTGCACACACACACACACACACAAACTCATTAACAGCACACACACATTAAACTCCTCCTACATTACTTCGTGTGTGTGTGTGTCTCACCTTGTCCAGCGAATGCGTCGTCAAGGTAACCTGCGTGTGTCTCCAGCCATGTCCACCTGTCCTGCTCCAGAGGGCGGGACTGTACCTGCAGCAGCAGCCAATCAGAAGGCAGACGTGACTCAGGTGACTCTCACAGGTGAGTCTAACATGTTGTTGTTGTCTTGACTCGTGTGTGTGTGTGTGTGTGTGTGTGTTACCGTCGGTCGCGTCCTCTCATCCTCACAAAAGCTGCAGCACGCCCACATGATGCCCCGTCAGCCAATGGGAGAAGGAGAAGCACAGGTCGCCGTGGCTCCAGGGCGGGACGATCTGTACGGCCAATCGAGCGCCGCGGACGCTCCTCTGCCCCGCCTTCAGCTCGGGGACGGACAGGTACCGCCCACCTGAGAGGAGAAACTCATTAATGAAGACTTAAATATTTTACTCCATTACATCAGCCTGACAGCTTTAGTTACTAGTTACTTTACAGATTACAGTTTCTCATCTTCTTCCTGTCCAGTGAAAAACACGTATCTCCTTTACGAGGTTTGAAAATTCTCCTCCTACACTGTAAAAAAAACAAAAAGTTGACACAACTCAAAATATAAAGGAAACTTGCATCAATTATAGATTTTTGAGTTTTGAGCCAAACTCAAACTCAACAAAGTTTTAAAAACTTCAGAGTTTGTGTTGGACCCAAAAACTCAAAAAAAAAAAGTTTCCTTGAAATTGTGAGTTTTCTCAGCTGTTTTTGTTTTTACAGTTTTCTCAAGATAAATAAACTCTTTAAAGTTCCCATGAAGTGTTTAAGTGTTTTTTTTTTTTTTCCCAGTAATATTAATCCAGATATAAAAATAAAACAGTGACAGAGAACATCTGACTGCAACATGAGAACTTTTACTGCAGATACTTACATACTTTTACTTAAATACACTTTTTAATTGCAGGACTTTTACTTGTATTTCACAGGGTGATATTAGTACTTTGATAGAACTTCTACCACCAAGTTACAGAAACTAGAAAACTCGACTTTTTGTCAGAATAATTATAGATTATAAATTATCAGATTGTACAGGTGTGTGTGTGTATATGCTGTGTGTGTTTTACCTGCAGGGCTGTGAACTGTCTCCCAGTGAAGATCTCCTTCTCTGTCTGACATCCAGTCACACAAACCGTGATCGAAGGTGCAGTGGAGCACAAACGCCCCTACAACACACACACACACACACACACACACACACACACACACACACACACACACACACACACACACACACACACCACAGTCTGTTTGTGTCCAGCTGGTTCAGGTTCAGCTCTATGCAGGTGACTAAAACAAACACACCCTCACCAGGATCGTCTCTGGCGTCCTCGGCCGTGTTTCCCCAGCTCGATGTCAAACTCCCACACCTGGTTCTGACCCGGATGTCGAGGGACTGAAACACAAACATACAAGAACAAGAACCGCCTGAAAGTTCCACACAGAACCTTTAATCATTTGGTTTATAAAAGGCCAGAAATGATTCTTGTCTTCATACAAATAATCAATAATCAGAATAATTGCACATTAATTAACTGATTAATTGACTAATAGTTGCAGAGTGTGTGTGTGTGTGTGTGTGTGTGTGTGTGTGTGTGTGTCCTCACTGTGCACGTCTCCTCTCTGTCGGTGTGTCACCTCCTTATTGATCCTGTTGTTCACTGTGGTTGTTACCAGGGAGGAGGTGGAGATGATGGGCGGAGCGGTTGTCGGGGCAACAGTGGTAACTGTTGTTGGTTCCACTGTAGTCGTAGTAGTTGGTGCCGGTGTAGTAGTTGTAGTTGTGTCAGTTGTTGTGTCCAGTTCAGTCGTAGTCGGCTCAGAAGTCGTCGTAGCAGCAGTGGTGGTAGTTGGTGTTGTACTTGAAATAGTGGTGGAAGTTGTCGTAGCAACAGATGTAGCAATCGTAGTAACAGGTGTAGTCGTAGTAACAGATGTAGTAGTCATAGTAACAGGTGTAGTCGTAGTAACAGGTGTAGTAGTCGTAGTAACAGGTGTAGTAGTCGTAGTAACAGGTGTAGTCGTAGTAACAGGTGTAGTCGTAGTAACAGGTGTAGTCGTAGTAACAAGTGTAGTCGTAGTAACAGGTGTAGTCGTAGTAACAGGTGTAGCAGTCGTAGTTGGTACTAGAGTGGTTGTAGTAGTAGTTGTAGTTGGGATGGTTGTTGTTATCGTAGTGGTCGTTGTGGTGATGGGCTGAGCTGTTGTTGTCATAGCAGCAGTAGTAGTGGTGGTGGTTGTGGTGGGAGTTGTAGTTCTTGTAGTTTTCGGTCTCTGAGGCTCCAGAGTGACTTTGAGAACGGCTGCAAGGAAACAGACACAAACTCAGAACAAACACACCTGCTGGGTTCCACGTATGTTCTGTGTTCTACTGGTTCTGCTGGTTTGTTTCAGAGGAACCTGAATGATTCAACAGAATCAGATGACATCAGTCTGGTTTGATGCAGAACACGTTCGTTTCTTCAGCTCTCACTCAGTGAGTCATGTGAGACAGATGTTGAGGCAGAGAACATCTGTTTTTACCTGCACAGCTGCCGTCTTTACACCTGCACTTTGGAGAGGACGGGTTCAGAGAACAGAACGGCCGAGTGTCCTTATCTGACAACAGAGAGCAGAATCATTTTCATGTTTCACACATGTCACAGTGACATATAAAAGAAAATAAAGACACATTAAATATAAAAGAATCATTTTAAGCGTTTACATTTATTTATTCATTTATTTCTCTGTATATTAAAAATATATGTATTGCATATATCAGCTTTTTCTGTATATTAAAGAGAGAATCTTATTTTTAAAGATTTTTGATTTTTATGCCTTTAATTTTCTTTTCCCTGTTCCGTTTACATCCACATGATTCATGTGTGCAGAAAGTGACTAAAATTAAAAATATATATACAGAAAATACATATGAAAACATTTAGATGCAATAAATAAAAAACATATTTTCAAAAAATATTAAAAAATATACATAAATATATGCATGAACAAAATAACTAAATGTTTATCCTGTTTACATTTTATTTTTCTTTATATTTCCACATTTATTTATTTACTTTTCCACATTTCATATTTACTTTTTTATTTATTAATCTTTATATTATTTCTCTTTATATGTCCACATTTATTTTCACATTCTTTTATGAGTTTTTTCTTTTTTAGCCTCCACAGCTGCAGAAGGAACATATTACATTTTAACAGTAACTTTACAAACACTGGTTTTTATTTGTCCTGAAATTTGTCTCACAGCATCAAAACCAGTCGGTTCAGTGATTTTCTCTGAAGCAGCAGGTTGTTAATTTAAAAAAAGATCTTTTTCTTTAGTTGTGGTTTTATAAAAAGTACTGAGCATCTTTTTTATTCTAGTTTAAAGTTCTTGTGTGGAGACACCGTGAACACACGCGGAGCCTCACCGATGCAGCTGTACCGTCCGTTGATGTACGTGAGTTTGAAGCCGAGGTGACATTTACACATGAAGCTCCCAAACGTGTTCACACACTTCCTGCGACGAGGACACACACCACCGCCCGACACACACTCATCGATGTCTGCAGAGACTGGAGACAGAGAAAAGAGAGACACAGAAAAGTCGGGAGACACGGAACAGAGAGAGACGAGACAAGGATGGAGACAGGGAACAGGAAGAAGAGACACAGAGACAGAGAGAGACAGAGACAAACATGGAGACAGGACAGGAAGAGAGACAAAAGAGACAAAGACGGAGACAGGGACAGGAAGAGAGACACAGAGACAAAGACGGAGACAGGGACAGAGAGGTGGAGGATGAACAACGTCTCAGTCAACATCTTCATCTTCCAGCAGCAGAAACTGACCGACTCACCGACGCAGGTGCGTCTGTCTGGTCCGAGCCGTAACCCCTGGAGACGGACAGGCGCATCGGACCGCCCCCTTGATGACCTCACAGCCATACTGACAGTTGGCATGGTAACAGGTGCGAGCATCTGTAAACACAAACAAACACATCCAGTAAGAAAGATGAAGGAGTTGAACGAGCTCATGATCACGTTTGAATCTACGTCCCCGTGTTCAAACACAAAAAACTTTATTTAAAAATTTTGTGGAAAAAAAAATGCAAAGAAAACAAATATGTCAGCCTCAACTTTGTGGTTTTGATGCGTAAGAGATGTGAAATATTTCCATCCTTAAAAACATGGGGCCCTTTAGATGATCTATAAAAATGACAAACCATCTGATGTTATCTTGATGCTTGCTATTGAAAACATGTAAAAAAGTTAATAAATGAGAAATAAATTAATTTAAGCCGAGTTAACAGGTCATCTTATTGTTTTATTTCCTGTATAATACAGGACATTTTGACATACTTCATGTATCATGTAAAAAAATAACATTCCCTCTAAATTTGCAAATCATATCATACTTGCAATATCAGGAAAAATAATCACAATTCAACATTTTTTAAAAAATGTCTGAGCCCTGCTTTCTGCAGCCTCTCCTGACCTCATTCACAGACCAACACACCCACAGACGAGTGCAATTACATGCGCTGCCTGCACACTGAGGGAGCTGGGCGTGAAAATGACAAATACATCCGTCAGAAAATAGCAGTGACAGCTGCCCTTTAGTGTGTGTGTGTGTGTGGTGTGTGTGTGTGTAACTCACTCCTGCAGCTGCCGTCCGGCTGCGCCGTGAATCCGTCCAGGCAGTAACACTTGTAGCTGCCCAGCGTGTTCATGCAGCGATGCTTACAGGGCCGAGGCTTCATGCCACACTCGTTCAGGTCTGACACACACAAAACACACAACACACACACAACACAACACAAACACAACACACACAACACACACATACAAGACAACAGGGAGGGCAAAGGGCAGCAATCAAACATTAAACTGAGAGGAACGTTTTCTCTGTTTTCACTCGTCCTGTCAACTTGTAGGATTAACCTCTGACATCCAGCCTGTTAGTCACAGAGAAGCACTTTGACTGTGTGTGTGGTGTTGTGTTACAGAGTGTGTGTGTGTGTGCTTGTGTGTGTGTGGAAGCACCAGTTTGAAGCCAGATGTTGTTTTATAGTCAGGATATGACTCATGATGTAGCCTCTAATCAGCAGATTAACACTGTGAGTGTGGGTGTGTGTAGGAGGGTGGAGCTCGCCTGGTGTGTGTGGGTCTAAGTATGGAAACACAAGGTGTGTGTGTGTGTTTGGGGGTCTTCAGGTAAAACACGCCTTTGCAGGTCAAACAAGCATGACAGGAATGTGTCTCTCAGATGCATGATGGGAAATCAAATCTGTGTGAACCTACAGAGAGCTGAGACGTCTGCACACACACACCACACACAGACGGTTACCTTGGTTACAGGCCTTCCCGGTGTATCCTGGGTGACATTTGCATCTGTCTGGTCCGACACACTCCCCGTGTTTACAACCCTGCTGACAGTGAGCTGCACCACACACACACACACACACACACACACACACACACACACACACACACACACAGAGTTTTCAGGACTGAATCAAATGATGTTTCTAAATTTAAACAGTGTGTTTGTCACGTTTGAATCCATTAAAGTTGACATGAAACAGCAGAGTGATTCTTGTTGAGGAAACTGGTCCTATCAGCTGACTCTTCCCTGACTGGGCCTGAAACAGACGACAGGGACCAGGCTGCAGCACTGAGCTGGTTTTCTTGCTCGGTTCGACTCCCAGAACCCCAGGAGTTCACAGCTAACTGAGCTAACAGCAGTTAGCAGCTTGCTAACTTACTTTAGCAACAAGTAAAGCTATCTCTCCATCAGGAAACTCTGTAAACCACCTCGGTGTTGGTGTCGGAGGCTGCGTTCGAAGGCTGTCCCAAAAAATACTGCATGTATGAAGAGCCATTTGAAGCCATTAATCACAGTCTACAACCGTGGTGACGTTTAATCGTGTAGCAGCCCTAGTTAGCTCTTAGCTACTTTAGCAATAAGTAAATCTGTCTGTCCGTCAGGGAATTCTGTAAATCATAAAGAAGTGAAGCTGAGCAGCTGGAGAACATCGGAGAGAAAAACAGAAAATATTTCATCCACAGTTTCCCAGAAACACAGGGTTTCATCTGATGCAAAATTAGCATTTGACATTTTAAAATCATTTTTCAGGAAAAGACCAACTCTGAAATACCATTAAGAACACCTGAGAATATCTACAAAATGACTTTTTTTATCACTGTTGAGCCAGATAGGCAATATATATATATATGTGTGTGAAAAAAACACTTAAACATGAATTATGACTTCATGGGAACTGTTTTCTAAATCATCTGTCATGTTATTAGATTCATTTCATTCTATGTTTGCAGCCTTTGGTTTCACCTCCACTGTTGTTTACTAATAATGTATCTTTAAATAAAACAATCAATGCATCAGGGTGATCAATTTATCAATATATACTGTATATTCCTGCTGTGTGTAAAAACACCCTAAAACATAAACTAAACTCCAGATGTGTATACGTGTGTTCTCACGTTGACAGCGTCCCCAGTCCATCGGTCTCCAGCCCCAGCAACACTCCACACTGTTGCCGTAGCGACAGAGACCGTCAGACAACACGGCCTGGTCCGTCCAGCTGTAACACACAGTTACACAAACATATATGTTCAGACGTCTACAGAGGGAAGCTTGTGTTAGTGTAAGTATTATCTTCTGTATGAGCAGAACTTCAAAATAAGAGCTGAAGTTCATTGTCTCTGGACCACAAACACAGACTGAACTGTAGGAGATGAGATCCGTGTTACACTCTGCAGAGTCATTTTGAGCTGCTGAAGCAGCGACTGTTTAGTTTATGTCGTCTGTACTAGTTTAGACCGGCTGAAGTGTGGTGTGTTGTGTGTATTGTCTATACGTTCTTGACGTCTCCTGTTTCCACGTGCCTGTCTGAACATGAATTATATCACACAGAGACGAGGCAGCGAGCTGAGCTCCTCTGTTTTTTCACTCCCTCCACATACTTTCTCTCTTTCCCGTCACGCTTTCCACCACTTTGTCCTCCGTCTCTCTCTCCTCTCTGTCATTATCCCTCCACAGTCTGCACTTTTATTTCCTCTGGTCTCTCAGAGCAATTTCTTAATGAGGGAGTTAATATGTTTTAGTCAGTTTCACCTCATCTTCACCTTTTATTATTTTTTACCACAATTATAATAAATATAATCTACAACTATATTATTTATAAGTTCCTTCGAGCCAAAATTTTTATAATCAATCATTTCAGTCATTTATCAAGCAAAAATGTCAAACATTTGCTAGTTCCAACTTCTTAAATGTGAGCATTTGATGCTTTTCTTTGTTATTTATGACAGTAAATGAAGAATCTTCAGGTTTTGGACTGTTGGTTGGACAAAAGAAGACATTTGAAGATTTCAGCTTTTTAAATATGAATATAATCTGGTTTCTTTATTCCTCTGTAACAGTAATCTGAATATCTCTGGGTTGTGAGTTTGAGGACGTCATTTTAGTCTTTGCAAAACAAACTCACAACTCACAACAAACAACTTCTAATCGATTTATCGAGTTGCAGCCCTGAGATCATCTCTGTCAAATAAAGAAATACATTAAATATAAACGTTAAAAAAAATCTATAAGCATACAGAACATACAATAAATGCCTAAAAACACAAGAGGCTGCTACAAAAATCACTTTGTATTAACACAGACACATATATTACAGTCTAGTACTGGGCTGTAATACATAACACAGCCTTCACTCACATATCCAGGAGAAAAGAGTTTCTGTAAACCTTCACAGGCACCAGACAGCTGTCTATTGAGGATAATTGGTTTAAAATACAAAAATAAAAATAAAAATGACTGCATGTTCATAAAATAAATAAAATCACTGTTAAATCAACACGTAGAGGCTCAGATCACGTTGTATCAGTATCAGAGAATGATGAGGTTGAGTTTGATCTCAGAAACTGTCAAATAAAAAGATAAATTCTTCACCTGTCGTAGTCAAAGTCTTGTCCCTGGACCCACGAACAGACCGCGGACAGCAGAACCAGAACCCAGAACCAGGCCGATCCGGGTCAGCATTCTCTCCCTCAATAACCCGGGGAAACAGTAGAACCTGTCCCACTTCTGTCCGGTCCGACCCGGGACAAGGAACACGTTAATGTCCACCTGTGTAAACAGCCTGAGACATTTGAGCAGGTCCTCAGGGACAAACGTCAAAGAGTCAAATATGATAAGACACGACGGTAAAAGAAGATTAAAAACATGCGTTTATATCAATAAATGAGTTTCTGAGGCGTAAAAGTCCTTAAATCCTTCTCAGTGATTTAAGTGTTAAAAAACAAACGTCGGTTAAAGTTACCAGCCGTTAAAAACACGCCGTTATTAAAATAAAGTCTTTAAATTGAAACAATCTGTTACATTCTGCTCCTCTGGGACTGAACTCAATCTGTTCGCGCGCGCACACGAACGTTCTGACGTCTTTGCTGTAAAAAAGTGTGTCCTCGCGCACTCGCTGATTGGAGGTTAGCGTTCGAACGGCTGGAGTCGCGTGCCGGAGGATAAAGAGGAAGAGTGGGAGCGAAGAGAGGAAGATACAAAGACACGTTTCTGTTTCATCTTTACTGTTGTGAGTTAAACACAGATGGACCGTGTGAGTGTGTGTTGTGGTGTGTTGTGTGTGTGTGTGGTGTGTGTGTGTGGTGTGTGAGTGTGTGTGGTGTGTGAGTGTGTGGTGTGTGTGATGTGTGTGAGTGTGTGTGTGTGTGTGAGTGGTGTGTGAGTGTGTGTGTGTGTGTGTGTGAGTGTGTGAGTGTGGTGTGTGGTGTGTGTGGTGTGTGTGAGTGTGGTGTGTGTGTGTGTGAGTGTGTGTGAGTGTGTGTGAGTGTGTGTGTGAGTGTGTGTGGTGTTGGTGGTGTGTGTGTGTGGTGAGTGTGTGTGAGTGTGTGTGTGTGAGTGTGAGTGTGTGTGTGAGTGTGTGTGTGTGAGTGTGTGTGTGTGTGTGTGTGTGTGTGAGTGTGTGTGAGTGTGTGTGGTGTGTGTGGTGGTGTGGTGTGTGTGTGGTGTGTGTGTGTGTGAGTGGTGTGTGGTGTGTGTGTGTGAGTGTGTGTGTGTGTGTGTGAGTGTGTGTGTTGAGTGTGTGTGGAGTGTGTGTGTGAGTGTGTGTGTGTGTGTGTGTGTGTGTGTGTGTGTGTGTGTGTGTAGTGTGTGTGTGTGAGTGTGTGTGTGTGTGTGTGAGTGTGAGTGTGTGTGTGTGTGGTGTGTGTGTGTGTGTGTGTTCCTTCCTGTTTACTGTAAACACTTTGAGCTCATTTGTCAGGAAATTAACCTGCAGATGAAGCTGCTGACAACATGTAATCTGTTACACTTGTTACTGATGTCTTCACTGTAAAACATCTCTGAGAGGAGGAGGAGGGGGGGGGGGTCTATAATAGGGGAGACTGGGGGCAACTGTAACATGTTCCATCATAAGTTCGTTCATCATCCACAGACTATTACTAATCTTTTGATATGGGACTCATACATGTGCACTAATTGATAATATAATTGATATTTTTTTGTTAATAAGGAGAAATCTATAGGAGTACATTTAAAGGGACAGTTCACCACAAAATCAAAAATACATATTAATACCCTGGCCATTGTTTCCACTACAATGGTACTTTCAGTTTAATTTAGTTTATCAGGATTAATCCATTAATCCTACATTCTTACTGAGGTCTGACATGTGCATGAAACTATACATAACACATTACAATACGTACATTAAAACATAAAAAACATCAGAAAAGAAAACTCAACACAGACGATGCTGTTATTTAAATAATGTCAGTTATAGAAATGTCCTTACAGTCGCCATTTCCCTTAATGTTTCAAAACATATTTCAAAATCAAACATTTCTTAATCTCACATCTATATCTGATTTAGCCTGTTTATATATTACATTATATATTATACTATAAACCATATCATAAAGTATATTACATATTGTGATATAATCATACTATATATGGTATTAACACCAATAATAATAATAACATCCATATAATATTAATATTATTACCAATATCATTAGCAATACCATTACCACCACTGCCATCATCATTACAATAATAACAATAATAATAACAATAATGATAACAACAGGTGCTCAAAGTGCTGAAAAACTACATTTGAAAAACTCAACAGTGTTTCTTTCCAAAAATCCTGACCTGGTTACTGAAGATAATCCACAGACTTTGTTGTGAGCAGTTTTCATGTTGGAACTACTTTCTTTCTAATAGAAAAGAAAGTAGTTCTGGTAGATTCTGCTGCAGAAAGAAAGTAGTTCCCACATTAAACTTCACACAACAACATCTGTGGACCATCTTGAGCAACCGGGTCAGACATTTGGAAAGAGACACTGGTTTGAATTTTTCGGAGGTATTTTTTGGTGCTTTGAGCTTCACAAGCTAAATCCCTTCTAGTCCCGTTATACGGGAAAGAGAAGTCAGACGTCTCTACAGCTGAAATCTCCAAAACTCTGCTACGCACACTAAAACTATGTGGAGGGATAAAGAGAACTACAAGTTAGAGGGAAAATAGTTTTTTTTTTTAATTATTTTGTGGTGAACTGTCCCTTTAAATCAGAGTGTTCGGGGCAGTTGTAACACTGAAAAAATAAGTCATAAATAAATCATGTATAAATTCTTTTAGATGTCATCCCATGCATCCAAAGCTAATGATTGTCGTGGTAACTAGATCTGAATTATTTGAATTGAGTTAAAAGTGATTTTATATTTAAATTTAGTGAAATGTTTTAATTTTCTAACAGAAAAGTATCAACAGACAAAGTGCTAACATCGGCCTGTTGTAACTCAGTATTATAACTCTGTGTTGATCTCACAGAGAAGATAAAATCTTGTATGCTAGCTAGCTATACCAATGTTAGCATAGTTTGTTCATGTTAATCTCTAAACAATAACCTGGAAATAAAACTGATATAAGTTTAAGTTCTAAGTTTTGTTGTCATCTAACTACAGACAACAGAAGAAAAAACACTGAATATCCAAAAACTGATTTATTAAAGTAAAGGATCTGAATACTTCCTCCATCAATGATTAAATGATTAATTAATTATCAAAATAGTTGCAGAATAATTTAATTTATTTTTACATGAGTCCTCTTACTCAACCTTTATGTTTTTAGGCAATAAAAAACGATTAATGCCGTAGTATTAAAACTATTTTAGTGCAGTAACAGAAGTGACCACCAGAGGGCAGTGAATGTCACACTCCATGTTAAACTGCTCTCTCTCTTTACTCTCTAGTCTCTCCTGCCTCTCTCGTCCATCCCTGGTTTATCTCCTCCCTCTCTGCTCATCACTGAGTCTGGACTCATCAGTCAGTCTGTCCTCCTGTCTGTCCATTAAACCTGTCTGTCCTTCAGCAGCAACATGAAGAAAAGATTTTGGTTTCTGCTCTTGGTAAGACTTCAAATCCAACATCTGCTCTTAACTGATCTAAAAATGTTAATTAATTTAGTAAAACTGTTTTACTGTGATGTGAACTGTCAGATTAGTTTGTTTTCTCTCTCTAAATGAGTAATTATTATGTGGTGTTTAAAGAAAACAAGATAACTGTGATAAATCGACTGTATTTCTTATTATTATCAGCAAATGTAGCTGGAGAGTTGATCCTCATGTGCATTTTATTTTGAAGGACTTGTCACCAGAATGAATATCTGGTGATTTCTGCTCAGTTTTTTCTTCATCAACATTTAAAAAATCCTTGCAGGCCGATGGTGAGCAACTCACCAAATTTTCTGGAAGATTTTATGTCTACTTGAAAAAAAAAAAGAAGCTAATTTTCAATGAAATTTTTGCTTTAAAATCCTGCTCAAAAATCCCTTTTGTTAATCCACATGAATCCAGATGTTCATTTGCTCAACAAAAAGCTGATTTTTGTTTTTGAAAACAGTTTTATGGTTTTAAATACTATATTTTGAATGCATCTTTATTGGTTTAATTGGCTTTATGAAACCAAATGCATATTACTAACCCTTTCTTTCTGCTTGTTGTGTTGTGTGTTGTGTTGTCTCCAGGTGTGTGTTTGTTGTGTTGCTCCGACGTGTTGCTGGCACGACTTGGACAACAGCGAGTACGACTGCTGGCCTCTGATCAAACCCAACGAGTACAACATGATTGACTGTGGAGGTGAGACGCTCACAGTCCGTCTTCATGTTTTGTCTGACAGCTGATCTGTGATGTGAGTTCGTGCGTCACAGTCGCCGTCCTCTGTTTTCATTACCTCGAGTCTCGTTTAGACTTAACGTTCGGTACAGATACCGAGTCCTCTGTCTGTATTCTGTGTTCATTTCATCCTTATTTGTGCACGTTTTGTGAAAGTGGTACTACCTGAAGTTGTGGGGGCAGTGTAGCCAAAAGTTCAAGTGAGACACGACAAAATAAAAAAAACCAAAAAAATAAAAGTATTGGAAATGACGTTTGTTGTCAGTTAGAGTAAAAATTGTCCATCCACATGTGGTGATGTATTTAATGTCCACACTGATCACCACCGTCTACAGCGCATCGCCATGTTTGTTGTTGTCAGAAACTTTTGACTCTTCTTCCTCTCCTTTGGGGTAACTTTTGACGCTGAGCAGCGCCCCCCAGTGGACACAAAGGACAACATACAGGATGCATGGAAATATGGGGGCAGTGACGATTACAATGTTTGAAATGGGCGCATCTATTTTCATACGCGGGCATAAATGAGCCTTTAGAATAAGATGTTTCTTTCTACAGAAGGTCCACTTTCATGGAGGCCTCCATGTTGCACCGCCATGTTTCTGCAGTAGTCAAGAACACACAAACCAAACACTGATGATTTTCGTGGCCACTGTAGTTCCTCCTACACTCTTGTAAGGGGACGGTTAAGGTGAGCAGTATTCAATGGGCTGAAATCTACAACCTCACCACTAGATGCCACTAAATCCTGCACACTGGTCCTGGTTATTCTGTCTAATTTCTAGTTCATTTCTTTGAGCCATAATCTCTCTCTGTCTGTTATTCTATGTCTCTTGCTCAGGTCTGGAGATGGCCTGGGTGGTCCGTCCTCCAGAGACGGTGAAGACTGGTGAGGTGTTCAGTGTCACGTACTCGGTAACAGCCCAGGACTCGTTCTACGACTGGGCTATTGAAAAGCACATCTTCACTCACAGGTTGACACATCTGTCATTCTGAAATTAAACCAGACTGATCGACTAGTTTTAGACTGGACCAGTTCAATTCTTCTGGGAACTGGATCTCATCCTGGTCTGAACTGGTTTGTGTGTTTAGTTCCATAGTGGACGCTGCAGCAGCTCGGAGGTTTTGTGAACATCAAGACTGTCCAGCCGACTGGAAAGACGCTGACGGAGAAAACTGCTGCATCCATCACGCAAACATCCACTCCTGTCCGCTGGGATACATGGTGCATACTTTAGATTTTTAACTTTCAAAAATGTCTTTATTTTTCTTCCCCACTTTGAAGCTTCAGTGATGTCTGAAACCTAAAATCAGGTTTGTTCTGGAGGAGTCTTGTTGTCTTATTTAAATTTATTAATATTTACAACATTTGTGTCTAAGAAATTAACCCCAGACCCGAGTGACCACCTTCACCCAAACTATGATCTTTTTCTAACCCTCACCAAGTGTTTCCTGTCCTTAAACCGATCCAGATCTTCACCAATGTTGTCACACCATAAAACGTAATTAGTTTGTACAACATGCACAATGAACGTAGAAAGTTTCGCAAATCTTGGGTTCTCTTCTAGACCTGACCATTTACAACAGGCCTCCTCTACAATATAACCATTATTTCAATAAAATTCCAATAAACATCAAACAAACCAACTTTCAGGCATCAGAGAGTATCTGTGGTCCCTGGATTCCTGACGACGGAAAAATCTTCACACACACCATCTCTACCTCCGGCAAGATGACCCAGGTCAACTGGACTGCCAAGGTAACAAATAGACTTTATAGGCTCAAAACAACAAGGGTTTCTGACTAAGCCAAAACTTTCTTTTCCACCAAGTTGTCTCTGGATGTGAGCTACAATTGTTGGGTCAGTTTGGAGGATGTTTGATAGACCTGCAACTCCGAACTTGATAATAAACTGTCATTCAAAGCCTTAGGTTTGTTCAAAGTACGGGAAAGATCTAAAGTTAGAAAAACAAAGTAAGAGCTCTGACATTACTGATAGAGCGTCATCGCTCTGATCTTTTTCTTGTAAAATGTCTGGTTTTCAAGAGTTTAGTTGGTGGGAAAACATCCTCACCATGGCATCATTAGGTTATAGTATATTTGAGAGTAGTAATGTGATTTGGGTTTGGCTCCCTAGTTATAGTCTACAAATGGACAAACTACTGTATCAGGTTGCTGCTACACTAAATTTATCTTTACCAACTTAATATAAAAAGTCTGATGTAAGTTAATGTCTTTATATGCAGATGACACACCACTTTATAACACTAATGTTTGTAATTCTCCTCCTAATGCTCTCAAGTTCTTTGAGGCTAAGAGGTCAAGAATCAATCACCAGACTCCCTGCAGATCACTCAACTTCAGCTTTTGTAGGGACAAACTTTCATTTTCTTTTTCAAATTCAGTTTCTCTGATGTTGAATTCCAACCTTCGCAACCTTGGCTGGTGTTCCTAAACGACCAGTAAACCCATTACTCTGTCTTACAGGTGGTTCTGGTCCATCCTGGCTTAACCTCGCTCATTGCTCACATACGAGTTGGTCGCATGCAGGTTGCTCTCGAGGCAAAGAGCACCGTGCAGCCTGCTGTAGGTAGGTTATTTCAGTTTCTGACTCTCTCAACTTCCTAGTAAGACTATAGAAGCAAATACAATCCGATCTGGACAGAAACTTGTTTCAAATATGGAACAAAGAAACTAATTGGGAAAAAGACAAAAACAAGGAGTAAGGTAACAGAAACAAGAGGAAAGGCAAGCTGTTCCAGCAGGAAACTTGAACATATAGCCACCTAATCATCTTTTCTCTCCTTTAAGTGTGCGGTGATGGTGTTTGTGAGGAGGATGAGTTTTGCTCCACCTGTCCAGCTGACTGCGGTGAATGTCCGATGACCCCGGCAACCAAGATAGCCATCGGCCTGCCGCTCAGCCTGCTCTGCCTCTGCGTCATACTGACCGCTCTGGTGAGAACTCACACATCACGTATACTAACAAAAAACCCTACAAAACACTCAAAATAACACAATCTGTTCTGTGTAGTGGCTGCGGTACCAGAAACAGAAGCTGTTGTGGGACGAGAGCTGGATCATCGACTTCACTACAATAAAACAAGGTACCCTTAACAATCCAGATCAGTTTCAGGCCCTTTATACTCCATCACCTGACTTGGTTGACCTGTCAAAACATTATGCTGACTGGGCATCTCCAGAAATGTTGCTGCAGAGGTAACTACAGCCTCATAGTGTGCACTGGGAGTGAGAACTGGAGGATTTGACAGGTCTGCCACTGGTCTGAACAGGTCTAAAACTGGTTTAAACAGGTCTGAAACTTGGACAGGTCAAGAGTCCTAAAATTGGTTGAAACCTGCTTTTGAAACTGGTCTGAAAACAGTCCAAACCAGTCCAAACTGGTCCAAACTGGTCTGAATGTACAATCAACTGATTGGTTGAAAGAAAATGTCAAAATAAGGAATCGAACAATAATCTCTGTTTTCCTTTTGAAATTCTCTATTAAACTTTATAATGCTCTTTATGTACTCTCTCTCTCTCTCTCTCTCTCTCTCTCTCTCTCTCTGTCTGTCTGTCTCTCTCTCTCTCTCTCCTCTCTCTCTCTCTCTCTCTCTCTCTCTCTCTCTCACTCTCTATAGATCAGGAAGCTCGTATGACCATGGGCAGTATAATGAGCGTACCCATGGCGAACAGCGACAGTAACACCAGCTGTGTGACCGCTCTCAGCTCCTACACAGGACAACCAGGGAACCGAAAAACAATGTTCACCTGTACTGGGATATAGTGAGACCACCCGTCTGTCAATTTAATGCTGCTAGTTAGGAGTTTAAACGAAGGCTGGTTTTATTTGATTTGTTTGATACTATTGAAGATACGATGGCTAAACAGACTGAAACAGTGCATTATACGTTTGTTCTTCAAAAGCTTTTTTTCTTCTAAAAACTAAAAAGAAGCCAAGGTTCCCACATGAAAAATTTCACTTCAGTTTGCAACTACTGGAGCTTGATCAAAGCAATAGTTTCACCTGACAGTCACTGACAAACTTCATGCAAACCTTTGAAAAAGAAGCAACGTTCAAGTGTTGTGACCCACAGTGAGGGTTCATGATGAGCTCGCATCATTGAGGACATTTCTATTCATATTCAGCTCAGAATTTCACATATTAAAGTCATAAATTTACAAGAAAATCCACAAATGTATAAGATAAAAACTCAAATATTCTCTGAGGCTGTGAAGTCAGCAAGTCAGGGCTGAACAGTTAATCAAAGTTTTAATGTTTTAAAAGAACCACATCGCTCAGCTGTTGCACACAAAAACAACACACTGATTTGGACGAGGTCAGCTTTTGTGCATCAGGAGCTACAGTACAATGGACAGACGTGGGAATGTTGGTGGTTACATGTGCAAGCAATTCATTTGTGGTGATTTGTGGCACATTTCTCAGAGAATTTCTATGTTTTTCTTTGCAATCTGACTTTATAATCTCAGAGAATATTCTGTTTCTGTCTTGTAAAGCTGTGACTTTAGACTCAAAGAATTTCTGAGTTTATTCTCACAAATTTATGATTTTATACCCTCAGAAAATATTCAAGGTTTTTATAATAAATTTGTGAGTTTTCTTAAAATGTATCACTTTTTCTCCCAAAACTTATAAATATGAGTCTAAATATGAGACATCTGTCTGGTGGACTGTCAGAAAACATCCTGCATTAAAAATAATTTTCTTCTCCAGTGACGGCAGGACGGTGGCCATCAAGAGGATTCAAACGAAGACGTTCTCTTTGTCCAAAACTGTCAGACAGGAAGTCAAACAAGTCAGGTAACAAACACACACACACACACACACACACACTCGTCACCTCTCCTTCTCAAAAATGACTCTGACATATCAAACATGTTTTTTTCTCTCTCTCTCTTTCTCCATCATCTCCAGGGAGCTCGATCACCCCAACTTGTGCAAGTTTATCGGCGGGTGTGTTGAGGTGCCTAACGTTGCCATAGTGACGGAGTACTGCCCAAAAGGAAGCCTGAACGACGTTCTTCTTAACGAGGAGATCCCGCTTAACTGGGGCTTCAGGTCTGGACTAATAATATAGAAATAAAACACAATGAAACTCGTTAATTTGGGTGAGAATAAAAAAAATAATCCCCAGTTTTTATAAACTCTGACAGGTTCTCCTTCGGCACCGACATCGCCAGAGGGATGTCGTACCTCCACCAACACAGGATCTGTCACGGCCGACTCAAGTCTCTGAACTGTGTGTTAGACGACCGCTGGGTCTGCAAAATAACTGGTAATAAATGTGGGATCTGATGCATATTTTTAACCTGCAAAGCTCGTTTAATTTCCATCTTCAAAAGCTGTAAGAGTGTTGAAAAGAGACAAAAAGTTGGCTAAAATATCAAATGATTCAAAAACAGGTAAAAACTTATTGTGTAATTCAAATGTGAAAATTTTAAAAACATAAAACTGTGCTCTATTATAATCTACTAGATAATAAATGTTACTGTCTACTGTGGGGTGTCCTGTCAGATTACGGTCTCAGGACGTATCGCAGGGAGGACGGGGCGGAGCCTCTGTCCACCTATCAGCAGAGACTCATGGAGGTGTACATGCCGCCCGAGTTTCATAACTCGAACATGGAGCCGACGCTGGCTGGAGACGTGTTCAGGTATCAAAGAGGAGGACGCTGCATTGATTTACATTAATTTACTGGAAACTAAACGTGATTTAAAAGTCAAGATGAAATGAAAAATGTCTTTTTAAACCTTTTAAATCATATTATGCACCTATTTAACAATATATCCCAGAAAAATACAAAAAATCCATCTCTTTGTAGTTTTATATCAAAGTCCAATCATCCACCTGCTAATCAATCGATTACACTGAGATTCATTGGTTAGCTTGTTAGCATGCTACCTTGGTGTCTTCAGGTGTTCATCACCTCAAACTTCACTCTGTTTCCCCAAAATACAGAACAGTTACAGGCCTGCTGGTGAGGATTTTTTCACTTTAAGGAAAATGGTATCTGTGCAGCACGTTATTCACGAGGTGTTTGTCAGTGGACTGATTCAGCAGCTAGCTAAAGTTAGCTACATGGAGCATATGATGGACCGGGCCTCACTGATTAACGTTACTGTACAAAAACACAACTTAATCACTCTCCTCACTGATTCTGGTGAAACTGGATTATATTTTATGGAGGACACGTTTTCTGGTTTCCCCTCTGAGGTCCGGCCGCTCAGCTTCAACTCCTGATCCGAGTTTCTGCTAACTTAGCTGTCGTTAGCGGGCAACAGAACCAGACTCAGCATCCTCCCAGTCAACACAGCCTACATGACCAACAGGGAGTACAGTACTGAGGTCATTCACAGAGTTTCCTGATGAACGACAGCTTTACTTGTTGCTAAGCTTAACTGACCGCTAACTGTAGGGCCTGTAGCTTGGTTAGCTGCACAGCTAAGTTAGCTACCTCGACCCCGGGGTGCCAGGAGCCAAACTGAGCAAGAAATCCACCTCTGTACTGTATTCCCTGTTGTCAAACCTCGGTCAGTCTCAGAGGAGCTCATTCAGTGTTAATATCTGACATGTCCCTCCTGATCTGCCTGTTTTTTTTACAGGAATCATGAAAATATGTGGAAGCAAATAACATTCTGCTTTCTGTTTCATGGAGACTTTAACAATAACTACACAGTACCGAAAGGTTGGGTTGAGCTTGGTCCAAACTAGCCATATTAATCAGGTTCACGAGGTGTTAAGTTTTTCTTGACATCAAGACTCACTCAGTTTGTGTGGACCTGTTTTTTTTCTTTTTTGTCCCCAAACTGTGAGTGTGTCCACAGGTTCCAGTCACACTGATAACCTCTGTGTGTTTCCTCAGTTATTCCATCATTCTGCTGGAGATCGCCACTCGCAGCGACCCCGTCCCAGTAAGTCACAATCTGACTGGTCGACTGTCCTGTCACTCAACTATTTACTAGTAAATTATGTGTGCTGTCTTCTCGGTCAGGTCACTGCTTCAGTGAAGGACAAATGAATTAATTCATACTTTTCAGGCAGAGGAGTCTAATCTGGAGAGCGCCTGGTGTCCTCCTCTACCTGAGCTCATCTCCAGTAAAGCCGACAACACCTGCCCCTGTCCTGCCGACTACGTGGAGGTGTGTACACACCACATGAATCTGCTTTTTAACAACTCTCCAATTGTTTTAATGTTTAGTGCTGTACGCATTTCATTTATTGTTTAACGCTAATCGTCCATGCTAATTAGCCTGTTCTTTTAAATAAATAATTTATTTTTATTTTTATTTAATTTAATAATTTAGTGGCCTCACCATGTTCCTTTCCTTTGAATCAAAATGATGTTCTGTTTTGAAGCAATGAGGAACATGCTAATATTAGCATATTAGCTGTTTAGTTATCATCAAACGCTCAGGTGGAAATTTGGCATACGTGTAAACACCTGCTTCTTTTTTACTCAAACTGATATTAATGTGTGACCATTTTTTAAAAACTCTGCACCACATTCACAGTCAGAAGAAATCTCTCTCTTACCTTTTGCTCGTCTGCCGTCTTTTGTCCCTGTGTGTTTCTGTAGCTGATCCGGCGATGTCGCTCTCATAACCCCGCCCACCGACCCACCTTTGAACAAATCAAAAAGTTTGTTCACCGAATCAACCCGATCAAAGTCAGCCCGGTGGACATGATGATGAACCTGGTAATAACTTGCATCATATAACTTTTTCTCATGAAGTAATTTTCTATAATTTAATTTCAAACACTTTGCATTGTTTCTTATTTTATAATTCTGTCACATCCCATCTGTTTCAGATGGAGAAGTACAGTAAACACCTGGAGGTGCTGGTGGCCGAGCGGACTCAGGACCTGATGCACGAGAAGCAGAGGACTGACAGGCTGCTTTACAGTACGACTCATCAAATACAAACCTGTTCATCACGCTGGTTTAGTTTCTGATCAAATGTTTCAGTCTGACTCTGAAGTTAAAGCTGCAACACAAAATATTACATGTCAATCATCTAGAATTCATCGTCTTAATAATAATAGTTTCCTGGTTTTGAGTTGCAGGTGATAATTTTATCACAAAACAACAGTGAGATGAACATTTAGATTTGTTTCTATGCAGATGATACAGTTTTCTACACAGTCGCCCTGTTTAAATCTACACAAGCAGCAGTTATCATTTCACAGGGTTCACTTTTCCAAAGCCAGTCAGTGTTTAAAGGGTTTAAAGATGAATTTTGGAGTTTTTCCAGCACCTCACAGTTGTGGTAAATCTCTGAATCTCTGCAGACATACAGTATATATGCTCAAAATGCTCCATTTAATTTCTAAATCACATGAAATCAGATGTTCTTGTGCTACAAACAACCCAAATTATGTTTGACAGCACTCTACAGAAAGGTGACAAAAATCCTATATGACCTTTCTGAGCAGATATATTTATATTTTGAGCAAAAACAATTAGGCTCTATATGACGCAGTTTCAAGTACTTTATCCAAAATCAAAACACTTTTCAAACCTTGAAAACACTAAAATAAGATTCATGCATATTTTCAAGGATTTCCAGCACCCTTAAGAACCCTGATTTCAACAATTAAAATCAACCACATGTGCACAAAACAACAAAGTTTAAGTTCTTGATAACAGTGGAAAATGTTGTAAATGAGATAATGAACGTGAAGAGACCTCCTGATCAGATAAAACACAAACATTTTTACTCTTGTGTTGCAGGCATGCTTCCTAAACAGGTAGCTGATGACCTCCGACAGGGGAAACCGCTGCAGGCTCAGAGCTACGTCAGCGCCACCATCTTCTTCAGGTGGTTCTAACTTAATAATCTGCTGATTTCAAAGATCATGTTTACCTCCACGTACAAGTGTGTCCTAGTTTTGACAATAAGAGAAACAGGATTAATCTGAACAATGAATCAAAAAGTACTGAATATTTACCAGAGTGCGTCTGTTTGCATGTTTGTATGTTTGTTCTTTTGTTTTTGATTAAAAAAACCCCACAAACCTTCTTGAGGGGTCATTGTGGAACGAGTAAAAGTTTGAAGTCAAAAGTGTGTGTGTGTGTGTGTGTGTGTGTGCAGTGACATCGTGGGCTTCACTCAGCTGTCCAGCAGCAGCACTCCTTACCAGGTCGTGGACTTCCTCAACAAGCTCTACACGACGTTTGACGACATCATCGACAACTACGACGTCTACAAGGTGGAAACAATCGGAGACGCCTGTGAGTGACACACACACACACACACACACACACACACACACACACACAGAGTGTAACTGTTAGCTGTGTATCACCGTCCTGTCTTACGTTTTTGTCACTTTATGTCACTGGATTTTAATGCACTCAGGTACGTGTTTCCAATATTTAGTCTCCACTCAAGTTATAACTGGACTCACTCAAGTGGACTCATTGACCGTATATTAGTGGACGGAGCCGCCGTGATGTCACACTTGGTTTTGAAGCCTTGAGTTTGGCCTCACAGGGGACGCCATCTTGGTTTTTTGCAACCAGAGGACCTGCAGTACGGAGAGAGTGTGGAGCTGGAGGCTGACGTCCTGAGACAGCAGCAGTGCTGGTTTATGGCTCGTCTGTTCAGCAGGAAATAACTGCAGCCGGCCCGGTTGTGATCTTTCTGTTACAATTAACAATCTTAGCGAGAAGTAGATGATGTAGTAACAGAATATTGATCATATTTCATCTGCACTGCCTTGTTTGAGAGTTTGATCTGGGAGGCTCAGTTGAAGACTGTTCACCTGGTCGTGTCCAGAAGGGAACCCCAGATCTGAAAACCATCTTACAGGAGTTACCATTTTAACCCAAACCCTCTTTTTTTTAAACTATAACCTCGTGTTTTTTGATCTTAACCACAGCGTTGTAACATTATAGAACATAATTTGTTTGTACAACGTGCACAATGAAGAGACAACACAATTTAGTGACATAAATCGACTAATGATGTTTCTAAAACATTTTAAGCGAGAAATAGTCAATGTAGTAACAATATTGATCCATATTTGATCAGCACTGCCTGGTATGACAGTTTCATGAGTTCTGTGTCGCACTGGACAAACTCACTGAGAATGACCTGTCAATCACACAGTAGCCCTGCCCTAAAGCATATCCTGCTTTATCGTCTATTTTACTATAAATGAAACCATAATTTACTAAAAGAACATCCTGCTGACTTGAAAAGACTTGAAACTACAGATTGAGACTATAAACTTGTTTGAAAAGTGTTTACTGAGCTCATGAATCAACTGAGAAGTCGCCTCATTTTCTCATAAGTTTCCAGACAATCAGACTTATTTTACGACCAGTGGAGTCACCCCCTGCTGGAAAATAGAAAGAATGCAGGTTTAAGGCACTTCAGCATTGGTTTCACTTTTCAGACTCGAACAAAACTTACCACTATGACCTTCATATGAAGGTCGGTAACTGAGTCGACTGTGTCACTGTGTGGTTGTGCAGACATGGTGGTGTCCGGTGTTCCGCGGGAGAACGGGATCCTCCACGCCTCAGAGATCGCCAGCATGGCTCTGGACCTGGTGGGCGTCTGTCGGACCTTCAGGATCCCCCACAAACCCAACACTCAGCTGCAGATACGAGCAGGGATACACTCCGGTACACAAACACACACGTTTTTAACAATTTAAACTAAACACGTTTTACAAATTAAAATCCATCATTAGACCTGTGTTAATGTGTCTCCGTCTTTAGGTCCGGTGGTCGCCGGGGTCGTAGGGACGAAGATGCCTCGTTACTGTCTGTTTGGAGACACGGTCAACACAGCGTCCAGGATGGAGTCCAACAGTCTGGGTAACAGTCACAGTCACATCTCTACATCATACGGCCTGACCAGAGAACACAGAACTGTTTGAGAACTGTTTGAGAACTGTCCTAGTGGTGTGTTCAAGAACATCCAGACATCTGAGATGTTAAAGTTGGCAGCTGAACCTGAGAAACACTTTAAACCTATCAGGGTTAGGACCAAGTCATTGATTTGAAAGTCACAAGTCCTTGCACTCAAGTCCCAAGTCGAAGATGGACAAGTCTAGAGTCAAATCCCAAATCGAGACAGGCAGGTCCAGAGTCAAGTCCCAAGTTAAGACAGACAATCCAGAGTAAAGACAGGTGAGTCTATAGTAAGAATCAGAATCAGATATACTTAATTGAACCCCAGGAGAGTCTAGAGTCAAGTCCTAAAGTGTCAAGTCCTAAACAAGTCATAATGAGTCTTCACCAAATGTAATGTCATTTTAACTACAGAACTTCAATTTACTGTTCTTTGTACGACTTTAAATGTTGAACAAAGTTGGAAGTTGTTGCGTCTTTGTTATTTTCGTTTATAGTCTACAAGAAATTAAGTGATTAATGATTTCACAGTTTCTAAATAACTTTTTAATCTTTGGACTTTGGGTGAAGGTATTATACGTATATATAAGTATTTTAAAGTAAAAATATTCGAGTCCAAGTTGTTTGTTTTTAAGTCTTTTTTGATTTTGTCGGTTCTAACGTCGTCAAATCTGTGACTCGAGTCTGACTCGATTCGACACCTCTGCAGTCTGTTTCATTTTATCCCTCTTTACTGTGCCTGTCTTTGTTGATTGTTTACGTCTGGTTTTAATTATCTGTCAACATAAAGGAGCTTTCAGACATCGAGTGGTTCGCGCTCCACTGTTTCCAAGCGATCGCAGCAACGGTGACAACGAGACACATGGTTGTTGTTCGCTATTTGCTGCTGCAGTTTGAGTTGACAATGGTTCAGCTTTTTTAAGATGCCAAGATGCTGCGTCAGTTCACTGTGTAACCATGACAACCACAGAAAGCACACTAAGGAAAACAAAAGCTGATTTTACTGTCTACTGTCTCAATTCTTTGAATTATGCACCAGCAGTGAACAAATACTCTCGATCACTGAAACCATCGACTTCAAGGTTTAACTATCTGGTCTGAACCACTGAACATTTATGACACAAGTTATCTGGACTTCATGTATGAACTGTTTCATAATTATGAGTTAATGTTAAAACACAAACGATCTGCACTCAGTCTGCGTCTCACACTGTCGGTGTGTTTCAGCCCTGAAGATCCAGTGCAGCTCCAGTACCTTTTACCTGCTGGAGGAGATCGGCGGCTACGTGCTGGAGTGCAGAGGAACGCTGCAGGTCAAGGTGAGTCGCCCAATCCCACCACAGCTCACCTCTGTCAGGCACTGGGAGCACTGGTACCTTTCCTCCACCAAATTATCTCTGGTTCTTTAACCAATTCTGAGTGAACAGCAGTGCAGAGTCCTTGTGTTGCACAATGCACAGCTCCCTGTAGAACACAGCACACCCACTTTAGGTTCCACTTCAGGTCCAGGAAAACCTGCTATCTTTTGGTTCCAGCTGGGAACCAGTTTCCAGGGTTGTGAACCAGTTTATTTTTGGTTGAGATGGAAACATTTGGTGCTCCAGTCTGGAGCCGGAACCAGTCTGACGTTGGTGGAAAAGGGTTGACACTCTGGATCTGTCCTAACGTCTCTAACAGGGGAAAGGCGACATGGTGACTTACTGGTTGGAGGGGAAGAAGGTGCCTCAGGTCTCCAAGGACATCAACCCCGACCCCAGGACGACCAAACCCATCACCACGGAGACGGAGGAGGAGGCGGAGAAGGAACGAGAGCTGTACTCCTCCATGCCGGGGTTTCTGAACGACGATCTGCTCCTGGATCCGGCCTGATCCCCCAAAACTTGAGTTCATCATTTGATGTGATTTTCTTCATTAGTGTTTGTTGACAGTCTGAAGTCTCCATAATAGTGTCACATGTGACATCATACTGTGTCTTTAGTTACGTCATTAATCCACCGAACAACAACCTGCAGCTTAAAGACGTGATCATGACTGACAGCAGAGGTGTTGATATGCCCAAAAATAATATGATCACGATCTAAACTGTGATGTTTTTTTCTCAGTTTTTAAATGTCCTGTAGACTAAAGCCAGAATTAAAATAATCTATAAACTCTCCTTCTGCACCATTAAAACACTGCATTAAGATAGTAAACTGGTTTTAACAACCTGAGTTATCTGAAGTTGTAAACAAACCAGGCTTATATAAGAAACAGGCTTTTATTTCTAATTTCCTGCTTTTTTAAAAATACATTTGACTGGGATATAACACCAAAAACTCACGGTACGATAAAATCACAATAAAAAGTCCATGAGATATTTATCACAACATTAAAAAAGAAAAATAACTACTAGAAAATGTCTTTTATTAAATAATAAATCTGATGTGTTCAGCATTTTTATTCATAGAAAATTCATTTCATTTCCTTTTAACTTTAAGTGCTTATGCTTTCTTTCTTTAACAAAATAAAATAAAAGTAGCAGCCATGACCTCAGCATGTGCAAAATATTAGATTAAATTATCTTTGACAATGAATGCTCAGACTACGAAACAGCAAAACAAAAATAATACAGCAGTCCTTTTATTAAAAAAATAAAAAATAAAATAAACTTTTAAAAAATTACCCTGTAATATCACGACTTATATCATCACTGTCCGGTACAGTATCGAGACATTTTTTTATTCAATATTCAATAAATTGCTACATCCCAAATATCTGATCATGATTTATTTTAATTTCCATTGAACCATTTTAACACTTCCCACCTGTAAACATTCATTCAGATAAATTAGAGTTAATTACAGTAAAAACTGTTGGCAGTTGTTGGAGTGTGTTGATCGAGTTGAGTCAGTTTTCAGTTAAATAATGAGAATTTCGTTCTTAAAATTCAAATATTGATATTTGATGTGTTTATTTCTCTCTGTGTACGTTGTTCTAAATGTTCTGTGCAGACTGTGGTTACTTGTTATAACTAACTGGAGGTTAACTGGTTTATTTTCCTCCTTTGTCTGTTTTAGTTCAGTTGTGTGTCCAAATTTTTTAAATTTGTTAAATTTAAAAAAGAAAACAGGTCCTCAGTGTCCTTTAAGGACTTGATGAGGACTTCACATTCTACAATTTCACAAATTACACTTGTTTTAATTAATAGATTAATTAATTCATAGATTTTGCTGATTTTAGGCTGAAAAAAAACATTATGACAAAAAGTTGTCAAATTTGAACCCTCTGAAACATGATTTAAACCGGCAGGTCAGCAGATTAAATTTACAGAAAATAGAACTGAATGATTAAGTAAACAAATGTATTGACAATATTGGACCAAATATATTTAAATAAAATGAATTGCCTCCTCTGGATTCTGCAGTTTGATGATTCTGTGTAGTTTTTACTCTGAGAGATTCAAACTGTGATCGTGGTTCATTAAACGTCTCTGCTGGCATGAACGTGTCGTATGAATATTCATGTCACATTGTCGAGCAGATGGACGACTTGAGGAGACAGAGATGAAGGGATCTGTTTACCTGTTAGCAGCCAAGATGGCCGACATGACAACAGATGGAGCAAACAAAGAGGAGGAGGAGGAGGAGGAGGAGGAGGAGAAGAAGAAGAAGAGGACCTGAGAGAGTTTCAGTCATAAGAGGTTTTATCTCTTTATCAACAAATATCAAATATTTCTAACCAGGATGATTAATATATTATGTGTAGGTCCACTTCCTTCAGTGGCTCCTGATCAGCAGAAAATCTGCATGATCATGAATGAAATAAACTTAAAACTGTATTTAAGAACGTCAGTAAAAACAGAAACATCAGTACTGTGATATACTGAAGCATCGACAGGCTCTGAGGTCGGCTGTTATGATCTTATGTACATAAAGATGAGAATATAAAAAGTATCAGAAATCCAACTGAATCCAAATTTGAAATATTTTCATCAAAGTTTTTGACACTTTCTATTTTGGGGTTTGAATTGGAAATTAATTCCACAAACTAATCATAAAAAAATCCATGTCAGTCTCTTCTGTGCTGCTGCAGCTTCTCTCTGTCTGAGCAGCTCAACATTATTTCACTCCTGTAACAAACTGATTTTATATGATTTAACCAGATCAATATCAGTTTCAGTGTTCACTATTTTCACAACACTTTCCCCTGCTTTACTTGTCTGTCAGTCAGTCTTTACTGACGGTGAACTGAAGCTGCCGTCTGAGCCTCTACTCTTTCCACAAAACTCCATTGAAAAAAATCAGTGATTTTCTCCTCACAGGAAACAGGAGCTGCTGGTCGAGCAGCAGGTGACGTTAATCTGGACCTGAACACACGTGTTAAAACACTGAAGTCAAACAACAACACAGACTTACTAACAAACACAAACACAAACTCCTTCAGCTTCCTGTGTGTCCTGTGAGGTAAAAACACAGTTTCTGTCCATGGAGTCTGGTGTTTGTAAAGACGGCAGAGACGACAAAGTAAAGCAGCGAATATGTTTATTTTTATTTTTATTTATTTTATTTAACATGTTATGTTCACACGTTCAGTTCTGGAAACAAAACAGATTATTGAAACAGATTATTGACAGAGAGCTGAATGATGCAGCATGAGAGCAGCGTGTTGTGTGTGTGTGTGTGTGATGGGCTCATCTGCATGAGTGGTTTGAAAACGAGCACAGCTGCAGAGGGCAGCTTAGTTTTTCTTCTCATAAAACACACAAACACACACTTTAAACTGACACCATCTGTACTTTAACAGATACACAAACGTTTCTCCTTCATTACTTTATTTTCATTCATCATTTTGAGTTCTGATGTTTTTTTAAAGATGCTGTCTTTTTTTTTCTTTCTTGTGATTGTAACGTTGTGTTAAATAAACGTATCTTTGTTTCATGTTTTTTTGTTTATTCTGTGATTCTGAGAGGAGACAATAAACTATCATCATCATCATCATCATCATCATATTTCATGGCTCCAAACTGAAGTTGTGTCTCAGGCAGTTTTTGTTTAACTTTTCTCCGTAATTCTCTAATTATATAAACCAGATTGTTTTTATCTGAAACACTCCTAGCTGACAAAAGGAGGCCCCGGGGCCCCAAACACAGCAAGAGGAGAAGAAGAAGAGGAGGAGCAGACAGAGAGCTGGTTTTTAATTACAGATGAGAGAACACGTGTACGTGTGTGTGTGTGTGTGTGTGTGTGTGTGTTTGAAGTGTTTTTGTTAATAGAATGAGTACTCACCTAAAGAGCCTCTCTCTCTCTCTGTCTCATTCAGTGTTTAGCTCGCTCGTCCGCTCTCGTCCACCCATTCTGTTGAGAACATTTACATATCTGAGGACACACACATCAAACACACCGTCTCATCGTTACACAACATCACTGAGTGTGTGTCAGAGCTTTTAGTTACTGAATACATCAGAGGACACACACACACACACACACACACACAACAAGCTGACATGTTTCAGCGGTTTTGTTCAGAATAAATGTGTCTCCGTCTTCAGCTGATCACAGAGGACAAAATGAGGCTGCTGGACGCTGAAAAAATAATTCTTTAATATCAAAAGTGAAAACACGCGGACAAAAACATCAGAATGACGTTTAAATATTACAAACTAAATAAATTACAGAACAAACTTCTCTTCATCACAGTTTCTCAGAACTCAAGGTGACGTCTTCAAAACTAAAAAAATATTCTGTTTACTAGAAATTATTCACATCTGAAAAGACTTCATTTGTCATTTTTACTCCAGAAAAGACAGAAAGGATGAAGTGATGATCAGAATGTCCAGTTTCAGCTCATCATTGTTTTTGTTTCCAGTACTTTCACACAGAATGAGAAGATCACAGGCCAAAAAAGCAGCAGTGTCCTTTCATAACGAGGATCAGGTTTTCTGTCCCAGTGTCCCAGAGCCCAGAGCAGCGTCTTCAGGTGTCTTTTTTTTTTTTGTCCAACCAGCAGTTCAAAAACCCAAAGACTCTTCCTTCACCATCATAAGAGACAAAGAAAAGCAGCGAAGCCCAAACTCCCTGAAATCATCTGACGCCTTGATGCTCAAACTCCAACCTGATTTTACTGTGTCAGTGAGGACCAGAGGTTTTCTGTTTGGGGAGAACTGAAAGGAATAAAAAAAAAAAAAAAGCATGGACACGAGATGTGGGTGGTGATGAAGCTGCAGCTCCACCTGATACCAGGTAAAAGAAAAGAGAAAAAAATGGACAGGCTGTAGAGACGGAGGGAGAGCGTGTGGTGATGCTGCTGTCAGTTTTAAAACCACAGGACGTCTCCGAGTTTGACGTCTCCAAACTAATCTATTTTCTGCACAGACAGACAGACAGAACACACCAAACTACCGTCAGCGGAGACTGTTCCCATAATTCCTTGTGTTTGAGGCGTTTCACACAGCAGACGGTCTCGTCTCAGAGCACAGTTCTCTTGTTACAGACGTCTTGTGTTGTTTTCCTCATGTTTTTCATTCAGACCCGTCAGACGGAAGAGAACTGTGGAGGTCCAGCAGGTTCAGTCCCTCCTGAGGAGTTTGGAGATTGTGGGTCAGCATGTCTGGTCCCTACAGGTCTCTGCAGGTCTCTACAAGTCTGACAGGTCGAGTCTCTCAGTCCAGAGGAGGCTTGAACCCCTACAGGGTTTAAAATGGTCCATCAGCCTGAGACAAGAGACAAACAGTGAGTGAGAGAAAGAACAAGTTTGAAATGTCTGAAGCCTCTTTAACAGTCTGTTCAAGGTGGGACTGCTGCACCTCGCCGTCTGTGTCAAAGTGTCAGACGTGGAATCTGGGAGACAGTTTTGTTCGTCCCTGATCCACCAGCAGAGGACGTAACAGGACGGAGGACAGGACGCTGCTGAGTTACACGCTCACTGCTGCTCGTGTTCAATTATGAATTTATTCCACAAATGTGTCAGCTGGTTGACGCAGAGAGAGACGAGAGGACACTTTCATGCAGGGACGACTTTCTTTCAACCACAGACATGAAATGTAGTTTTTGTTTTGGGGATAAATTAAGAAAAAATAAATAAAACAGCAAAAAAACTGTCTGGTTCCAGCTCTGCAGGTGAGAATATTTTCTGACTTTGAACCAAATAACTTTTGATTTTTGTCAAAGATGTTTGAATAAGTCAACCTGAGCTTCAAGAAAAATGATTTTAAATATTAACGACAAAATAATGAATCAAGAAAAGTCCTAATAACTTGTATTAAAACAGTTTAAAGAACAAACAGATGAGTTCATAACTCACCTATAAAAACAGGTTTTGTCTCTAGTTTGTGCTCAAACACTCACCCGTGTCAGCGATCCGTCCAATGTGCCGTCAGTCCTGCTGGCGGAGGGCGGTCCTCTTCTCCAGCAGCCAATGAGATGCGATCCTGCTGGCGTAGATCACGTAGGACCAGGACAGGACGACCACAGCCAGTAAGAGCTGAGAGAGACAGAGAAGAAGAAACGAGGTACAAGAGAATCATGTGACTGTACAAACCAGCTCAGACTGACTTTAAAATAATAAATCAGAAAATAATAATAAGAAGTAAAGAAAAATACTTTTTCTCTTCTCTTAATAAACTCATAACTTCAGCCCCGCTGACATGACTGAGACAGTTCAGGGTTTGTTGTTTTTTTAACAGGTGGGTCAGAAATCTACTCACCCAAAGTCAATTTTTAACTTGCCCCTGTACAAACTGTTTTATATTTATTAACGGTATTGAATAACAAGAAAGACTAAAGTTAATAGTTGTGTTTAATATTGAGCTGCAGCGTCTATAAATGTCAGAAAATAGTGAAAAATGATCATCTCAGTTTCTCAAAGCACCAAAGATTTTCATTTTAATATGATATAAACACAGAAAAGCAGGAAAAGAGAATTTTCTGCCAATTTTACATGACATGAGCGCTGCAGAACAGTTACACAAAACCAACATCTGCATGTGTTTTGACTGAATTAGAGCTCAAAGATGTTGACTTATTTTGGAGATTTTTTGTAACCCTGAGCCTTTCTGGTAAAGTTACTTAGAAGTTGCCTTTGGATTTTAATGAGTTGTTAAGAAAAAATCACAACTTTTAATTTTTTTTCTTGCAATTTTCACTTCGCTCTCACAAATTCGTTTCAAAAACTGCAACATGCATCACATTTTTTCAAAAACAGCTGCTGTGAAACTCCCAAAAACCCAAAAAATCATTCATCAGCTGTTTATTTCTTCTAGCTGTCTGAAGGTGTAAAGTTCAGCCTGTTTATCCTGAAAACAAGGAAGTTTTCTCAATCTAGCTGTTATAAACATCTACTCAGTCTAAAAGATCATGAATGATTTATTACAAATCATCAACAGACACTAACTCATTCTGTGAACATTCAGCAGTGATTTGAACCTAAACAGGCATGAAATGAGCAAACTAAAGCACGTGTTGTGTGTCAGAGGGAAACACTGCAGCTGTGCTGTTCTTATCAATTTCAACTTAACGTGTTTCTTTGATCTCTGATGACAAATCGTGGTCATTTTATGATTTATTACAGTAAATATATTACAGATTTATCCTTTAAATTTAGTAGAAGAAGAAGCCAAGAACAGTGCTTTTAAACTTCACTACATTACTAATATTACAAACAATACTCTGTACTATCTAGAACAATAAAGACTGAACTGAGGTCTTTATTGATCAGATCACAGTATCAATAGATGTGACAGATTTCATCCTCATGCAGCAGAACAAACCTCCATCACATGTGTGTTAATGAACTTCACAAACATGAATCAGACTTTATTTATGACATCTGAGTTTTAAAGTTTCACTCTCTGTGAACCATTGATGGATTATTAGAATATTTCACTGATGAATGGTTTCAGATCTACACAACTTTACTAATTGATCCCACACTGATGATTATTATTATTAATAATCTGTTTCACCACCAAACTCAAAATAATCTGATTCATCAACACAAACACGATCTCAGCTGCTTATTTTTTATTTTAGCTTCATGTTAAAGTTTCTGTTTTAACAGGCTAACGTTAGCTGGCTGCTAGCTAACAGTTAGCCGCTAACTAGACCAGCTAACAGCGTTTACCTGTTCTCAGGTGAGAGAACAGTGAACGTACCACAGAGGAGAACCCGTCCAGAGTCCGTCTGCTCAAAGTCTGCATCTTCTGATCTTATTAAACCTGATTTAACCTGATCAGACCTTCTTCTTCTTCTTCTTCTTCTTCTGTTCTTCTTCTTCTTCTTCTTCTTCTCTTCTTCTTCTGCTTCTTCTTCTTCTTCTTCTTCTTCTGCTTCTTCTTCTTCTTCTTCGTCTGAAGCTCACTGCCGCCACCTGCTGCTTGAAATGAGTGTTGAAACCCGTCCGTTAATAACCAAGTTTATCTATAAAACTATTAAATCAGTTATTAAAAGTCTTGTTTTCTTCTAATTAACATAAACATATATTAGATGAACAGAAATAAAGCTTCTTTGATTTTATGAGGCACATTAAACGTTTCTGTTTAAATAGTGAAGCTTGTTTTTCTAAATAAAACTAAACAATGTACAGTCGATTTTTTAATAAAAATGTAATTTTTTGGAAAATGTAATACGTTGACCAGATAAACTGCCCATGATAATCCTTCAGTTTTTGGATTAAATAAATCTCTTATGAGCCACATATCAAATTTATTTTAACTTTAGGAATAACTTGTTCCTAAAGTTAAAAGGGGTGAAAGTAAGCCGGTACGGTCCGGTACTGTGTACCACTAAAAGATTCAGTGTCGGTACACAGTACCAGGAGGATGGGAGAACAGCTGCCTGCTATAAAGTCCTCATTCAGAACCAGTCACGGCCGCACTCTGGGTCAGAAAATAGATCTGATATATGCAGTCTTGAAAAATTCTGAATTGTTTCTGAACTGTCCGTGTTGTGTTTCAGTCCGTGCTGGACGGAGCCTTGGCCGGGCATCTCCCTCTCTTCCTCTCTTCCTCAGGGCTCTTGCCCTGCTTCTGCTGCTTTGATTTAATGCACTGGGACATTTTCCACAACTGGTCCACAGACGTCAAGAAACGCTGCTTGCGCCGGGACAGGACGAACAATAAATTACACCAACGAAATTCCACACATTCTTGTGATTGGCTGAAACACTTTCAACATGATTTAAATATCTGTCAGTTACCATTTACAGACATTTTAAATAAAAACGGAGAGAAACTATTTTTTTTTGTCAAAGTAATAATGCAGAGAACAATAACTTCTTTGAGACAAGAAAAGACAGGGACACTGAAGATGGGTTACCACAGAAAATCAGAAAAACGTGTTTGTAATTCCTGCCTACTCCACAGGCCTACAGGTAGCCTACAGTAAAACATTGAAATGTTTTTATTTGTTTGGGTTTTGACTTTGCTATTTTAAAATGCATGAAGTGAGAGAGAGATGAGGGTTTTGGTAATAGTACCGGCAAGAATTTAAAACTACGGACTGGAAATTAAACCGCGCTCAGTCTGTCTCATTCTTACGTATTGTTTCCTAAATATTTTTTTAAGTCAAACATTGTTTTAACCTGCTCTGTTGTCATGGAGCAGTTTTCTATCAGACCGTTGGGGGGCAGCACTGAGCACACAGCTGTTACCACTGTAGAGAGGAGAGAGGTCTCACTCCGCTTCATTTCAAGGAAACTAACAAAAGAAGAAAGGGACATGACGTCACTGTAGATAAATTGTTGCTTTCTTTCTTTTTTCTGATCTATTACCTCTTTTTTTGTTTGATTTTTTCTTTATTGTATGTTTTTTGTATCTTTTTCCCTCTGTTATCACTTTTCAGCAGTTGGTTTGACTGTGGTGACCTGCTGCTCTCTAATCAATTAAAATATTTTGTATGTTCCACACTGTTCTGTTGATTTAATTTCTTTTACATTATATTTTTGTTTTTTGTGTCAGACATGTATAAGACAAAAAAAACTCATAAAACAAGAAATGTTTGGAATGAACACTCAGTACAACTCTTCAGCCAGTTAAAACTCTTTATTTTAAGTTTGTGATTTATAAAAAACAACATTATTTTACCTTCTAACACTCTGTCCTGTTGAATACAATCCTTGGACGTATCAAAATGAGTCATGAAGTCACAACAGTCGGTAAAATTATTTCATTTGACACAAATGGAAACAATTTAAAGGAACAGTTTGTTCAAAAACAAAAAAACAATATAAAACACACAGCCTCCATCAGACTCTTTATGACTTCATAAGCATCATGTTCAGACTGTATTTTAATTATCAAACACAGGCTCGGACTAGAAACCTGGAATTCTGGTAAATGTTAAATGGGCTGCAAGAAAAAAAAAACAATTAAAGACAAACAAAATAAAATAACTTGATGTTGAAGCAGACCATCAGATCGGGGCGTTACACAGTTTTCAAACAAACTTAAAGAACTTGTGTGATAAACTCCAAAGCACCAAAACTGAAAAACTCAAAATGTGCACATGAAACCTTCAGCAACAGATTCACTTGTTTTATTGTAACACGGCAGCAGAACAACAGACGTGTGTTACACAGTCCCAGTAGTGTCTCTTTAAGTGGAACCAGGACAGACAGAGTGTGAAAAAAGACTTCTTGTGTCTCTCACAGAGTTCAGTCAGACAAGCTGAGCCAAAGTGTAGCTCACTGACTCCACACAACATTATACTTCATTATTATACTGCCTGCATGATGGGAACTGTAGTTCCAAACCTCAGATACTGTTCATCCAAACAGAAGTAAGATAAAAATAATAATTTGGTGAAGACACCACATGCATGAGCTCCACTGCTGTACAGAGAATAAGTGACCTCACAGTTCTTCTCTGTTGAAATCAGGATCTTGTAAAATGACCATGAGCAACTGTCAGTGTGAAGATCAGTGTTTTTCTTTTTTTCCTCCTGAGGATGCTGTGACTCAGTCTGTGCACTCTGTGTGTTATATTTTCCAATTATTGTTGATACAGTCCTTTTATCATTCAACATTTCTTTCTCTTTAGTAACTCTCTGTCTTCAGTTTTAGTTTTTGTTTCCTGTGAAGGATTCTCAAATTTTTCCTTCATCTGCTCTATGTTTTTACCTTCTGATGGCTGCCTTTTACCACCATCCTGTTTCTCTGATGTTTCTGTCTGCAGGTTGATTTTAGTCTGGTTTCTCTCTTTTTCATTTCTTCTCCTTTGCACTGATTGGTTCTCCTCCTGACTGACTTTCTGTCCTTTTTTCTCTTTCTGTAAGTTTTCTGAAGAAACTCCCTCTGTGTTTTTCACTGCTGTCAAACTTTCTGTGTTGCTACTCAAAGATAAAGTCTTCTTCTCTCCTCCTTTGTCTCGATTCATCGCTGTCGTCTCTGCATTTCGTCCACTTTCCATAAGACTCTGATGTTCAGGGAATCATTACTTGTAGATTTGGTTTTCTTCACTTCTTCATCCTGTTTATTGTCTTCATGGCTCAGTTTGGTCTCTGTGTGCAGAAAACACAGTTTTATTTATTAATGTAACTGGTTAATTAAGATGTGCACACTACAAGATATATTTGTTTATCTGCATCACTCAAGTCATGATTTAATATATTGTCATTTTCCATTAATGAACAAAGGAAAAAACAAGAAAAGTCAGAGTAGATTCCTCAGATGCAAAAGTGCAATAAAGAAAGAAAAGAAGAGACTCACTATGTCTCTTTTGTCTCCTTTTCCACAGAACAAAGACGGCAGCAACAATCAGCAGGATGCAAACAGTCAAACTAACAGTTAAAGTGATGACAGGAGCAGAACTGGACCCAAGCTCAAAGAAATCATCTGAAATAAGAGAAAAAGTCATAACTAAATAAAAGTAGATCTCAGTGTTTTTAAGTTCAAATTAATCATCTACCTGGAACATGTATCTGTGTCTCTCTAGTCTGGTTGATGTTCTTCTGTTGGACTCTACAGGTGAAGTTGTTTCTGTGTCTCTTCTCCACAGTCACTCTGCTGCTGACAGTATAGAGACCATCAGGACCTCTGACTGTCTCTGTAGGTCCAACAGAGAGGACGTGTCCCTCACTGTCCAGCCAGGACACCTCAGGCTCTGGATACCAGCCTTTAGACTCACAGTGTAACACTCCTCTGATGGAGTTATTGATCTCAATGACAGGAGAGGAGACGACACCTGAGGAGAAGAAGAAAGAGTCTCAACAACGGTTCAGTTTAACTTTTTGACCCTTATTACATTAAATCCAGCACAAAGACAAGATATTTAATATTCAAACTGATAAACTTGTAAATATACAGTAAATATTCAGTACAGTACACAGTCTTCTAATCCAAACCACGATCCTTTCCTAACCCGAGCCAAATACTGTTCTTGCCTTTATTGTGAAAGTCCACCTGCACGATGCAGATTTATTATGTTCAAAACTGATGTTCCAGCATCACAGTCTGAAACGTACTGGGCCACTGACCAAGATGTTGACTTGACGAGTTAGAAGTGAGAATCTTACCAACAACAAGCTCGACTAAAGAGGCTTGATTCAGTCCTGGGAGGAAACATCTGTATTGTTCCCTCATCAGAGAGTTTTACTTTGGAAGCTTCAGTGAAACGTCTCCGTGTTTCAGGTTGTTGACAAACAGTGATGTCTTCCCCCTGTAGGACGGATGTTTTTTACCCTCCAGTTCCCCTCCGTCACGCCACACGTGGACAAATCTGGGGTTCAGGTCCGGTCTCGTCCACTCTACAGTCATGTCTGAAGCGTCCACAGCGGGTTCAGTGTGATGCAGAAGAGTGATGTCATCACCAACTAAGGCCACTATTGGCTGAGGGGACCAATCAACTGATACTGACCTGAAGAGAAAAGAAAATTCATTAAAATATGTTGCGTTTACCTTTAACAGTGATGTTATTAATGTGTTTACGTGAGCTGGTTACCTCCACAGGAGTGTGTTAAGAGCAGGAAGACGACAGTGTGACGGAAAACAAACACACTGAAGGGACTGAGCTGCAGGCGGAGCATCATGGAGACCAGGAAACTGAATAAAACAAGTGCACAAAGTTACTAACCATGTAGGAGAGTCGTGCTTTTTGGACAGCGCTTTCTCACTAAAAAACCAAACTATGATGCTGCAGCTTCACCTTCAGATGAGTCACAGGCTGTGTTACAAATACAAGATACAAACTGTCTCTTAAGGTCTCTGATGAACTCTCAGTCTCAGAGATTTTGTAGTTTTCTCAGTAGTTTTGCACTAACAAGATCATAAAAGAATACTGTACAAGTGTAGTCAGGGTTTATGGGGACCTCAGACCTGACTTTACACCTGCATAGGTGGGACACTGATGTCTTAGGAGGACATGAGGTCATAACCTAAGTGAAGAGCAATATGTATACATTAATAAGTATGAACAAAATGATGCTCTTGCTTTAGCTTTGAAAGAAAATGAGTGTACTGTACCTTTAGATATTTATTAATCCTCCAGGTTAAACAGTCTAATGAGGGACATGATGACCTGCTCGCCTGCTGATCTTTGAAGAGCTGTTTGTGCGACGACGTCAGTCAGACTCACACAGACTCAGAGTCACACGGATCATTTCTAAGCTGAACTTTGGTTCACAGAACAAACATGTGATCGTCATAAAATAACCTGAACGCAGCTGCTGTTCTGTCACAGCTCTTCACTGGACTGTGTATTTGTCTTATATGAACACATGCTGACACTTGTTTACCACGTTATCATCTGATGTCTCCCAGAACGTAAACAACAACAAACATAAAACAACAGATTATTATAGAAAATAAGCAGTGTAGTGAATAGTAAATTTATTTTCATTTAAATTCTGATATGAAATCACAGTTAGTCTTGTATTAGTTTTAATAAACTCTTCTGAAAGGTGTTCATACCTGGGTTCATGGTGCAGGTCGTCACCTCGTCTCACAGAGGAATGTTATCTGAGTCAGACTTTAAACTCTGCAGTAAACATCAGTACTGTCTGCTGATGATCAGCTGCAGCAAGGTTAATGTACATGACATTTACATTCTAATCCAGTAACGTTTTCATTTTAACATAAATTCTAATAATATGAACATATGAAAAAATACATTCATACAGAAAATGCTGCAGATTTACTGTTAATTTTATTGTTTATTTTAGTATGAAGTTTGTATTTTTAACACGACTGAAATAAACGTGTCACAAGTTCAAAATAATTATAATCAGCATATTTTGTATTTGTTCACTAAAACAAGAGCAAAAACTCTGTGGGGAAAAAGAAAGGATCATGATGGTGACGTGTGTGCAGTTTTACTGAAGGGGGCGGAGTTAGAGTTAATGTTCATGGTGTCATGTGATGAGTCAAGTGTGTGTGTGTGTGTGTGTGTGTGTGTGTGTGACAGAGAGTTAAGGAGCTTCAGTGAAACATAAATGCATTATTCACGTTACTGCAGAAGACAACTCATAAAAATATTTTTGCTTTTTACCTAAACTTAGCCTTTAACCATTAAAGGTATTGTACATATGAACACTTGCAGTAATTTAGCCGGTAAAAATATAGTTTTAGAATATCTTCACTCTACGACACCATTTGTGTGCAGACAAAAGGCTAAAAGAAAAAGATGAGCTTTTAAAAATACCTGTGCAGGTGAGGACAGGTCCTCTGTTGCATTCACATTAATTTGAATGTTGTAAAATAAATAAATGTAAATATCTACAAACTGCAGTCAAGTTATTATTTTCACTTCAGGCACACTGATATTTCAGATCGTGACATTCAGTTATCAGTAACTCTGATGTACGAGTATACAGAATATATTAGAGCCCAGAAGCTCCTCCTCTGACTGACTGACTGATATAATTTAACATAATATTGGCTGGTGGTCGACCACAGTGAGTGAATTTAAACCTGCAGTCGCTCTGCTCTTATTAACCTTCACACGTATGAGCTCACTGACCAGACAGAAACAATAAATACACACTGATGCTGTAAGTCGAGTTTCAGAAAACGCTGCTGCTTTTAACGATGTTTGCAAAGTGAACACTGTCATTTAATTTGTTTAACATTTTCTGTTAAAAAATACAAATGAAACATTTTGAAACATGTAAAGTGTGGTTGGTATAGAAGCAGCATTATATTTATTCTTACAAAGTAACTAGAAAATACAGAAGGAACATTTTTAAACGTTGACTGTTTGGTGTTGGTGCAGGATGATATCTGACGGCTTCGTTTGCTGCCATTTCAAGGACAGTGAAATATTTGCACACGTCAGCATAAAGAACTTCCTCCTTTCAGTCATGTGTCTCTGCTCCTGCAAGATGGATAAACACAAAAATACATCTGTACTTTAAAATAAATCATCAACTTGTGTCACTGTTCGTCTCTTGTGTCCTGTCTCACCCTGTCTCCTGCTGTCTCCTGCTGTCTCACCCTGTCTCGTCCTGTCTCCTGCTGTCTCACCGTCACCTGTCTCCTGCTGTCCCCGTCTCACCCTGTCTCCTGCTGTCTCACCCTGTCTCGCCCTGTCCCTGCTGTCTCACCCTGTCTCGCCCTGTCTCACCTGTCTCCTGCTGTCTCACCTGTCTCGCCCTGTCCCTGCTGTCTCTGCTGTCTCTACAGTCTCTATATGTGAGTCACTGTAAAGTTAATGTAGGCTAACAGTCATCAGAACACTTGTAAAGTCCAGTGATTCATGTATTTAAAGTTCCCGTGATGTTGTACTTGTATATCAGCTACAACTAACTGTTGTATAACGTAACTTCAAATTAACAGGACATTGATGCTGAAGGACAGAAACACCACCGGTCTGACCTTCTGGATCTACAGAATCAAGAAGTTCCTGCTCTGTTAAACTCGACTCGTCGGCTGCTGTTGGATTCAGGGATTCAGATTCTGCTGCAGAAAACAACAAGAACAATTCATGTTTCATACAACATACAAGACATGTCATAATTTAAATGGCAACAACCCTTCAACTTGTTTAAGTGAATTAGATAATACCAAACAGTTAATTAGAGCTATGATAAGCATTAAGTAAAAGTTAACAAACATCTTGTTAACATTTGTTAAATGTTTCTGTGTTAATTAGAGTACTAACTAGTATTAGTATATGCTTGATAAAAATGTTAATTAACATGTTTATAAAGAAGGTCACAGCTGCGCTATTTAAATAAGCATTATTTAATCATAACTAACCATGTATTAATGTATTGTTAATGTTTATTAATGAATCCTTATTGTAAAGTTTTACCCCAGAGACTCGGGTAATAAGGAAGAAGCTGTCACTGTTTTCAGTTTCAGTGAGGATCCAAACATCAACAGAATAAAATAATTTAGCAGAATGAATATTTTTATGCAACCATCCATCCATCAAAAACTAGACTTATTAAAGTTATGAAAAACCATGGCTGAGGTTTGTTCTGCCTCGGGGGAGGGGTATCTCAGCTTTTAGCAGCCCCTTTGTTGGGTTTAAAATAAAACTGTGACAAACAGTGTTCAAACATCTGTCACTGTGATAAATGAGGATTTAAGGAGTGTCAATTAACTCTGTAGGAATATTTTTAGAGAATATGTTAAATGTACAACATGTTCTCGTCCCAGCTCGTCAAATAGAGACGCTGCCTTGTCTGGACACTGCTGATTGAACACAGGGTTAACACTGTGAAGAAGCTGCAGTTTGGGTTTAAGCACAAAACTTCTTCAGTACGTTCAGGAAAAGATCATGTTTTGGGTTAAAATATGCACATTACATCATGTACGTCACATGATGAAAGTCATGTGATGCACATCATGTTATGGACCTTCAAACATTTTGGTGTCACACATCAGGTGAACCTCAGTCTCCTGAGTGAAAGTCCAGTGTTTGTTTGTTTGTTTGTTTGTTTGTTTGTTTGTTTGATCCATCCACTCCACCTCCTCCATGTGAGGACATTCTCACTCTTTGTACGACCTGTAAAACCTGGTGCATCTCAACCAGCTACCAAAGACATCAGTGCATCTGTTCGAGTCGCCGAGGGACTCGACAAACCGTCAGTGTTTGATGATTTGGGGAATGAGAACGGGCGGAAATGAAACAAATAAAATGTAATAATATACGCACCATGTTGTTGAGCTTGTGGAGTCTCACTTATGTTTAAGGTGACGTCAACAGATTCATCTTCATCTGAAGGGGAGAAAACAACAGACAGACAGGTGAACTTAAACAAGCAACATGTCGCCACTGCATGAGCAAAAACAAGTAAAACAGGTCCGAGCTGGAGTCGTAGACTGTATAATAAATACGTTGTAATCCTGATTAATGTACGATCTGTGGTTAAAGTGAGTTGTTTCCCCCCGACCCCTCCTCCCCACTACAGAGACAACAGACCAGAGACATGACAGAGACATGACAGAGACACGACAGAGACATGTCAACCACAACGAGTCCTCCACTGTCAGTTGATCAGCTGTTTATGACTCTGTCAGTTGTCTGTTGATGTGAAGTTCATCCTGTTATCTTGAAAACAAACTCCCACAGCTCTGACATGACACAGTTCAGTTCAGTGAGTCTATCTCACTGCTGCCAAACTCCATTAACATTTTGTTCAATTTAACAGTTATAAACATCTGCTCCTTATAAAAGATTATTGATGATTTCTTAAAACTCATAAACAGACACTAACTCATGAGCAAAAAATTCAGCATTAATTTGAACTCTAATTAACATGAAACGGACAAACTAAAACACTTATTTTAGTCTGGAATGGAACTTTCTGCAGATGCAGCATTTATGAAGGTTTTAAAGTGGCATCATGATTATTTAATGATTATTACAGATCTCTACTCTGAAACAGCACAAAATAAAGACTGACATCGACAGACTAACAGACGCTCTCACCTCTGTCCTCCTGTGGTTTTCTGCTGTGGTCTGACTCGAGGTGGAGACTCGGATTATCAGCTGCGTCTGCTGCGTCTAAAACAAAACCGCCACGTACAAATGACACCGAGAGGATGTAAAAATAATCCATCGGTCGTGTTCTTCAGCACGTCTCAGTGTTTTCTGGTAAAAACATCTCAACCGCCACTTTCAGCACAGACAATGAACTCATATTATTATTTTCTCAACTGTTAAACTAACTGAAGATGTTAATATTTTGTCTCTCAACATGAGGACTACACATAATCTCATAAAATTTATTAATAATAAGAACACAAGTCATTGATTACTGTCTTGTTGTGGTCTTCACATCATGTTAAGGAAAAGAAATGATAAAATAAACCTTTGTTCTGTCTCTGTTTTGTGATGATGTTTGCATATGTCAGAGTTTCTGGATCGTCTGCAGAGTTTTCTGCACACAGACACAGTTAAACAGGTAAACAGTTGTTCATAAATATAGTAAATAAACATTTTAACACAACATTTAGTCTTAATTTAGTCTTGAGAACCTGTTTGATCGTCCTCGCCTGAGTTTGTTGGCATCTCTGAGGAACAACAGAGCATCACTGATGGAAAAGGAAAAACACTCACATCAACCGACAGAAAAATAAGAATATTTTAAATTATTTTTTCTAAAACAGTGTAGAATACTCTCAAATGATTGTGTACCATTCATTGTACTTTAGACATAATTCACAGTTAGCAAAGACAAACAAATAACAAACAAACAAAAACCTTATAATAAGACACATTTTCTTGAAACAGATTTTTTTTTTTTCAAATTTCACTGCCTTAAAGGATTTATACCTTAAACTGAGATTAATAATTTGAAAAAAAGAACAAAAAGTTTAAAATACAACCAAACCTCTTCAGAAAGCATAAAAACATCTGACTTTACCTTAAATTAAGACACCAAAAGCATTCTTATTTTTAGCAGCTTGCAAAGATTATTTTGTTCGTTTCTTACAAAACGTAAGACTTGTTTCCCAGGAACAAGCCTTTTTTGTTAAAGTATTATAGAATATGCTATGTAACCTTGAAGGCTACAGTTTTCTTCTCATTTGAGTGTTTCTTTGTTAGTTTTTTGAATATATTTAGTTTTATGTACCTCTGTGTTTCCTAACATGAAGAAATCCCAGCAGCAGCAGCAGCAGAGCCATAATTAAAACACCGACACACAGCGGGATGAGGACTTCAGGTGAATAATGGCGGACATGATGGTTCTCTTCAGGAAGTGATGGAAAGAAAGAGGAAACACCATTTACTGTAACTCACAGAACACTATGTCTACATTTACTTAAACAGATTGGTCAGATTGGAAAACATATCTCTACCCTATACTCACTATTACTTATTATATGTCACTTTTTTACATTTGTTTGTATTTTAAATAACTTTATATTACATGCAGCCGTCTGTACCAGCTCCTCATGTCTGCCTCTGATGGTGTAAAGTCTATTTGAACGTGAGGTGACCAGTGAAAAGGCACTGAAAACATGTTTTATCCACATTTTGTAACTAAGACAGAGCAGAGTGTGCTGCAGAGGCCGAGATCAGCTCACTCTGCTCAGGTTTAATCCGACAGACTCTCCCTTCATTTCACCCAGCAGCTGGGAAACAAGACACAAGAACTTCTTTGACTTCTTCTGCCATGTTTTTATGGACAAACTGTACATTTACTGCCACAAGACAACTTCACTGCAAATATATGGCTCTAAATATGAAGAGAATTCTACCTAATACTTATTATTTCACCTAGACCTTTTTACATTTGCTGTCTTTTAAATATTTTATATTACACAGCCTGCTGAAGATGGAAGCAATGTGTTTCATTTTAGTGTGTGACAAAATGTTCGATTCCACTTAAAATTTAAAGAACATGCAGCAACAAACATCTTTTCTTGTAACACTGGTATGTCTCACCTCTGACAGCCAGCCAGATTCCTGGTGAAGCTCCAACATAAGGGATGCTGCAGTTGTAAGGCCTTCATCAGACATGGAAACAGCATTAATGGTGATCTGCCCTACAGAACTGCGCCGCATGAGTTCACCATCTTTGAAGAAATCAGCCTGGAGGTCGGTGGAAGTCGTCTTGTTCCTGCAGCGCAGAGTCACAGCGTCTCCCTCCTTCACAGGAACAGCAGGACTCTCCAAGATCACAGAACCAGCTGAACAACACAGAGAAAAATTATGATTATTTGAAAGAACATATGCAAGAACAAAATCTACTACACATGAGGCTGTAAAGTTAAGTGATAATAGTATCGTCTAGTGTATCGTCTGCATATAGATAAATGTTTTTATTTGCAAAGCCATTCTTCATAAACTACCATTTTATTTATCATCACTTTTAAGAATAAAAAATATAGAATATCATACTCTTTCCCAGGATTGGATAATCCATTTATGAATACAAAACAGGGAAAACTGCATTCACCTGTTATTCTCACTTTACATTGTTCCTGTTTTTCCTTAAACGTGCTTGTTAATGTGCACGTCTTATTTGTTGGGTTTATTTGATTTATTTATTTATTTATTTAATTTGTAGTAATTAAAGTATTTTTTCTTGTGTTTGTGTTGTATTTATGTTTGTATAACACTGATGTTTTAATGTTTTTAAAATTAATTTTAATTATGTATTTGCAGGGCACCATTGTAAATGAGAGCCTCTGTATTTTATTCTGCGTTTCAATTTAGAAACCAAGGAAGGTATTAATTTTTTATTTTGTGACTTAACATGACCCAACGAGCTGCTCAAAACAGAAAATTTAGGATGATTATTTGAAGGTGCAAAAAACAAAATACTCTACACATAAGAATGTAAAGTTTAGTAATAAGGTGCAGTGTGACTATAAACAGAGCACAATAAAAAACAAATCAAATGAAATAGTGTGTATAATATAGCGTATCATCTGATGGATATTACATGTGGAATAAGCTTCAAGATGGACAATTTTTATCCTTAGAACACTTCAAACATCTGTTGAATGATATTTTACATAATGACTGTTCTAGTTTTTCTTAAATTTGTTTGCCTTGTCTCTGTTTTAATGTGCTTGTGCTGATAAAATAACCGTCCAGTCGAGGATTCAGTGAGTCCCAGTCAGGAATCATTGTGACCCAACGTGACATTTTAGAAAATGCAAATGACAAATCTAGTTTTCTACACGCTTATACTGACTATTTTGAATCAATGGCTCATTGCATTTACTGGGCAAATTTAATAGCAATAAAACCAGAGAAGGAGCTTGAGTAGAATATCAGTTAGTAGGTTGTGTTTTTAACTATAATAAACCCACCAGTCACAGTGATGCTGACGGTGTTGCTCTTCTCTCCTCGTCCAGTCTCACACCAGTAAACTCCGCTGTCTGATTCATAGGCATTTCTAATGGTGCAGGTCAGTGTCGTCTTCTTCATATCACAAGTCGTACTGAATTCCTTATTATTCCTGATTCCTCTCAGCTGAGTCGAGCCATCAGGAGCATCACAGAGAAAAGAGACAGACTCATATTCAAAGAACTGAAGTCTGTTTACAGTGAGATGAACAGCTGAAACAGAAACAGAGACAAAGATTAAAAACACATCAACCCACCTCCCTTTGCCCTTTATATTTTCTCTGAATATTAAATGAACATTAAATTGTGTTACAGGCACATATGCACAGATGTTTAAATGGTTTATATCAACCTTTAACTTAAGTTTAGTTTGGAAACTAAACAAAGAAATGCATGTTGCTCCCCACCTTCTGTTTGAGTCTGTCTCCTCTGAATGTGTGCAGCCAGCAGAACGATTAAAAACATCACTGGACAGAAAAATAAAGAAAACTGTGTGTCAGACAAAGATGCATAGATTCATATACGTTAATATAAGACATAAAAAGAAGAAACGGAGGAACCAGAGACTCTGTACTCACACAGTCTGCTGCAGAGAGCTGTGATCTCCATGACGTCTGGCTGCTGACTGCTCGAGCTTCAGACTGACGTACGGTTAAAGAAGGACGTGTGCGTGAACTTCCTCTTCCTGTGCAGGTTATTTCTGATGCTGCTGGGGTCACACTCACTGTGGTTTCAACGTACAGTAGAGCTGCATGTGCAACCTTTATGTAACGTGTCTGCACCAAAAGTGGTGCAGCCAATCATCATTCTAGGAGGGACGACTTTAGGGGCTACTTGCAGCTACAGGTGTGGTTTTTGGTGTGCTGACAGTGAGAAGCATCCATGGAAGTGACTCATCAACAAACAAAGGCAGCTCCTGAAGAGGTTAGCATAGATAGCTTCAGTAATATCAGAACTGGAGAGCAAAGATCGACATTAATGGATTTTCTCCATGGAAAAGAGGTTTTTGCTCTTCTCCCAACCAGCTTCAGCAAGAGTTTGATTTGATTGGTTGAAGTTAGCCCGTGTTTGATGTGATTGACAGATGGTTCATCCAATCACCTGCCAAGTGTTTTTTGAAAGTTGTATGTATGCGTTTTCCCTTATCTGCAGTTTGTAACCACGGCGGAGTAGAATGTGCTCCAGAGCCTGAGATCAGCTCACTCTGCTCCGGTTTAATCTCACAAACTCTCACTTCACCCAGCAGCTGGTAAACAAGACACAAGAACTTCTTGGACTTCTTCTGCAGTGTTTTTGTGGGCAAACTGTACATTTACTGCCACTAGACAACTTTACCGCTAAACCTGAACCTTTATTGAAGCACAGGCAAAACAGGAACTTGAGCAGGCGAAGACACACAGGTAACAGTTAGAGGCTCAGGCAAAGAGTGAGAACACAGTCTCTGGGGTTCAGACTTGATTGGTGGACTGAGATGAACCCGTAATCGTGCAGAGAACATTATAGTAAGCCAACAAACCTGAATGGACTAGTTTGGTTTCAGGTGACGGTAAACAGGAAGGAGCAGGCAGGGGACGAGGTCGACGAGGCAGAGGATCCGGAACCAGATGAGCAGTCACATGAGGCATGACAAGCTGACAGGGGACGAGCAGAAGGTAAGCGGTGACCAGGCGAGGGATCGATGAGCTGACAGGTAGGTTAAAGAGAGAACGCACACACAGGAAGGATCAATTGGCAACTAAATAATTTAATACCCAAACTAAATGATAAGATCAAGCAAAAGAGAGTGAAACTGTCCAATCAGGGTGCTGGCTAACAGAATGCAATGTTGCTAAAGCTAAAGCTCCGAATGTGACAACTATGAGTGTCACCAACATCCATCTTCAAAAATCAAAGATACAAAGACGGACGGTTATTATAATTTGGTTTTCGGTCAACTTTGGACACTTGGGATGAGAGTTACAGGATCGTCGTGCTTGTCCCGACGATAAGGTGAACAAGAACTGCTGCATTATAGCCTCATAAACTTCTTCTTATAAACTGTATGAAGTTTTGTGACGTGTTCGAGTTCACCTTGGAAGACAAAGATGACTGTGACGCCTCCAGAAGCCCAGAGTAAATTTGTAGAGACTGAATGGTCTTTTTTACAGACAATAACAGAGGTAAAGTCATCACACAGGCACACAGCTGTATGAGGTTGTATGAATGTATGAAGGGAGAGCAGCAGAATGTGGGTGAACATTATGAAAATGCCCATTGTGTGCAGGATTCTGGAGAAAGAGGATTGATTCAAATACAGACAGTTCGTCTGTACTTCATGACTCAGTAATTTATCTTTCTCAAGAATCACTTGCAGCACCTTTAAGAAAGTTATGAAAACACACAGAATCATCATATTTGTGTATTTGAACAGAAATGTTTCAATTAATTAAAAAAATAAAAACAATTGGTTTCAATTCACAAAAGTTTAACAACTGATTTAGTAAAACAAAATGCAAATGTCACTTTAAATACAAAACTTTATGTTTATTTGTACACTGAGAAGTTGTTTATCAAAACAAACAAAGGTTCATATTTCTTGAAGAAAACATCATCTCAAATGCAGCATCTGGAATCTTTACAAACATTTGAATCAAACATGTATTTATGACTTTTTATCTGTTTATTACAGAAAAATGAATCATCAATTCAAAATGAACAGCATAACAAACAATACAAAACATATATTAATAAAAAAATATCTGTTCTGTCAGAACCACTGAGCTGTAGAACCTCCAGAAGAAAACTGTGTCATAGTTACTCAGGACCAGATCATCACTTCATGATGTGAGCAAATGTTCAACTAATCAGGTTTTTGTCTTTAAGACTCAGAGCAGGAACTCTGTGATGGCAAATTATTTCAGTTCAGCTTGAGACACTTGGTTACTGATCTAGTTTTTTTGTTTTTTGTTTTTGTCGTTCTGTTTTTGTAATATTTCACTGTGTATCCAGAGTTACTTATAAATCCACGAGTCAGAAGAGCAGTTGATTTCTCTACTTTTCTCTCCAAACAGACAAACAATCCTCCTTTTACTCAGAAAAATAAAATCCTTCATAAAGAAAATCCTTTTACTGAACAAATTAGGATCCACAGAAGTGTTTAACAAACTACATTCCACAAAAAAGATCATCCAAAAAAATCTAAATTAATGGTCAAAACAGCTGTATTGATCCAGACTATCTGTAGGCAGCCTCCTTTCACTGCAGCTGGTCGATCAGACTTTTTTTTGCCTGACTTCTCAATTGTAACAGTAGGTGGCGCACTTTCCTAATACAAGCCTGCTCAAGTACACACGATTAACCAAATACAGGGAGTAACAGTTAAAAAAATGTGCAATTTATGGACAGTTGACCTCAGTAGTACAATATAACAATAATAAAACTGTAAAAACTATATAACATATAACATGAAAATAGTAAACTATAACAAGAGAAGAATAAATAGAATAAAATTACAACAATAAAACAATAAAATGAATGTTGTTAGAATTAAGTAAAAGGAACACTGGGGTAAAGAAAAAAAACCTGATTGAGGTCACGATCTTATGATCACAGCAGCATCCGTCTCGTCTTTTCACTGCATCAAGATTTAAAGAATTAATACTTTAAGAAGTGACATTAAAACTATATTTCACACTGTGACGGTTATATTCAGTCTGCAGTCCTGAACCATCACATCACTACTGAACTGTACAGTAACATGGATCATTAAATGATGTAAAGAACGTGTGTGTGTGTGTGTGTGTGTGTGTGTGTGTGTGTGTGTGTGTGTGTGTGTGTGTGTGTGTGTGTGTATCGGGCTGACCAATGAGAGGAGGCTCCATCAGCTCTCAGTGTGTGAGCAGGACACCAGGCAGCTTCACATAAAACAAGATGTGAACAGATATTTTACTTGAACCCTGCAGCCTTTAGAGCTTCTGGACCTCTGGACAATGACACAGTTTCCCAGATAGTTGATCCGGCCTAATAAATACTGTTAATATCTGTCACACATCAAAGGATAATAAGTGTTAATATACAGTAAACATTCAGTAAAGTAAGAATACTGAATAAAGGTCCCTGAGCTGCACTAGCTCATGTTTGAGGGTTGGTGTTGGATTTAGATTTTGATGATTTAGTCTCATCAGTTAGGAGTGTTCTTCAGTAACATTTAAAGGAGAAGAGTTGTTTTTGTTCACTTGTGTCTGATCAGTCCTTTTGTTTCTTTATTTCTGTGGCAGTTCTTCGTCACTCTTCAGTGTCAGCCCCCTGTGCTTTGGATTTATGCTTCATTTTTGACTTTGCATTTATTTTATGGAGCCACCCGGTCTAGTTTGTAAGTCTGTGGAATATTATTTGTTATAAAAAATACTTTTGAACAGTTTGTTTCACCCCCGTCTGCATTTTTGGGACTGACATCTTGTTTAATTTGACACACTGTGACAAAACACAGACTTTTAGAATTAAAAGAAGCAAAATGGTAAAGTTAAGGTTAACAAAATAAAGTCTGACAGCTGAGATAATTATTTTCTGTCAGTGACGATGAACTGGGAGATGATGAGTCTCTCCAGTGCTGCTGATGAGGACGACCTGCAGTTTGTCTCCAGACCTCCAGTCCTTCAGGTCCTCCAACACCAGGTCAGAGGGAGAGAAGTGGCTGTTATAACTCGGCTCTGATATCTGTCAAATGAAAACATCACAGACTTACATGAAGATCATCATAATAATCATCATAATTATTATTTAGTTTTTACTTAAATTCAAACAGGATTCAATGATGTAAAATGCAACAACATAACTTGAGAAATAAAAAGAAAAACACTCACAGTAAAGTTCTGTCCAGGACTGAGTTTCATTTGGTTCTTCAGTGTGTGTTTGATGGGTTCTTCAGTGTGTGTTTGATGGGTTCTCTGTTGTTGATCTGTATTTGTAACGTCCAGCCTCCTATTTGTTGGTCCTGCAGGAGGGAAAATGTGTGAGAGAGAGAGAACAAATAAAACTAATAAACTTTATGAACAAAAAAATGTTATGGGTGTTTTCATTTTTTTCCTTCTTTACAAAACAAAAGAAAATGGATTCAGGTCTTTAGTTTGGTTTGAACGGCCCGTTTGGAAAATCTCTGGATACACATGGATAATGTATTGTTGTACATATTGTACACATTTATTTAGAAGTCCTACAGTGTTCATCAACACACAAACAACGTCACCTCTTTGAACGTCTTCCTGAGACGGATCAATCTGGATCAATCAACATCAGGTCCTGTGGTCGAGCTCTGACTGACTGAGTTGGTGTCATCTCTCCGAGGATTCACCAACATTTCACATTTACTTTCATCCTGCTGAACAGGAGACAAAACACACTGATTAGTGGGTCGGCTCCACACCTTGAACACACACACACACACACGTGTTGTGTTAAGCTGCTGGTGCAGACAATCATTTTTCACCAGGGGACAGGCTGGTCAGAGGAAAAGTAAAACATTCAAAGGAAACAAAATGGTTCATTTGGTTCATTTTGTTCTTTTGTTCTGCTCATACAACAGAAGTAAAACCAAACTTTAATTTAATTTAACAATCTTATGTTAAATTCAGCTCCAGATAAAATAAAGCAGAATTCATAAGATAACTCTGTTTGCCTCCAATCAGCCAGATCAAGAGATCTCGCGATATTTTCACGTGTCCATTAAGAGATATACGAAGTCTCGCGAGATCGATGCCATGTTTACCTGCTACCTGCTAATGCTACAGTTCACATTTCGGCTAAAACATGGTGTAAATGGTGTCTTTTTTTTTTTTTCTAGGTTATTTTTTGGCCATTTTTGCCTTTATTCGACAGTACAGCTGAAGTGGAGACAGGAAACGGGGGCAGAGAGAGAGGGGATGACACGCAGCAAAGGGCCGAAGGGGGAGTCGGACCAGCGGCCGCTGCAGAGGACTAACAGCCTCCACACATGGGTCGGACGCTCTACCCACTGAGCTAAACGTCCACCCCATAAATGGTGTTTTTGTGGTTAAATTTTAATGTCCGGCTCGTGGACACTTGGATTACACCACACGAGCAGGATGGAGACATTTTGTGTTTTGTTTTGTGTTCTTTTTTTAACATTTTATCCGTGGTCTCCATTCACTGCCATTAGCTGCAACCCTGTTTTCTGCTGAAACTCCAGGACTGTTTTGTGAACTGAAGATCTTCATCCATCATCACATCAGCATAGAGGTGAGGACATACTGAGTGGGTTATTGTTCCGAGTTGGAATATCACTTTAACATTTGTGACAAGTAATGGAGACATTATATATTTTACTTCATTGTCCCAAATGATATCAGGGCGATGAAACCATAAACTTTAACCAGTGTTTTTAATAATTTAAAATAGATACGCATTTAAAAAAAACACATGTACAGTACCAGTCAAAAGTTTGGACTCACCTTCTCATTCAATGTTTTTTATTTTCTACATTGTAGATTAATACTGAAGACATCCAGACTATGAAGGAACACATTGAATTATGTAGTAAACAAAAAAAAGTGTTAAACAAACCAGAATATGTTTTATATTTTAGATTCTTTTGCTTTGATGACAGCTTTGCTCACTCTTTGCATTCTCTCATCGCTTCATGAGGTCGTCACCTGGATGGTTTTCAGTTAACAGGTCTGCCTTTTTCAAGAGTTAATTTCTGGAATTTCTTGCCTTCTTAAAGTGTTTGAGACCATCAGTTGTGTTGTGCAGAGGTAGGGTTGGTACAAAGGTCTATACAGTGAATAACACTATTTGACTACTGTTCTAATCCATATTATTGCAAGAACCACTCAACTAAGTAAAGAGAAACGACGTCCATCACTACTTTAAGACATGAAGGTCAGTCAATCCGGAAAATTTCAAGAACTTTGAACGTATCCTCAAGCGCAGTCACAAAGACCATCAAACGCTATAGATGAAACTGGCTCTCATGAGGACCACCCCAGGAAAGGAAGACCAAGAGTTTCCTCTGCTGCAGAGGATAAGTTCATCAGATTACCAGCCTCAGAAACCACAAATTAACAGCACCTCAGATTAGAGCCCACATAAATGCTTCACAGAGTTCAAGTAGCAGACACATCTCAACATCAAGTGTTCAGAGGAGACTGCGTGAATCAGGCCTTCATGGTCCAATAGCTGCAAAGAAGCCACTTCTGAGGAAGAACAAAAGAAGAAGAGAATTGTTGGGCCAAGAAACACAAGGAATGGACATTAGACCAGTGGAAATCTGTCCTTTGGTCTGATGAGTCCAGATTTTTGGTTCCACCCGCCGTGTCTTTGTGAGACGCAGAAAAGGTGAGCGGATGGTTTCTACATGTGTGGTTCCCACCGTGAAGCATGGAGGAGGAGTGTGATGGTGTGGGGGTGCTTTGCTGGTGACACTGTTGGTGATTTATTCAAAATCCAAGACACATTTAACCAGCATGGCTACCACAGCATCCTGCAGTACATGACATCACATCTGGTTTGTGCTCAGTGGGACCGTCATTTGTTTTTCAACAGGACAATGACCCCAAACACACCTCCAGGCTATGTAAGGACTATTTGACCAAGAAAGAGAGGGATGGAGAGCTGCGTCACATGACCTGGCCTCCGCAATCACCTGACCTAAACACAACTGAGATGGTTTGGGATGAGTTGGACCGCAGAGTGAAGGCAAAGCAGCCAACAAGTGCTCAGCACCTCTGGGAACTCCTTCAAGACTGTTGGAAAACCATCCAGGTGAGACCTCATGAAGCTGATTGAGAGAATGCAAAGAGTGAGCAGAGCTGTCATCAAAGTAAAAGAATCTAAAATATAAAACATATTCTGGTTTGTTTAACACTTTTTTGTTTACTACATAATTTATGTGTTCCTTCATAGTTTGGATGTCTTCAGTATTAATCTACAATGTAGAAAATAAAAAACTAAAAAAACCATTGAATGAGGTGTGTCCACGCTTTTGACTGGTACTGTACATAATAAACCTGAGTTTCATAGTATTAAAAATATCCTACCTGTGACTGTTGATGAAAAAGAGAAGAGGCTTGAAAGATTCTGGAGTGATGAACCGAGCTGGGCCATGCCGGGCCTCCGTGTTAGTGAGGGCAGTCTGCAGCACACATCAACTGAAAGAATAGAAAACACAGGTCAGTAGACTGGAATAATCTAAGAAAACAGTGTAAAAAGATGGAATCATCTAAGAAAACGTGTAAAAAGATGGAATAATCTAAGAAAACGTGTAAAAAGATGGAATCATCTAAGAAAACATGTAAAAAGATGGATGTGGGTAACTACATTTCAAATTGAAAAACTCTGAATGAGGCCTCATCTATGAAAAGATGTTTAGATCAGGGTAGTTTGAGGAGCTGCCACTCATTACTTCTGACAATTTATTGTTTGAGATTTTAAAGGTTTTTCCCCCACATGGATGAATAAATACACTCTGTCATAAACCCACTTTTCATAAAAATGAACCACCAGAACAACAACAGCACACAAAATGATCAGGGTGACAAAGCAGCACAAGTCAGTTCAGTTTAAATCAGTGTATTGACGGGACAATGAAAAAAAAACATTTAACCAGAGAGAGAGAGACAGAGAGAAAGAGAGAGAGAGACACAGAGACAGAGAGACAGAGAGAGAGAGAGACAGAGAGAAAGAGAGAGAGAGACACAGAGACAGAGAGAAAGAGAGAGAGAGAGACAGAGAAAAGAGAGAGAGAGACAGAGAGAGAGAGACAGAGAGAGAGAGAGACAGAGAGAGACAGAGAGAGAGAGACAGAGAGAAAGAGAGAGAGAGACACAGAGACAGAGAGAAAGAGAGAGAGAGAGACAGAGAGAAAGAGAGAGAGAGAGACAGAGAGAGAGAGACAGAGAGAGAGAGAGACAGAGAGAGACAGAGAGAGAGAGACAGAGAGAGAGAGAGACAGAGAGAAAGAGAGAGAGAGACACAGAGACACAGAGACAGAGAGACACAGAGACAGAGAGAAAGAGAGAGAGAGAGACAGAGAGAGAGAGAGAGAGAGACACAGAGACAGAGAGACAGAGAGAGAGAGAGACAGAGAGAGACAGACAGAGAGAGAGAGAGACAGAGAGAGACAGAGAGAGAGAGACAGAGAGAGAGAGAGAGAGAGACAGAGAGAGAGAGAGACAGAGACAGAGACAGAGACAGAGACAGAGACAGAGACAGAGAGAGAGAGAGAGAGAGAGAGAGAGAGACAGAGAGAGAGACATTTTCAGTAAAGTCCAAAATAAAGAAATATTCTCTGAAACTCTTCAAACAGAACAACAACTTTCAGGGCTTCAGTGATCAACAGCAAAAAGAACTCAGTCTGTTCAGTTCAGGATCTCAAAGTTTGGCCCGAGTAAACTCTCTTCACTGAAACAAATCACATCAGGATCTGTGGAAAGTTTGACTGGCTCACTTTAGTTTTCACTGAAAAGAGGAAATTAGCACCCTGACAAAGTTAATTAGAAATCTCTGGACAGGTTTCAGTTGTTTGGTCCGGGTTCTTTTTCTTTTTATCCCTGAAGCGCTTATTAAGAGAAACTTTTGACCCTCACTACAATGAGTGCATGAGTGCTGCCGGCACTGGTTGAGCTGCGGTTCATTGAAGGAAACATGAATTCCAACATGTACTGTGACATACTGAAGCAGAGCATGATCCCCTCCCTTTGGAAAACTGGGCCGCATGGCAGTTTTCCAACATGATAACGACCCCAAACACATCTCCAAGATGACAACTGCTTTGTTGAGGAAGCTGAAGGTGAAGGTGATGGACTGGCCAAGTATGTCTCCAGACCTGAACCCAATTGAGCACCAGTGGGGCATCCTCAAGCGGAAAGTGGAGGAGTGCAAGGTGTCCAACATCCACCAGCTCCGTGATGTCATCATGGAGGAGTGGAAGAGGATTACAGTAACAACCTGTGCAGCTCCGGTGAACTCCATGTCCAAGAGGATTAAGGCAGTGCTGGATAACAAAGGTGCTCACACAAAGTATTGACACTCTGGGCACAATTTGGACATGTTCACTGTGAGGTGTACTCACTTGTGTTGTCAGATATTTAGACAATAATGGCTGTGTGTTGAGTAATTTTCAGAGGACAGTGAATCTATACTGTTAATACAAGCTGTACACTGACTACTCTAAGTTATATCCAAGTTTCATTTCTATAGTATTGTTCCTGAGAAGATATAATAAAATGGTTGCTGAAACGTGAGGCGTGTGCTCATGTTTGTGACATACTGTACATAAAGTTATCCTCACCATTCAAATTGATGCAACAAATCCAAATATGTCACAGCGTTTAGTCTGATGTCTTCATATAGACGTTCTCTCAGCACTCTCCAACTAGAACTGACCAGTGTCCCTTCAATACCACAGTGCAAAAAATACTATTTTACTTCAGTAAAAGTATCAGCAGAAAGAAAATACCAAAAGTAAAAGTGCTCATTAAGCAGAGTGATACTTTTCAGAATAATACCCATTATATCCTGTTAACTGAAAAGAGCTGCCTCCAAATAGTTTGTTCACCAGCTGTGATTTCATCAAGTAAAAATAAAGATCAATAAAACCACCCTGTCTAAACAGCGCGGTAGCATCAGCCAAAGCTCGTCTGTGAATCCAGGGAAAAAATATCTGACCAAAATGAAATTGAGCTGGTGAAAACTGAACACAGCACAAACACACACGAGCCACTAAGATGAAACTGAAGACTTGAGCTTTAAAAACCCTGAACCTGACTGATTATAAAAGTGGGAAATAAAATGTACAATAGAATGAACAACATTTAAACTTTATGAAGTAAAACTGGCACATTTATCTGCTGCTGCTCATCAGGTTAGTGCTGTGAGAAAATCAGAAATAAAACAGAAAAATATACGTATGCTGCTTCTCCACTTTATTCAAAGACAGTTTTGAGCCTTTGGCTTCAACACACTGATCAGCTACAGCAGCCTCAGAGTTAAAGTCAGCAGATATTAGTTTGTTTCCACACATGAAATATACGACTCAAAGTATGAGCACAGCATGTCGATTTCATCTTTATTTTATAAACTATTGGATCTGTTTGACTTCACATGAGAATTATCATGATTGTGATGCTAATTTCAGTTAGCATGTTAATAGTAATTCCCATTATGTGTTAGCATAAAGCTAAGCAGTCATACACACTGAAAACACAGCGGGGCCATATTCAGACTAGGGTTGTGCCGATTGGTGATCCGATCGTATATTGGCGATTGAAGGGATGAACAAGATCGTTTTTTTCCCTTGGTGATATTACCAGAGGTTGTGGTGAATGCACAGTTAAGAGAGAGAGGAGAGCGAGAGACAGAGAGAGACAGACAGAGGGAGAGGGAGGAGAGAGAGGTGGTGTGTGGTGTGTTGGTGGTGTGTGTGTGTGTGTGTGTGTGTGTGTGTGTGTGTGTGTGTGTGTGCCTGCCTGCATATGACGGCTGGAGCTTACTGTGGCTATAATTAATTGATTAACAATAACAAAGCACCATGAATTCAAACACTTCTGACCCTTAATGCACTAGATTTCATACGTTTCCAAATGACTTCTGGGTTAAATACTGTCAGAGATGCAGCATACGGACGGATTTACCTCCAACAGTTGGCAGTAGTGAAATGCGTCTGTCACAGAAGAAAGACGCTAAAATCTCCTGAAGAATCCGATCCAAACCTCGGTGAATAAAAGGTTGTTGTTTTTTTTTAAAATAAATATATAATTCTAACTTGTGATCACTGACTTTATTAAGCCGACTGTATCTAACTAACAGCACGACACGCACCGTGCCAGAGACGCAGCACCAGCGTCTGAACGCAAACAAAATAAGGGATCTGTGTCAGCTTAATATCATGATTTTAAAAGCACTGATTACTTACCTTAATGAATTTTGTTAGAATAAAATATGAAGAATGGTAAAATATCATTTCTATGAGGCTGTTCAGTCAGACAGCGACAGATCACAAGTAATTAACTTATATCATCCTGACAGTCCAGTGAAGATCAAGCTACGTGCGGCTTGTTCAGTCAATATTGTTCATTATAATGTTGATAGTGCTGAAATAACATTTTCTGCCTAAAAAAATTAATACTTCGATAATACACTACTCTGAGCCTTAAGGTGGAGCAGACATTCAGTACATGATGTGTTGCGAAATGCACACACATTAATGTGGCGGCTGCAGAGTCTACGTAGTCATTGCGTCGTCGTCCCCCCACACACACACGATGAAATCGTGTATTGGCGATCCCACAGAGTGACGATAGGACGATCTGACTGTGGGCAAGATCGCCCAACTCTAATTCAGACTTTAATTCCATATATTCAAACTTCCTGAAAGGCGTGCCATTATTTATGTTTATATGCTATCAGCTGATCAAAAGTGCTCAACATTTGTGACCAGTAATATATATTTTAATTTGTCCCAAATGATATCAGGGCGATGAAACCATAAACTTTAACCTGTTTTAACAGCTATGCATTCAAAAATGAAAATAAAACGACACGTGTAAATAATGAACCTGAGTTGAGAAATAAGGATCGATTGAAACACAGAACGTTTGAAAATAATGCCAAACACAATAATAGGATCTATTTTCAGAAAGTTTCATAGTATTAAAAATATCCTACCTGTGACTGTTGATGAAAGATTCTGGAGTGATGAACCGAGCTGGGCCACGCCGGGCCTCCGTGTTAGTGACGATAGATCAACTGAAAAAAATAGAAAATATGAGTCAGCAGACTAGAATAAAATAAGAAAACATGTCAAAAAGATGAATGTGGCAGAACTAGTTTAGTTTTTTACTAAAGAGTCAGTCACCAGCCCAAAGTTCATCAGAGATCTGTGGACAGGTTTCAGCTGTTTGGTTCAGTTTTTTTCTCCACACAGATTAAAACCTAAATCATCTCTAATAAATCAATAATGTGTCTCTCAAAGCTAAATCTCAGACATTGTCTCAGTCAAATCCAGGTGCCAGTTTGTCTTCAGGTTCACGGGACAAAAGGGTCAAATCAGAATCAAAGCCCACAAAGGAGACAAACAGGTTTTAACACACAACACCCCTGTGTAGTTTTTAATAAACTATTTCAGAAATTATTAGCGAGGCAACAATTAAACCCTCTCTCAACAAACCCACACGTTCAGTCATTTTCAAACATTAAAAAAACACTAAACTAGGTCAGTCCAGTTCACTTCATAAGGGAACAAGAACTCCACTTCCGGATGAAGCCAAAACGCGGAAGTAAACCGGATAAGAGAACCCCAGACCCACCAAAGGTCTCGCGAGAGATCATTTTAAACCCAACCAGGATTTTTTCCCACAACCCTAAACCTCGTGTTTTCTGTCGTTAAACCCATGATATTTATTTCACCACATCGTTCTCACACTGAAAACAAAACGGGGTTGTACGAGGAGCACGATGAAGAAACAAACGCACAAATCTCGCGAGAGTTTCACAAATCCAGGGTTCCCTTCTCCAAACTGTTCCACAAAAAGGCCGAGTGGCTGCAAGTTTCCGCTCCAACAACCCAACAGCTCACCTGACTGACTGATCAGCTGTTTGAAGACTGAAATCAGCTGATTAAATGAGTCTGCTGTGATCCGGCTCGGTAGGAACGAAAACCTGCAGTCAGATGGTCCTTCATGAAGAGTTCAGACATTCAGTTCACTCTCACACAGAAATCAAACCCCAACAGTTTGTGAAAGAGAAAATAAAAGTCAAAAAAGGAGGAAAATGAAGACCTGGATTTCACCACCTCACCGTGATGTGGAGCGAGTTTATTGATCGGCTGGTTCTGGAGATATTTGAGCTGTTCGGAGGACAGACCTGGCTCTTTTTACCCGCCGGCGTTCAGACATGATCACGTGACTTTTACCTCCATAACACAGGAAGTGACGTCGGCGGAGTCCTCGAAAAGCGGCACGTGATTGGTTGACAGAATGGACAGGTGACAGGGGGGTGGGACTAATGAATTCAAATCAGTTAATCAATGAATTTCCCCGGACAGTGCATATGAATAAACATACTGTAAATATGTCAGAAGTAAATGTAAAGTAATAATAATAATAAAATAATAATTGAATGAATTAAATAAATCTGCCTGAATTTTATAATGTGGGACAGGTCACTTTGAAATGTGGACACGACTTAAAAAGGCCTTTTCATGCCACATGTCGAGCTCAATATCACCAACTTTTCAGAAGCATCATGAAGAAGTGAAAGAAAAGAAAGATGAAGAAGAAAATGTTTACAATTCATAGAAATTTCATCAACTGACAACAAATAAAACAAAGAAACAAATATCAAATAAATAAAGACAATATATAGAAATATTTTATTCTCCTTTATTTCTTTATCACTCTATTTTATTCTTGATTTTTTTTATTTGTACATCTTTTATTTTCATATTTTAGCTGACTAATGACTTGTGTGTCTTCATGATGAACAACTACAAAATAATCTCTAATTATTTCCAGCTTTTTTAATCGTTTTGGCTCATTTTTTGAAACAGTCTTAATATTCTGTAAAGCAGGGACACTCAACGTGTTTTGCCTGAGGGCCACTTTTGCAAAATGACAGGAGGCCAGGAGCCACTTAATGAACAAGCATTAATAATAAAGTTATTTATCAGATAAAATCAATAAACATGAAGCTTCCATGTGCTGTGATGCTAGTAGACCTTGATAGTGACTGAGGTCAGTGGACTCTCTGGATTTGAAGCATTTTCTCTCTGCCACTCTGAACCCTGACCTTTGTTCTCTGATGACTTCAGTGAGTCACAGACTCCTAAACTACTAAACAGTCGTAGTAGTTTCAGTGGTTTATTAACAGTCATAGTAGAGTTTATAACCTCTTTAAGGGCAGAACTCTACAATAGTGTCCACTCAAGCTCTCACAGATAGTTTCAGATCAGATGATGATCTTATATGATCTTTGTTTTGTTGGTGAAGTATTTCTTTGCTAATATAGTTTCATATGTACAGGTATGTGGGCTAATATGTTGATACATTCCTGTGTTTTTGATCATTCTCTTCTGTTCTGAGTATATGAGCAGTTTCTCCCTGAGTTTCTCTTGTGTGTGGTTGTAGACTGAAGTTTGTTCAGTGTCTGTTATGTCTCAGCGTCCCCTGTTGTTTCTGTGATTAACTGACAGACAGTTAAAAGTCTGTCTTTGACTGTGGCAGCATCACAGAACAGCTGATTCATGTTAGATTGTTGCCACTAGAGGGCGCTCCTCACCAGTCTGTCAGGGATGTGGGCACTGAGTCACCTCAGTCTGGAGGATAAAAACTCCACAAGAAACAGGCCTTCACAGCTACTGACATCAACTGACACAGAAATCAATGAAGCACAGACTCAACCAAGAATGAAAAGTTTTCCAAGAACTGTCATATCAGGGAAATCTCACTGTTTGATGGTGTAATGACTGCAATTCCTGTTTCATGCCCAGTAGGTATGCAAAAGTCTATGATTCCTGTTACAAAATGGTATGTGTAGTGTTGTGAATGAAAGCATATTTGTGAGGTTACTGTTATAACTGAAAATGAATAACTGAAAATAAGACAGGAAAAGAAACAATAAACTTAAAGGCATCTGGTGGTTGGTGTGAGTCATTAAGGAAAGGTTTGGGTAATGTCCTTTTATATTCCTCTGCTTTATCACATGCTATTCTCCTCATAGAGGACCTAGATACTCAGATATACCTGTTAACCTGACAACACATCAGGTGGGTTACAAACGCATGCATTGTTGAGTCAACTGTACGACTTTACAAGTGACCCAAAAATAATCTTTGAAATCTGATGTGAGTAGTTAGAGAGTCCAGTCCAAATGTGTCCTGGATCTGATTCACAAAGACGTTCTAAAGTCTGAAACGAGACCTTTGACTGTCTCCTCATTCTGTCCCATCATCATTTTGTCCTTTCAGGACGCCTGAGCTGTGACATGAACCTCAGTTCTTGGTCATTCTGATGAGTATTGTAGACGGGGAGGGAATTTAACAGGACGACCGTGATGCAGCAGAACCATCAGATCCAACATGTTGGTTTATTTACAACACGTCATGTCACATTCAGGTGCTTAAACACACAAAACTGATGAACTGCAAAACTAAAACACACACACACACATTCTGACAAACATAAATGTAGTCCATGTAAAAATGTGCAGCTTAGCTTTATTGATACAACTTTCTCTGAACAGAGCTACAGGGCAGTTTGACAATAAATTACATGGTGAAACTAGAACTTATTACACAGTGGTTATTGATATTGATAATTTCTGTAGTTGATCAGCTTCATCAGCAGCAGGCTGCTCTGAATTCTTCTTCAGATGTTTCCACAAGACAACAACAACAACAACAAAAATAACTGACAATATCAGAACAGCGAACAGTCCAAAATGTTTATTCAGGTTTCCTCCATCTTTGACGCTCAGCTTGATGACGGTGATGTTGTGTTCAGGTTCGTCTCCTTTACTGGTTATAATCTGACACTGGTATGTTCCAGTGTCGTTGACGGTGACGTTCTTCAGAATCACAGAAAAGTCTCCGTTCTTCATCTCTGGATCTCTCAGCTTCACTCGACCTCGATAAGATGGAAGCTGGAAGTGTTCATACAGCCGGTTTTCTCTGAAGAAGGAGACGTAAAGATCTGACTTCAGATCAGTTTTGGTCCACTCTATCAGTGTGATGGAGGCGTCTGTGGGACCCTGACACTGAAGAGTGACGTCCTCTCCAGGATTGGCTCGTACGCCTGCAAACATGAACAGTTGATGTGTTTATTAGTTTCACTTCCAAACTGATCAATATCAGAAGCAACATGAGCTTGTAACTGTATTAATCAAAAGTTTTCTGTCCCATCAGGAAGAATATCTTTGTCTTCACTCATTCAGTCACTTCTCTCTCTCCTCTCTGTCTCGCTCGGCCCGCCCACACACACTCACACACACTCTCAGTTTACCTGCAGAGACGCAGAAGTGGGAGGCACAGATCAGCAGCAGAGGGAGGACCAGAGTAGTGTTAAGCTCCATGGTTGAGGTGGAGCTGAAGCTTCAGTCGCAGCCATCTTAAGCAGCAAAATTCCGAATTAGCACCAAAATCCCGAATCAAATTTCAAATTCAGGCACATCAGAGTCTGAGGCAGCAACAACACAGAGGCAGAGAGACGAGCTCTGTCCAAACACCGACTCAGCGAGACTGCGGGACTCTGTGAGACTGCGGGACTCTCTGAACGGCAGGATTTTGGGGGAACAGACGAGGACAAAAACTCTCATAACCAACATTTAACTTCACAATCCCCCGTCTTTTACTGGAGCTTCAGATTGTCTCTCTTTTACGGGACTTTTAGATTGTCCCTCGTCTAGATTGTCTCTCTTTAACCTGAGTTTTAGATCATCTGTCTTTTACCAGATTTTTTGATTGTCTTTCTTTTACTGGACTTTTAGATCGTCCCTTGTCTAGATTGTCTCTTTTTGACTGGATTTTTTGATCGTCTCCCTTTTACTGGACTTTTAGATTCCTGGACATTTAGTTTATCTGTATTTTATTGGACATTTAGATTGTCGCATTTAACTTTTGTCTCTTTTACCAGACTTTTTCATCATCTTTCTTTTACTGGACATTTAGATTGTCTATATCTTACAGGACATATAATTGTCTCTCTTTCAGATCGTCTCTTGTTGTGGTGACATTATCTGAAAGGATGATGATGTCTGATCAGTGAGTCTGTTCACATCTCATGTTATGTTGTGTCCTCCGTCTTTAACTTGTCTGTGTTAAAACCATTTGTGTGTTTTTAAAAAAACACACCACAAGGGGCAGCAGTAACAATCGTGTCAGGCTCAGTGGAAATTCCCCAAGTTTCCACCAGAGATCCTCTGGACTCTTTCCCACAGGAAGATGCTGTAATACGACCAAATATGGACTTGTGCTAAAGCAGAGGCGGGAGGCATCGAAGCCCTGACACCAATAGAAATGAGTATGGCTACATACGTCTAAAACATGACACCCTTAAGTTTGGCGTATTCCAACGAGACTCTGTTGTTTCCAGGAGGTTCTGTCAGAACAGAAGGTGGTGGTTCAGCCCAAGACACAGGGTGTATGAGGAAGAGCTTTTTGGAGCTGAATTCAGTTGATCTGTGGAGGAAACTTTTATATTTCTAAACAATAAACCCTTTTACATCAGACTTCAGTCGACTAGACGACTTTCTTCCAAATATTCTGAGGTTCCAGCAAAAACTTTTCAAGGTGTTTTTGACAAAGTGTTGCAAGAAAACAGATTTATTCCTGAACCAACACTTCCTTTCTGGACATTAAGACTGTCTCTCTTTCCCAAGACATTTTGTCCTTCAGTCAGAGACCTTGTGAAATCCTCAGATCCAAAGTGTTTCTTCATCTACAGAACACGTCTCGTCACGTTCAGCTGCTTCTGGGAAAAGACAGTTGAACAGCCCTAACCCTCATGAGCACAAAGACATTCAAGTCAAACACACACACACACGTCCATCCTGACACACATACGTGTCGTCCTCTTAATAAAGTTACTCATGAGACTCGTCTCACAGCCTGGTGAAGTCCTGAAGCAGGAAATGAAAGTATCAGTGCCATCAGGTGTCCATTTCAAATCAAAGCAGTCAGACGGTCAGTGTGTGAAACTCCTGATCAGCTCTCTCACTTTAATGAACCTTTCCTCTCCTCTAACATCAGTACAAGCACAATGTCTGTGCAGCAGCTCAAAGTCAATACATGTCCACACAGTCACAGGGATTATTGACATCATCCACAACTGCTCCTCTGATACACAAACACTTTATTTCAACAGTATTTTATAGATAAAATGACATGTACACAACTATTTACAGAGGATGACACAGTGAGAGCAGCTGCTCTCTCTGACACCATCAATATTTACAAAGTGGTAAAGGTATTGATGATTTCTGTGGTTGATCAGCTTCATCAGCAGCAGGCTGTTCTGAATTCTTCTTCAGATGTTTCCACAAGATAACAACAACAAAAATAACTGGCAATATCGGAACAGCGAACAGTCCAAAATGTTCATTCAGGTTTCCTCCATCTTTCCTCCGTCCTTCATCTGGGTCCCCCGACTCGATGATGACGGTGATGTTGCATTCAAGTGCGTCTCCTTTACTGGTTATAATCTGACACTGGTATGTTCCAGTGTCGTTGACGGTGACGTTCTTCAGAATCACAGAAAAGTCTCCGTTCTTCATCTCTGGATCTCTCAGATCCACTCGACCTCGATAAGATGGATGCTGGTTCTGTTCATATGTCCGGTTTTCTCTGAAGAAGAAAACATAATCTTCTTTCTTCAGATCAGTTCTGGTCCATGTTCTCCGTGTGATAAAATCTGTGGGACCCTGACACTGAAGAGTGACGTCCTCTCCACTCTCTCTCTCCCTCTCTGTCTCTGTCTCGCTCGACCCGCCCACACACACACTCACACACACTCTCAGTTTACCTGCAGAGACGCAGAAGTGGGAGGCACAGATCAGCAGCAGAGGGAGGACCAGAGTAGTGTTAAGCTCCATGGTTGAGGTGGAGCTGAAGCTTCAGCCATCTTAAGCAGTGAGACCGCGGGACTCTGTGAGACTGCGGGACTCTGAGACTGCGGGACTCTGTGAACGGCAGGATTTTGGGGGAACAGACGAGGACCAAAACTCTCATAACCAACATTTAACTTCACAATCCCCCGTCTTTTACTGGACTTTTAGATTGTCTCTCTTTTACGGGACATATTATTGTCTCTCTTGTCACAGCCAACTTATGCAGCAAAGTTTCTGTAAACTTTTTGGGGTACAGGCAGTCCGTCAGAGTCTGAGGCAGCAACAACACAGAGGCAGAGAGAGACGAGCTCTGTCCAAACACCAACTCAGGGAGACTGCGGGACTCTGTGAGATTGCGGGACTCTGTGAACGGCAGGATTTTGGGGGAACAGATGAGGACCAAAATTCTCATAACCAACATTTAACTTCACAATCCCCCGTCTTTTACTGGAGTGTCAGATTGTCTCTCTTTTACCGGACTTTTAGATTGTCTCTCTTTTACAAGACATGTTATTGTCTCTCTTTTACTTGACATTAAGACTGTCTCTCTTTCCCAAGACATTTTGTCCTTCAGTCAGAGACCTTGTGAAATCCTCAGATCCAAAGTGTTTCTTCATCTACAGAACACGTCTCGTCACGTTCAGCTGCTTCTGGGAAAAGACAGTTGAACAGCCCTAACCCTCATGAGCACAAAGACATTCAAGTCAAACACACACACACACGTCCATCCTGACACACATACGTGTCGTCCTCTTAATAAAGTTACTCATGAGACTCGTCTCACAGCCTGGTGAAGTCCTGAAGCAGGAAATGAAAGTATCAGTGCCATCAGGTGTCCATTTCAAATCAAAGCAGTCAGACGGTCAGTGTGTGAAACTCCTGATCAGCTCTCTCACTTTAATGAACCTTTCCTCTCCTCTAACATCAGTACAAGCACAATGTCTGTCCAACAGCTCAAAGTCAATACATGTCCACACAGTCACAGGGATTATTGACATCATCCACAACTGCTCCTCTGATACACAAACACTTTATTTCAACAGTATTTTATAGATAAAATGACATGTACACAACTATTTACAGAGGATGACACAGTGAGAGCAGCTGCTCTCTCTGACACCATCAATATTTACAAAGTGGTAAAGGTATTGATGATTTCTGTGGTTGATCAGCTTCATCAGCAGCAGGCTGCTCTGAATTCTTCTTCAGATGTTTCCACAAGATAACAACAACAAAAATAACTGGCAATATCGGAACAGCGAACAGTCCAAAATGTTCATTCAGGTTTCCTCCATCTTTCCTCCGTCCTTCATCTGGGTCCCCCGACTCGATGATGACGGTGATGTTGCATTCAAGTGCGTCTCCTTTACTGGTTATAATCTGACACTGGTATGTTCCAGTGTCGTTGACGGTGACGTTCTTCAGAATCACAGAAAAGTCTCCGTTCTTCATCTCTGGATCTCTCAGATCCACTCGACCTCGATAAGATGGATGCTGGTTCTGTTCATATGTCCGGTTTTCTCTGAAGAAGAAAACATAATCTTCTTTCTTCAGATCAGTTCTGGTCCATGTTCTCCGTGTGATAAAATCTGTGGGACCCTGACACTGAAGAGTGACGTCCGATTCTCTCTCTGCAACTGACTTCTTCACTTCCAACTATCATTCAGACTCTGTCTTGTCGCTTCGACCCCCGGCTGCTCACCACATCACTCACTCCACACACACACACTCTCTCAGTTTACCTGCAGAGACGCAGAAGTGGGAGGCACAGATCAGCAGCAGAGGGAGGACCAGAGTAGTGTTAAGCTCCATGGTTGAGGTGGAGCTGAAGCTTCAGCCATCTTAAGCAGTGAGACCGCGGGACTCTGTGAGGGACTTGCGGGACTCTGAGACTGCGGGACTCTGTGAACGGCAGGATTTTGGGGGAACAGACGAGGACCAAAACTCTCATAACCAACATTTAACTTCACAATCCCCCGTCTTTTACTGGACTTTTAGATTGTCTCTCTTTTACGGGACATATTATTGTCTCTCTTGTCACAGCCAACTTATGCAGCAAAGTTTCGGTAAACTTTTTGGGGTACAGGCAGTCCGTCAGAGTCTGAGGCAGCAACAACACAGAGGCAGAGAGAGACGAGCTCTGTCCAAACACCAACTCAGGGAGACTGCGGGACTCTGTGAGATTGCGGGACTCTGTGAACGGCAGGATTTTGGGGGAACAGATGAGGACCAAAATTCTCATAACCAACATTTAACTTCACAATCCCCCGTCTTTTACTGGAGTGCAGATTGTCTCTCTTTACCGGACTTTTAGTTGTCTCTCTTTTACAAGACATGTTATTGTCTCTCTTTTACTTGACATTAAGACTGTCTCTCTTTCCCAAGACATTTTGTCCTTCAGTCAGAGGCCTTGTGAAATCCTCAGATCCAAAGTGTTTCTTCATCTACAGAACACGTCTCGTCACGTTCAGCTGCTTCTGGGAAAAGACAGTTGAACAGCCCTAACCCTCATGAGCACAAAGACATTCAAGTCAAACACACACACACACGTCCATCCTGACACACATACGTGTCGTCCTCTTAATAAAGTTACTCATGAGACTCGTCTCACAGCCTGGTGAAGTCCTGAAGCAGGAAATGAAAGTATCAGTGCCATCAGGTGTCCATTTCAAATCAAAGCAGTCAGACGGTCAGTGTGTGAAACTCCTGATCAGCTCTCTCACTTTAATGAACCTTTTCCTCTCCTCTAACATCAGTACAAGCACAATGTCTGTCCAGCAGCTCAAAGTCAATACATGTCCACACAGTCACAGGGATTATTGACATCATCCACAACTGCTCCTCTGATACACAAACACTTTATTTCAACAGTATTTTATAGATAAAATGACATGTACACAACTATTTACAGAGGATGACACAGTGAGAGCAGCTGCTCTCTCTGACACCATCAATATTTACAAAGTGGTAAAGGTATTGATGATTTCTGTGGTTGATCAGCTTCATCAGCAGCAGGCTGCTCTGAATTCTTCTTCAGATGTTTCCACAAGATAACAACAACAAAAATAACTGGCAATATCGGAACAGCGAACAGTCCAAAATGTTCATTCAGGTTTCCTCCATCTTTCCTCCGTCCTTCATCTGGGTCCCCCGACTCGATGATGACGGTGATGTTGCATTCAAGTGCGTCTCCTTTACTGGTTATAATCTGACACTGGTATGTTCCAGTGTCGTTGACGGTGACGTTCTTCAGAATCACAGAAAAGTCTCCGTTCTTCATCTCTGGATCTCTCAGATCCACTCGACCTCGATAAGATGGATGCTGGTTCTGTTCATATGTCCGGTTTTCTCTGAAGAAGAAAACATAATCTTCTTTCTTCAGATCAGTTCTGGTCCATGTTCTCCGTGTGATAAAAATCTGTGGGACCCTGACACTGAAGAGTGAGGGGGGGGGGGGGGGGGCCCCCCCCCCCCCCCCCCCATTTCAATCAAGCATCGACGTCAGTGTGTGAAACTCCTGACACTCTCTCACTTAATGAACCTTTCCTCTCCTCTAACATCAGTACAAGCACAATGTCTGTCCAGCAGCTCAAAGTCAATACATGTCCACACAGTCACAGGATTATTGACATCATCCACAACTGCTCCTCTGATACACAAACACTTTATTTCAACAGTATTTTATAGATAAAAGACATGTACACAACTATTTACAGAGGATGACACAGTGAGAGCAGCTGCTCTCTCTGACACCATCAATATTACAAAGTGGTAAAGGTATGATGATTTCGTGGTTGATCAGCTTCATCACAGCAGCTGCTCTGAATTCTTCTTCAATGTTTCCACAAGATAACAACAACAAAAATAACTGGCAATATCGGAACAGCGAACAGTCCAAAATGTTCATTCAGGTTTCCTCCATCTTTCCTCCGTCCTTCATCTGGGTCCCCCGACTCGATGATGACGGTGATGTTGCATTCAAGTGCGTCTCCTTTACTGGTTATAATCTGACACTGGTATGTTCCAGTGTCGTTGACGGTGACGTTCTTCAGAATCACAGAAAAGTCTCCGTTCTTCATCTCTGGATCTCTCAGATCCACTCGACCTCGATAAGATGGATGCTGGTTCTGTTCATATGTCCGGTTTTCTCTGAAGAAGAAAACATAATCTTCTTTCTTCAGATCAGTTCTGGTCCATGTTCTCCGTGTGATAAAATCTGTGGGACCCTGACACTGAAGAGTGACGTCCTCTCCAGGATTGGCTCGTACGTCTGCAAACATGAACAGTTGATGTGTTTGTTAGTTTCACTTCCAAACTGATCAATATCAGAAGCAACATGAGCTTGTAACTGTATTAATCAAAAGTTTTCTGTCCCATCAGGAAGAATATCTTTGTCTTCACTCATTCAGTCACTCTCTCTCTCCCTCTCTGTCTCTGTCTCGCTCGACCCGCCCACACACACTCACACACACTCTCAGTTTACCTGCAGAGACGCAGAAGTGGGAGGCACAGATCAGCAGCAGAGGGAGGACCAGAGTAGTGTTAAGCTCCATGGTTGAGGTGGAGCTGAAGCTTCAGCCATCTTAAGCAGTGAGACCGCGGGACTCTGTGAGACTGCGGGACTCTGAGACTGCGGGACTCTGTGAACGGCAGGATTTTGGGGGAACAGACGAGGACCAAAACTCTCATAACCAACATTTAACTTCACAATCCCCGTCTTTTACTGGACTTTTAGATTGTCTCTCTTTTACGGGACATATTATTGTCTCTCTTGTCACAGCCAACTTATGCAGCAAAGTTTCGGTAAACTTTTTGGGGTACAGGCAGTCCGTCAGAGTCTGAGGCAGCAACAACACAGAGGCAGAGAGAGACGAGCTCTGTCCAAACACCAACTCAGGGAGACTGCGGGACTCTGTGAGATTGCGGGACTCTGTGAACGGCAGGATTTTGGGGGAACAGATGAGGACCAAAATTCTCATAACCAACATTTAACTTCACAATCCCCCGTCTTTTACTGGAGCGTCAGATTGTCTCTCTTTTACCGGACTTTTAGATTGTCTCTCTTTTACAAGACATGTTATTGTCTCTCTTTTACTTGACATTAAGACTGTCTCTCTTTCCCAAGACATTTTGTCCTTCAGTCAGAGCCTTGTGAAATCCTCAGATCCAAAGTGTTTCTTCATCTACAGAACACGTCTCGTCACGTTCAGCTGCTTCTGGGAAAAGACAGTTGAACAGCCCTAACCCTCATGAGCACAAAGACATTCAAGTCAAACACACACACACACGTCCATCCTGACACACATACGTGTCGTCCTCTTAATAAAGTTACTCATGAGACTCGTCTCACAGCCTGGTGAAGTCCTGAAGCAGGAAATGAAAGTATCAGTGCCATCAGGTGTCCATTTCAAATCAAAGCAGTCAGACGGTCAGTGTGTGAAACTCCTGATCAGCTCTCTCACTTTAATGAACCTTTCCTCTCCTCTAACATCAGTACAAGCACAATGTCTGTCCAACAGCTCAAAGTCAATACATGTCCACACAGTCACAGGGATTATTGACATCATCCACAACTGCTCCTCTGATACACAAACACTTTATTTCAACAGTATTTTATAGATAAAATGACATGTACACAACTATTTACAGAGGATGACACAGTGAGAGCAGCTGCTCTCTCTGACACCATCAATATTTACAAAGTGGTAAAGGTATTGATGATTTCTGTGGTTGATCAGCTTCATCAGCAGCAGGCTGCTCTGAATTCTTCTTCAGATGTTTCCACAAGATAACAACAACAAAAATAACTGGCAATATCGGAACAGCGAACAGTCCAAAATGTTCATTCAGGTTTCCTCCATCTTTCCTCCGTCCTTCATCTGGGTCCCCCGACTCGATGATGACGGTGATGTTGCATTCAAGTGCGTCTCCTTTACTGGTTATAATCTGACACTGGTATGTTCCAGTGTCGTTGACGGTGACGTTCTTCAGAATCACAGAAAAGTCTCCGTTCTTCATCTCTGGATCTCTCAGATCCACTCGACCTCGATAAGATGGAAGCTGGTTCTGTTCATATGTCCGGTTTTCTCTGAAGAAGAAAACATAATCTTCTTTCTTCAGATCAGTTCTGGTCCATGTTCTCCGTGTGATAAAATCTGTGGGACCCTGACACTGAAGAGTGACGTCCTCTCCAGGATTGGCTCGTACGTCTGCAAACATGAACAGTTGATGTGTTTGTTAGTTTCACTTCCAAACTGATCAATATCAGAAGCAACATGAGCTTGTAACTGTATTAATCAAAAGTTTTCTGTCCCATCAGGAAGAATATCTTTGTCTTCACTCATTCACTCACACTCTCTCTCTCCCTCTCTGTCTCTGTCTCGCTCGACCCGCCCACACACACTCACACACACTCTCAGTTTACCTGCAGAGACGCAGAAGTGGGAGGCACAGATCAGCAGCAGAGGGAGGACCAGAGTAGTGTTAAGCTCCATGGTTGAGGTGGAGCTGAAGCTTCAGCCATCTTAAGCAGTGAGACCGCGGGACTCTGTGAGACTGCGGGACTCTGAGACTGCGGGACTCTGTGAACGGCAGGATTTTGGGGGAACAGACGAGGACCAAAACTCTCATAACCAACATTTAACTTCACAATCCCCCGTCTTTTACTGGACTTTTAGATTGTCTCTCTTTTACGGGACATATTATTGTCTCTCTTGTCACAGCCAACTTATGCAGCAAAGTTTCGGTAAACTTTTTGGGGTACAGGCAGTCCGTCAGAGTCTGAGGCAGCAACAACACAGAGGCAGAGAGAGACGAGCTCTGTCCAAACACCAACTCAGGGAGACTGCGGGACTCTGTGAGATTGCGGGACTCTGTGAACGGCAGGATTTTGGGGGAACAGATGAGGACCAAAATTCTCATAACCAACATTTAACTTCACAATCCCCGTCTTTTACTGGAGTGTCAGATTGTCTCTCTTTTACCGGACTTTTAGATTGTCTCTCTTTTACAAGACATGTTATTGTCTCTCTTTTACTTGACATTAAGACTGTCTCTCTTTCCCAAGACATTTTGTCCTTCAGTCAGAGACCTTGTGAAATCCTCAGATCCAAAGTGTTTCTTCATCTACAGAACACGTCTCGTCACGTTCAGCTGCTTCTGGGAAAAGACAGTTGAACAGCCCTAACCCTCATGAGCACAAAGACATTCAAGTCAAACACACACACACACGTCCATCCTGACACACATACGTGTCGTCCTCTTAATAAAGTTACTCATGAGACTCGTCTCACAGCCTGGTGAAGTCCTGAAGCAGGAAATGAAAGTATCAGTGCCATCAGGTGTCCATTTCAAATCAAAGCAGTCAGACGGTCAGTGTGTGAAACTCCTGATCAGCTCTCTCACTTTAATGAACCTTTCCTCTCCTCTAACATCAGTACAAGCACAATGTCTGTGCAGCAGCTCAAAGTCAATACATGTCCACACAGTCACAGGGATTATTGACATCATCCACAACTGCTCCTCTGATACACAAACACTTTATTTCAACAGTATTTTATAGATAAAATGACATGTACACAACTATTTACAGAGGATGACACAGTGAGAGCAGCTGCTCTCTCTGACACCATCAATATTTACAAAGTGGTAAAGGTATTGATGATTTCTGTGGTTGATCAGCTTCATCAGCAGCAGGCTGCTCTGAATTCTTCTTCAGATGTTTCCACAAGATAACAACAACAAAAATAACTGGCAATATCGGAACAGCGAACAGTCCAAAATGTTCATTCAGGTTTCCTCCATCTTTCCTCCGTCCTTCATCTGGGTCCCCCGACTCGATGATGACGGTGATGTTGCATTCAAGTGCGTCTCCTTTACTGGTTATAATCTGACACTGGTATGTTCCAGTGTCGTTGACGGTGACGTTCTTCAGAATCACAGAAAAGTCTCCGTTCTTCATCTCTGGATCTCTCAGATCCACTCGACCTCGATAAGATGGATGCTGGTTCTGTTCATATGTCCGGTTTTCTCTGAAGAAGAAAACATAATCTTCTTTCTTCAGATCAGTTCTGGTCCATGTTCTCCGTGTGATAAAATCTGTGGGACCCTGACACTGAAGAGTGACGTCCTCTCCACTCTCTCTCTCCCTCTCTGTCTCTGTCTCGCTCGACCCGCCCACACACACACTCACACACACTCTCAGTTTACCTGCAGAGACGCAGAAGTGGGAGGCACAGATCAGCAGCAGAGGGAGGACCAGAGTAGTGTTAAGCTCCATGGTTGAGGTGGAGCTGAAGCTTCAGCCATCTTAAGCAGTGAGACTGCGGGACTCTGTGAGACTGCGGGACTCTGAGACTGCGGGACTCTGTGAACGGCAGGATTTTGGGGGAACAGACGAGGACCAAAACTCTCATAACCAACATTTAACTTCACAATCCCCCGTCTTTTACTGGACTTTTAGATTGTCTCTCTTTTACGGGACATATTATTGTCTCTCTTGTCACAGCCAACTTATGCAGCAAAGTTTCGGTAAACTTTTTGGGGTACAGGCAGTCCGTCAGAGTCTGAGGCAGCAACAACACAGAGGCAGAGAGAGACGAGCTCTGTCCAAACACCAACTCAGGGAGACTGCGGGACTCTGTGAGATTGCGGGACTCTGTGAACGGCAGGATTTTGGGGGAACAGATGAGGACCAAAATTCTCATAACCAACATTTAACTTCACAATCCCCCGTCTTTTACTGGAGCGTCAGATTGTCTCTCTTTTACCGGACTTTTAGATTGTCTCTCTTTTACAAGACATGTTATTGTCTCTCTTTTACTTGACATTAAGACTGTCTCTCTTTCCCAAGACATTTTGTCCTTCAGTCAGAGGCCTTGTGAAATCCTCAGATCCAAAGTGTTTCTTCATCTACAGAACACGTCTCGTCACGTTCAGCTGCTTCTGGGAAAAGACAGTTGAACAGCCCTAACCCTCATGAGCACAAAGACATTCAAGTCAAACACACACACACACGTCCATCCTGACACACATACGTGTCGTCCTCTTAATAAAGTTACTCATGAGACTCGTCTCACAGCCTGGTGAAGTCCTGAAGCAGGAAATGAAAGTATCAGTGCCATCAGGTGTCCATTTCAAATCAAAGCAGTCAGACGGTCAGTGTGTGAAACTCCTGATCAGCTCTCTCACTTTAATGAACCTTTCCTCTCCTCTAACATCAGTACAAGCACAATGTCTGTCCAACAGCTCAAAGTCAATACATGTCCACACAGTCACAGGGATTATTGACATCATCCACAACTGCTCCTCTGATACACAAACACTTTATTTCAACAGTATTTTATAGATAAAATGACATGTACACAACTATTTACAGAGGATGACACAGTGAGAGCAGCTGCTCTCTCTGACACCATCAATATTTACAAAGTGGTAAAGGTATTGATGATTTCTGTGGTTGATCAGCTTCATCAGCAGCAGGCTGCTCTGAATTCTTCTTCAGATGTTTCCACAAGATAACAACAACAAAAATAACTGGCAATATCGGAACAGCGAACAGTCCAAAATGTTCATTCAGGTTTCCTCCATCTTTCCTCCGTCCTTCATCTGGGTCCCCCGACTCGATGATGACGGTGATGTTGCATTCAAGTGCGTCTCCTTTACTGGTTATAATCTGACACTGGTATGTTCCAGTGTCGTTGACGGTGACGTTCTTCAGAATCACAGAAAAGTCTCCGTTCTTCATCTCTGGATCTCTCAGATCCACTCGACCTCGATAAGATGGATGCTGGTTCTGTTCATATGTCCGGTTTTCTCTGAAGAAGAAAACATAATCTTCTTTCTTCAGATCAGTTCTGGTCCATGTTCTCCGTGTGATAAAATCTGTGGGACCCTGACACTGAAGAGTGACGTCCTCTCCACTCTCTCTCTCCCTCTCTGTCTCTGTCTCGCTCGACCCGCCCACACACACACTCACACACACTCTCAGTTTACCTGCAGAGACGCAGAAGTGGGAGGCACAGATCAGCAGCAGAGGGAGGACCAGAGTAGTGTTAAGCTCCATGGTTGAGGTGGAGCTGAAGCTTCAGCCATCTTAAGCAGTGAGACCGCGGGACTCTGTGAGACTGCGGGACTCTGAGACTGCGGGACTCTGAGACTGCGGGACTCTGTGAACGGCAGGATTTTGGGGGAACAGACGAGGACCAAAACTCTCATAACCAACATTTAACTTCACAATCCCCCGTCTTTTACTGGACTTTTAGATTGTCTCTCTTTTACGGGACATATTATTGTCTCTCTTGTCACAGCCAACTTATGCAGCAAAGTTTCGGTAAACTTTTTGGGGTACAGGCAGTCCGTCAGAGTCTGAGGCAGCAACAACACAGAGGCAGAGAGAGACGAGCTCTGTCCAAACACCAACTCAGGGAGACTGCGGGACTCTGTGAGATTGCGGGACTCTGTGAACGGCAGGATTTTGGGGGAACAGATGAGGACCAAAATTCTCATAACCAACATTTAACTTCACAATCCCCCGTCTTTTACTGGAGTGTCAGATTGTCTCTCTTTTACCGGACTTTTAGATTGTCTCTCTTTTACAAGACATGTTATTGTCTCTCTTTTACTTGACATTAAGACTGTCTCTCTTTCCCAAGACATTTTGTCCTTCAGTCAGAGACCTTGTGAAATCCTCAGATCCAAAGTGTTTCTTCATCTACAGAACACGTCTCGTCACGTTCAGCTGCTTCTGGGAAAAGACAGTTGAACAGCCCTAACCCTCATGAGCACAAAGACATTCAAGTCAAACACACACACACACGTCCATCCTGACACACATACGTGTCGTCCTCTTAATAAAGTTACTCATGAGACTCGTCTCACAGCCTGGTGAAGTCCTGAAGCAGGAAATGAAAGTATCAGTGCCATCAGGTGTCCATTTCAAATCAAAGCAGTCAGACGGTCAGTGTGTGAAACTCCTGATCAGCTCTCTCACTTTAATGAACCTTTCCTCTCCTCTAACATCAGTACAAGCACAATGTCTGTCCAGCAGCTCAAAGTCAATACATGTCCACACAGTCACAGGGATTATTGACATCATCCACAACTGCTCCTCTGATACACAAACACTTTATTTCAACAGTATTTTATAGATAAAATGACATGTACACAACTATTTACAGAGGATGACACAGTGAGAGCAGCTGCTCTCTCTGACACCATCAATATTTACAAAGTGGTAAAGGTATTGATGATTTCTGTGGTTGATCAGCTTCATCAGCAGCAGGCTGCTCTGAATTCTTCTTCAGATGTTTCCACAAGATAACAACAACAAAAATAACTGGCAATATCGGAACAGCGAACAGTCCAAAATGTTCATTCAGGTTTCCTCCATCTTTCCTCCGTCCTTCATCTGGGTCCCCCGACTCGATGATGACGGTGATGTTGCATTCAAGTGCGTCTCCTTTACTGGTTATAATCTGACACTGGTATGTTCCAGTGTCGTTGACGGTGACGTTCTTCAGAATCACAGAAAAGTCTCCGTTCTTCATCTCTGGATCTCTCAGATCCACTCGACCTCGATAAGATGGATGCTGGTTCTGTTCATATGTCCGGTTTTCTCTGAAGAAGAAAACATAATCTTCTTTCTTCAGATCAGTTCTGGTCCATGTTCTCCGTGTGATAAAATCTGTGGGACCCTGACACTGAAGAGTGACGTCCTCTCCACTCTCTCTCTCCCTCTCTGTCTCTGTCTCGCTCGACCCGCCCACACACACACTCACACACACTCTCAGTTTACCTGCAGAGACGCAGAAGTGGGAGGCACAGATCAGCAGCAGAGGGAGGACCAGAGTAGTGTTAAGCTCCATGGTTGAGGTGGAGCTGAAGCTTCAGCCATCTTAAGCAGTGAGACTGCGGGACTCTGTGAGACTGCGGGACTCTGAGACTGCGGGACTCTGTGAACGGCAGGATTTTGGGGGAACAGACGAGGACCAAAACTCTCATAACCAACATTTAACTTCACAATCCCCCGTCTTTTACTGGACTTTTAGATTGTCTCTCTTTTACGGGACATATTATTGTCTCTCTTGTCACAGCCAACTTATGCAGCAAAGTTTCGGTAAACTTTTTGGGGTACAGGCAGTCCGTCAGAGTCTGAGGCAGCAACAACACAGAGGCAGAGAGAGACGAGCTCTGTCCAAACACCAACTCAGGGAGACTGCGGGACTCTGTGAGATTGCGGGACTCTGTGAACGGCAGGATTTTGGGGGAACAGATGAGGACCAAAATTCTCATAACCAACATTTAACTTCACAATCCCCCGTCTTTTACTGGAGCGTCAGATTGTCTCTCTTTTACCGGACTTTTAGATTGTCTCTCTTTTACAAGACATGTTATTGTCTCTCTTTTACTTGACATTAAGACTGTCTCTCTTTCCCAAGACATTTTGTCCTTCAGTCAGAGACCTTGTGAAATCCTCAGATCCAAAGTGTTTCTTCATCTACAGAACACGTCTCGTCACGTTCAGCTGCTTCTGGGAAAAGACAGTTGAACAGCCCTAACCCTCATGAGCACAAAGACATTCAAGTCAAACACACACACACACGTCCATCCTGACACACATACGTGTCGTCCTCTTAATAAAGTTACTCATGAGACTCGTCTCACAGCCTGGTGAAGTCCTGAAGCAGGAAATGAAAGTATCAGTGCCATCAGGTGTCCATTTCAAATCAAAGCAGTCAGACGGTCAGTGTGTGAAACTCCTGATCAGCTCTCTCACTTTAATGAACCTTTCCTCTCCTCTAACATCAGTACAAGCACAATGTCTGTCCAACAGCTCAAAGTCAATACATGTCCACACAGTCACAGGGATTATTGACATCATCCACAACTGCTCCTCTGATACACAAACACTTTATTTCAACAGTATTTTATAGATAAAATGACATGTACACAACTATTTACAGAGGATGACACAGTGAGAGCAGCTGCTCTCTCTGACACCATCAATATTTACAAAGTGGTAAAGGTATTGATGATTTCTGTGGTTGATCAGCTTCATCAGCAGCAGGCTGCTCTGAATTCTTCTTCAGATGTTTCCACAAGATAACAACAACAAAAATAACTGGCAATATCGGAACAGCGAACAGTCCAAAATGTTCATTCAGGTTTTCCTCCATCTTTCCTCCGTCCTTCATCTGGGTCCCCCGACTCGATGATGACGGTGATGTTGCATTCAAGTGCGTCTCCTTTACTGGTTATAATCTGACACTGGTATGTTTCCAGTGTCGTTGACGGTGACGTTCTTCAGAATCACAGAAAAGTCTCCGTTCTTCATCTCTGGATCTCTCAGATCCACTCGACCTCGATAAGATGGATGCTGGTTCTGTTCATATGTCCGGTTTTCTCTGAAGAAGAAAAACATAATCTTCTTTCTTCAGATCAGTTTCTGGTCCATGTTCTCCGTGTGATAAAATCTGTGGGACCCTGACACTGAAGAGTGACGTCCTCTCCAGGATTGGCTCGTACGTCTGCAAACATGAACAGTTGATGTGTTTGTTAGTTTCACTTCCAAACTGATCAATATCAGAAGCAACATGAGCTTGTAACTGTATTAATCAAAAGTTTTCTGTCCCATCAGGAAGAATATCTTTGTCTTCACTCATTCAGTCACTCTCTCTCTCCCTCTCTGTCTCTGTCTCGCTCGACCCGCCCACACACACTCACACACACTCTCAGTTTACCTGCAGAGACGCAGAAGTGGGAGGCACAGATCAGCAGCAGAGGGAGGACCAGAGTAGTGTTAAGCTCCATGGTTGGGGTGGAGCTGAAGCTTCAGCCATCTTAAGCAGTGAGACCGCGGGACTCTGTGAGACTGCGGGACTCTGAGACTGCGGGACTCTGTGAACGGCAGGATTTTGGGGAACAGACGAGGACCAAAACTCTCATAACCAACATTTAACTTCACAATCCCCGTCTTTTACTGGACTTTTAGATTGTCTCTCTTTTACGGGACATATTATTGTCTCTCTTGTCACAGCCAACTTATGCAGCAAAGTTTCGGTAAACTTTTTGGGGTACAGGCAGTCCGTCAGAGTCTGAGGCAGCAACAACACAGAGGCAGAGAGAGACGAGCTCTGTCCAAACACCAACTCAGGGAGACTGCGGGACTCTGTGAGATTGCGGGACTCTGTGAACGGCAGGATTTTGGGGGAACAGATGAGGACCAAAATTCTCATAACCAACATTTAACTTCACAATCCCCCGTCTTTTACTGGAGTGTCAGATTGTCTCTCTTTTAACCGGACTTTTAGATTGTCTCTCTTTTACAAGACATGTTATTGTCTCTCTTTTACTTGACATTAAGACTGTCTCTCTTTCCCAAGACATTTTGTCCTTCAGTCAGAGACCTTGTGAAATCCTCAGATCCAAAGTGTTTCTTCATCTACAGAACACGTCTCGTCACGTTCAGCTGCTTCTGGGAAAAGACAGTTGAACAGCCCTAACCCTCATGAGCACAAAGACATTCAAGTCAAACACACACACACACGTCCATCCTGACACACATACGTGTCGTCCTCTTAATAAAGTTACTCATGAGACTCGTCTCACAGCCTGGTGAAGTCCTGAAGCAGGAAATGAAAGTATCAGTGCCATCAGGTGTCCATTTCAAATCAAAGCAGTCAGACGGTCAGTGTGTGAAACTCCTGATCAGCTCTCTCACTTTAATGAACCTTTCCTCTCCTCTAACATCAGTACAAGCACAATGTCTGTCCAACAGCTCAAAGTCAATACATGTCCACACAGTCACAGGGATTATTGACATCATCCACAACTGCTCCTCTGATACACAAACACTTTATTTCAACAGTATTTTATAGATAAAATGACATGTACACAACTATTTACAGAGGATGACACAGTGAGAGCAGCTGCTCTCTCTGACACCATCAATATTTACAAAGTGGTAAAGGTATTGATGATTTCTGTGGTTGATCAGCTTCATCAGCAGCAGGCTGCTCTGAATTCTTCTTCAGATGTTTCCACAAGATAACAACAACAAAAATAACTGGCAATATCGGAACAGCGAACAGTCCAAAATGTTCATTCAGGTTTCCTCCATCTTTCCTCCGTCCTTCATCTGGGTCCCCCGACTCGATGATGACGGTGATGTTGCATTCAAGTGCGTCTCCTTTACTGGTTATAATCTGACACTGGTATGTTCCAGTGTCGTTGACGGTGACGTTCTTCAGAATCACAGAAAAGTCTCCGTTCTTCATCTCTGGATCTCTCAGATCCACTCGACCTCGATAAGATGGATGCTGGTTCTGTTCATATGTCCGGTTTTCTCTGAAGAAGAAAACATAATCTTCTTTCTTCAGATCAGTTCTGGTCCATGTTCTCCGTGTGATAAAATCTGTGGGACCCTGACACTGAAGAGTGACGTCCTCTCCAGGATTGGCTCGTACGTCTGCAAACATGAACAGTTGATGTGTTTATTAGTTTCACTTCCAAACTGATCAATATCAGAAGCAACATGAGCTTGTAACTGTATTAATCAAAAGTTTTCTGTCCCATCAGGAAGAATATCTTTGTCTTCACTCATTCAGTCACTCTCTCTCTCCCTCTCTGTCTCTGTCTCGCTCGACCCGCCCACACACACTCACACACACACTCAGTTTACCTGCAGAGACGCAGAAGTGGGAGGCACAGATCAGCAGCAGAGGGAGGACCAGAGTAGTGTTAAGCTCCATGGTTGAGGTGGAGCTGAAGCTTCAGCCATCTTAAGCAGTGAGACTGCGGGACTCTGTGAGACTGCGGGACTCTGAGACTGGCGGGACTCTGTGAACGGCAGGATTTTGGGGGAACAGACGAGGACCAAAACTCTCATAACCAACATTTAACTTCACAATCCCCCGTCTTTTACTGGACTTTTAGATTGTCTCTCTTTTACGGGACATATTATTGTCTCTCTTGTCACAGCCAACTTATGCAGCAAAGTTTCGGTAAACTTTTTGGGGTACAGGCAGTCCGTCAGAGTCTGAGGCAGCAACAACACAGAGGCAGAGAGACGAGCTCTGTCCAAAACACCAACTCAGGGAGACTGCGGGACTCTGTGAGACTGCGGGACTCTGTGAACGGCAGGATTTTGGGGGAACAGATGAGGACCAAAATTCTCATAACCAACATTTAACTTCACAATCCCCCGTCTTTTACTGGAGCGTCAGATTGTCTCTCTTTTACCGGACTTTTAAATTATTGGATATTCGTTTGTCTCTATTTTATTGGACATTAAGACCGTCTCTCTTTTACTGGACATTAAGACTGTCTCTCTTTCCCAAGACATTTTGTCCTTCAGTCAGAGACCTTGTGAAATCCTCAGATGCAAAGTGTTTCTTCATCTACAGAACACGTCTCGTCACGTTCAGCTGCTTCTGGGAAAAGACAGTTGAACAGCCCTAACCCTCATGAGCACAAAGACATTCAAGTCAAACACACACACACACGTCCATCCTGACACACATACGTGTCGTCCTCTTAATAAAGTTACTCATGAGACTCGTCTCACAGCCTGGTGAAGTCCTGAAGTTTCTCATGAAGCCTATTTGGGGTCTTTGTTCAGTGATATTTGGGTCACAAGCTTTATTCAAACAGCATCTCCAGACAAAATGACCCATTTCTATCTTCATCAGTTAGATTTTCTCTCTTGTTGTGGACGTTCAGAGTCTGTCTGTCCAGACTTGATCAATAATATTTATTTATTAATGTAGAACCAGATGTCTCCGATTGTCTCAGGTCAGAAGAGAAAAAACCTCCAGAGAGGCAGAGGTGAGGGTGGATGTTCAGAGAGTGTTTGAGCGCCTCCTGCTGTTCATTAATCAGACAGCAGCAAGATCAGTGAGTCAGTGACAGAAAAAGGACCATGTTCACTGTTTCTCTGGATGTTTCTGTGCTCTGACAGTAAATCACTGACGTTCTGTGAGTGAATGAGCAGCTTTTTATTTGTTCTTGAACTTTCTGATGAGTCTCTGACCTGATGTCAGCGGTCACTCAGGTGATTCCACTGTAAACTGCTGTTTTCATGTGTGTCAAAAACATTTATTTACTCATCAGAGACCTTTAAACCTGATTCTGACCTGTGGTGCAGCTGATAAAACTCTGTCCAACAAACTGTAACCATGACAACTACAGACAGCTGTTTGATAGAGCAACAACCAGAGAGGGAAACTCCAACACTCGGACTAACAACAATGTAAATTCATCACTCTGTCATTCAGTGACGGTGTTGTGTTTATGGGGCTACAGCCAAAAAGATAATTAGCAGTATATTGATTTAATATTGGATTAATCACCTTGAACGATGGACATCAGTGGTGAACTGTGACTTGTTAGATCTGGGACTTCAGTTCAGCCAAAACTCAGTCAGAAACACCAAAATCCAGAAAAATGTAAAAAAGATTTAGCTGAAATAAACACAGTCACACAGTCCTCTGCAGATCTGCCCTGAAAAAGCAGCGCTATCAAGTTAGCCAATTAGCAGCAGCGTCTCAGTCAAGATATCTCTGTCCTTCATGGGGGACTGAGGGGAGGAGTTTTGGTCCCACCCACTGTAAATCATCAAAATGTGATTGGTTAATTCACCTGTCACTTTTTAAACAAACACGCAGGCTGTGTCCTTCTGTCCCAGTGATGAAGTCTGAACCAATGAGTGAGCCAGCTCTGACCTTTCTCTGCCTGGAGACAACAACAAAAAAATCTGATTGGATAGCTCTGTTTAGCTGTTTTCAGGACAGTGACCCTTTAATTTCTGAAGCAAAGTTGATAGAAAATGAGGTTTAAATTAAAATTAAATGAGAATAATTAAATGAAATAAACCAAATATATTTAAATATAACATTTGAAATACTGATATGTTCAGACTTCTCTGAAGGACTAGAAGGTTCTCAGGGTTCCTCTCTGGTGGTTCTGACAGTTTTATTGAGTTTGTTTTGCAGCTGCTTTGTGACAAAACTTCCATTTTGAGTCGTTCCTACTTTGATTCTGGCACCAACAACACAGAAGGTGATATCTTGTCTTGGTTTTGTGGTTCATTACTCTGTGTTTGGCGCCAGCTGACACTGTGATGTCATCATGATGTCAGTGAGCAGTCTCAGTCCTGATGAGTCGATCCCTGATCACAGCAGCCAGCTGGACAGGAAATAGGTCCTGAGGCCGAGCGTCCGTCTGCAGGTAGTTAATGTGTTCAGGGGCAGTGAAGGCATCACGCTGTTGTTTGACAGCAGGACACATTTCAGTGGTTAAAACAGAGAGACGCTGTCAGATCTCCTCCTGGTCACAAACAGGATGATCCAAATTTTACTTTGAAGTCACGTCATAATGAACCTCTGACAGCTTCAAATACACATCTGAAATCTTTGTGTCAAAAGAAAAACTTTCACTTTGTGTAAACGAAGAAATGAAATACACCCACACACAGACACACTCAGCAGTGTTAGTTTAACTGTCAGTGAACGCATCATATTCTGTGTCAGTTGTTTTACTTTTAGTTTTCTGTCTCTCTTCACTTCATGTTCTGGTTCAGAACCTCGATTTAAAACTGAATTTATCTGCTGTAACACAACTAAACTTTGTCACCTTGAGTAGGTGGAGAGGAAACCACAACACTGCAGCCTCAGTGACAGGAAGGAGGAGGGATTTAACTGATGTAACCATGAAGTGATCAACATGTAGGTCTCTTATAGTCAGGTGTCAAGATGGAGGGAGCGTCTCTGCTGTGGCTGCTCTGTAAGTTCTCTAAAGAAAACTCAGAAATGTTCTTCTAACATGAACATGTTTATTTAAAAGGTTGTGAAAATGTTTGCTTATCTATTTATGAGACTGAAAACCATCAGAATAATGTTCTTAAACTTGTTGAATGAGACGTAATATTTGGACACAGCCGTCTTCTTCCTGTCTGTGTTCATTCATTCATTTTGATACGACAACCACACAAAGATTGTTGTGTGTTCGCTGCTCTGTGGAGTTTCAGATGTGTTGTTGTCTCACAACCTCAAACCAGCCTGTGTTTCATTTCTCTTTAGTTGTGACGTCACTGCTGAGCTGCACAACAAACCAAGGTGAGTAAACTTCTTCTGTCACCGTCTGAAACCTGAGCCACTCTTTTCTGCACCAACTAAGATTAGTCCAGGTTTAAAATTAGTCAGAGCTCTGTGGCACAACTAAAACTCTTCTCTGCAGAGTAAAGTGACATTTATTGTTGTGAACCAAAATTAAATGGAGTTAAATCAACATGGAGATTCTTGCTGATCCAAATTAAATAAAGATTTAGATTTGTTTTTTGGACCTAGTAAGTATCAAAGAGGCAGGAAACCATCAACTTTCAGGCTGATCTGTATTTCTGAACCAAACCTATATCGTTAGCTAGTTAGCTAAAAAGTAAAAATGTCACATTGTTTAACTAAGAGGTTAAAACATTACGTTGTTTGCTCGCCTGCTTGCTAAAAAGAGGACAAAATGTTGTGTTGTTTGCTCAGAATTGAACGGGGAGAGTTCAGGGGGCAAAGGAGCAAAGGGGCAATTGGTTCCCCGTTTCACTTTACAAGGAGCAGATTTATCCCTCCAGTCGGGGGATTTTTACCATCAGGTCCCAAACTCACTTCTCTGACCTTTAGACCACCTTTGCTCTTTGATCTTTTGCTCGCAAAAAAGCTACAAGATTCAGAAAACTTAACATCTTCTGTTAGGTATCTATTAAGTTAATAAAACATGATATTGTTTCTCACTACAAGCTAACAAATCATTACATTGTTTGATAGTTAGCAAAGTGTAAGCAGATCATTTGCTAACTAGCTTAAAAGTGAGCAGAGAAGATTTTATTTCACCTCTTTTGAGAAAAAACTTGTTTGCTGATTTTATGGAGAAATTTTGCCAAATAATTGACAAAAATTTTTTTTTACAACAGCACAACTGGATTATTATGTCTGCTGAAGTTCATATTTGTTGATTTGAGAGCAGTTTATCACCAGACAACAACTGATCTAATCATGTGTTTATCTAATTAATATCAGTATTTTATCAAACCTCCATGAACAGTCATGAATCTCACCTGTTCTACATCCACCTCCTGTATTCACGGGTCAGTTTAGTCCAGCTGAGCATCTACATCCTCGTTTCTCTCTGCTGCAGCTCGTCTGACTGTGAGTCCCAGCAGCTCTCAGCTGTTTAAAGAAGAGTTTGTCTCTCTGAGCTGTGAGGAGGATGACAGCTCTGCTGGATGGACGCTGAGGAGGAACACGAGCAGAGAAACCAGGACTCAGTGTGAAGAACATGGGGGGAACATCAGCTGGTTCTTCATGTAACATTAGCTACACCAGACAGTGGAGTTTACTGGTGTGAGTCTAGAGAGGGAGCGAGCAGTAACAGCATCAACATCACAGTCACTGGTAAGATGAGACTGTGGAGTCAGTATTGATGAAGCTGTGTGTAAATGGATGAAATGCTGTAGTTTGTCTCTGTGTTGAGGTGGATCAGTGGTCCTGCAGAGTCCTGTCCTCCCTGTGATGGAGGGACATGATGTCACTCTGAGCTGTAAAACAAAGAGGCCTCCCTCCAACCTCAGTGCTGCTTTCTATAAAGATGGCTCCCTCATCAGGACTGAGCCTACAGGTCACATGACCATCCAGCATGTTTCCAGGTCTGATGAAGGCCTCTACAAGTGTCACAGCAGCAGTGATGGAGAGTCTCCACCCAGCTGGATCTCTGTCACAGGTGAGGAGGTTACCTTTGATTTCCACACTTATTTCATCCACATGTTCACCTGACCAGGTGGGATTCTCTCTGCAGGGAAACCTCCAACCACAGCCCAACATCTGCAGCCTCAGCCACCAACCATCTTGTGTTCAGACTGCTCTGCCACCTGGTGGTGTTCTGTCCGTACTGCATCTCCACTGTCCTCATGGTGTCTTTGTATCGACACAGACGCACAGGTAACACTGAATCAATCAATCAATCAATCAATCAATCAATCAATCAATCAGTGTCTGTATCAAAAACAGTTTTCCAGCTTGATTTAAATGAATGAATCAGATGAATAAAACAACTGTAAAATTATCACTTGATTCTGCAGGAAGGAAGCCGCCTGAGGAAAATGTGGGATTGGACCAACAGTATGATGATGTCATCGCTGATGTCACCACTGAGCATCATTTCTAAGCCAAATGTTCTGTCTTATGTTTGTTCAACTGGATCTTTTTTAAATAAAAATAAAATAAAATGAGGTTTGCTGTGTTTAAGGTTTTTCTCTGGTTTTCATCTTTTTGTCAGAAACGTTCCAGTCGGTTTAATTGATCTAAATTTAACGAGTTTAAAGGCCTGAACACTGAAAAACTGCACTTTTATAAAGTCTTGTTAAAGACACAACACACAAGGTTCTGCCACCAGGAGTCTCTCACATTAAAACAATAACAGAAGACGAGTTTGATGATGTCATGAAGCAGCATGGGATTATGGGAGTTGTTGTCTTCATTGTTAAACAACCACCACAGCTGATCAAAATCTATCTGACACGACTGAGACACAAATCATGTATCAAAATTTAATTCATATCATGTTTAGTTAGTTAGCAACAAGCAGCTAACAAGTAAACACAGTGTTCCCAGTTTGTAGACATTTTAATGCAGAAATGTTCAATTTTAATCTTCAACAGTTCATGTTTGAAATGTTCTGACTCTGGTGACTCCTGGTGGTCGAATCAGAAACGACACTTTGGGTCGACAGTAACACATCATGGTCATAATGTTTTAAAACTCTACAGTTTGAAAAAGTGTTCATTAATAAGGGCTGATTTTTTTAATGAACTGAAGTTTTACAATGAGTGAGAAACATTTTGATACATTGTTGATACAAACAAACAAATAAATAAATAAATAAAATAAAAGGTTCAGTATCTGATCCAGACTTTGGACGACGTCTCTTTTCTTTTCTTCTGAACACCACTGCTGTGAATAATGAAGAATAAGATAAGAGGAGGGTGTTTATCTGAAAACAGGAAGCTGGACGACCACAGAGGCGTTAGCTTCTGTTCACACACTCATCACAGGGTACAAAACACACACACACTGTCATCACATAACACACACACACACACACTAAATCAACATATTGTTAAGGTTTATCTTCATGTACGAGGTGTAATCTGCTCTAAAATCTAAAAACACATTTAAATGAGTCATAAAACAACATGTTGTGTTTCTGATCCTCACTGACACAATCTGTCGTACCACAGTCCAACATTTGTTGTAGAAATAATCTGCAGCTCAGTGACACGTTGACCTGAGATGTCTCAGCGTGTCTTCACACCAGTCTGGTTTAGTCCAGTTGAACCCTGGAGGGTTCCCCTCCTCTGTGAGGTTCTTTTGGGTCGCTGTGAACTTCTGCTGTGGATCAAACAACTTCTGTCTGGTCCAACTTGAAGAGGTGGTTTCTGAACTCATGTCTGGTGTTTGATGGTTTCTAGTGGTTAAAACATGTTTTGTATCATGGTCACAGTTCAGGAACCTTTAGGACCTTTAGGTGTGAACCTGCTCTTAAAGTTCCTGTAAAGGAAAAGACAGTTTTTCTTCTAAACACGTTCTACATGTTAAATCATCTGGATGGTTAATAACACGTTTCTGTGCTGCGACAAACTCAGAAAACACATTTATTGTTGTTTTAAACAAACTTTAATGTGATGCAGACATTTAATGACAGACTTTTTATAATGAGACATGATTTTCTAAACTAGAATCTAAACAACTATCAGCTTTGATTTGGACCTGATTTGTACCAACAAGTCAAACTAGAACATGTGGAGTTCCACAGGGACGAGTTTTAGGTCCTTACTGTTTTTTATTGGCTGAAGACTCAAATATTTTAGCGTTGTTTAAGAACGACGACACATTGAAGACATCAGAAGTGATGCTCTGTGGTGACAGCAGTGATGACATCATCATAGTCATCATCCAATCCCTCCTCAGCCTGGGTGGGCGGGGTCATCACCATGGAGACAGGCAGGTCTTTTCCTACAGTCAAAATGTAAAATAATTTCTGTTAGAGACAGCTTCATTGATTGTTTGTTTTGATTGTATTGATTTTGATTGATTGATTGATTCATGAGTGTTACCTGTGGGCCTGTTCGATACAAAGACACATGAGGACAGTGGAGATGCAGTATGGACAGAACACCACAGGTGGAGAGCAGTCTGAACAAAGATGGAATGGGTGTCTGAGGCTCTCAGGAGGTGGGTGGTGCTAGTGGTCAAGGGTCTCCCTGGAGGATTCCCCCTGCAGAGTGAAATGTGGATGAAATAAGTGTGTAAATCAAAGGTAACCTCCTCACCTGTGACAGAGATCCAGCTGGGTGGAGACTCTCCATCACTGCTGCTGTGACACTTGTAGAGGCCTTCATCAGACCTGGAAACATGCTGGATGGTCATGTGACCTGTAGGCTCAGTCCTGATGAGGGAGCCATCTTTATAGAAAGCAGCGCTGAGGTTGGAGGGAGGCCTCTTTGTTTTACAGCTCAGAGTGACATCATGTCCCTCCATCACAGGGAGGACAGGACTCTGCAGGACCACTGATCCACCTCAACACAGAGACAAACTACAGCATTTCATCATTTACACACAGCTTCATCAATACTGACTCCACAGTCTCATCTTACCAGTGACTGTGATGTTGATGCTGTTACTGCTCGCTCCCTCTCTAGACTCACACAGTAAACTCCACTGTCCCGTGGGTCATGTAGCTGATGTTACATGAAGAACCAGCTGATGTTCCCCAGTCTTCACACTCAGTCCTGGTTTCTCTGCTCGTGTTCCTCCTCAGCGTCCATCCAGCAGAGCTGTCGTCCTCCTCACAGCTCAGAGAGACAAACTCTCCTTTCAAACAGCTGAGAGCTGTTGGGACTCACAGTCAGACGAGCTGGAGGAGTTTATGATATTGTGAGCAAAACTAAATTGAAGGTGACAAAAAAATACATCCAAGCATGAAGTTTATCAACATCCTCGTTCCTTTTAGTTTCACTGTGGTGAGTTCTGGTCATAATGAAACTAAAAAGGTCGGAGCTTATTAAAAATAACAGGAGGGACTGATTAACGTCACATATTTTGTTGTTTTGTGGAAATTCTTCTCTTCTTCTTCTTTATGTACAAAAATAGATCCTCCATTTCAAATTACGAGACCGTCACTGCCCAAACAATCCCAGGAGATCTTTATGTTGCCATGTCAACAAGTCAAAAGTCAAAAGTTTCCCCAAAGAGGAAGAAAAAGAACAAACAACAACAAAGACAAAGACACAAAAGTGGAGGCAGTGTTGTAGATAGCGGTGGACTGTGAGGTCATTAAACACATCATCACATGTGGGCGGAGAATTCTTTTCAACCATGTCATGGCCCAGACTTTAGATTTTTTAAACTTCTTCTTTGTGTCCTGTGGTCATGTCTCTCTTGAACTATTGGCTACACTGCTACACTGCCCCCCCATGGCTACTGGTGGTCCTGCTCTATTTGATCCGTACCCTAAAAGTTTTCAGAAAATGTGCACAAATGTGGACAAAATGAATGTAAAGTACAGACAGAAGGCTCCGCCATACCTGCATACATATCTACTGTTTAAGCATAAATAAAGAAGTTGTGCGAGTTGTTGAGTCGTTGTTGTTGTTGTTGACACCCACCCCAGTGACTGCCGTTAGCTGCTGAGCCTGATAACAACCTGCATCCCCAGAAAATTAGCTTAGTTCAGGCCAATTATAAATCAGTTACTGAAGGTTTGAACATCAGTCTGATTATTTAAAGTCTCTCTGCAGTCTTTGTTGTTGCCATCATGCGTTTTGTGCGTCCGCCATCCACCCTGACCACCAACTGTGACTTCTGTGTGGTGAAACAACCAAACAGTTCCTGGAAACAAACACTGCCAACGAACAAAATCCAGACTGCTGCTACAGTTCCCTCAAATGTGTGTGGATCATTTTAACTCCAGCTGTTTCCTCAGAGTCTGTCTGACAGAATCAGTGAGTTTCAGACTGACAGAAGAAGTTTACTCACCTTGGTTTGTTGTGCAGCTCAGCAGTGAGGTCACAACTAAAGAGAAATGAGCTTTAATGACTGTATCAGTGATCATCTCTCAGCATCCAGACATCAACACTCATCACAGATCAGACTCACCCAGCAGCCTCTGGACAGATGTTTGCTCCGTCCTGCAGCTGAAATGAGATGAACAGGTCTGACTCCTTCCTCTTTGTACATCACTGCACGTGAGTGTGGTTTTCTCTGCAGCAGCTACAAGGAAACTGTTTGAAACCCACAGACTAAACCACATGATCAGGGAACACTGAGAGGAAAGATGCTCATCATTTGGTTTTATTTGATCTAAAAGGTTCCAACCAGTCGATCAGAATGATTATTGAATATTTCACAGATATATTATCATGACTGTCCTCCTCTGTGTCTCTGTCTGATGTTCAGTCTGTCCAGGCCCTGAACATGAATGTTGTTGTCACATGCTGCCACCTACTGGTCAGCTCAGGACATCACTGCGCTGTATGATGTGTCCTGCACTTTTAGAAAAGAAGAGTCATGTTGAACGGCTCTGCAACAGACTTCCCAGATGTTCCTCCAGCTGTGTCCTGAAGTCAAAGAGTTTCTGGTCTAAAGACGTTGAAGCTGGATGAGGAGCAGTGGTTCATGTGTTTCTCTATGGAAATGACCTCCAAAGGACAGTATACAGAGACAGAGAGTGACGTGTTGGATCTTTGGATGAAGCATCCTGGACTCCTGAAAATATGAAGAAATACAAAAGGCTTCGTCTGGTTGTTTTCATGAAAAATACAGAAATGAAGAAGAAGAGGAGTCAGAAGAGCTTGACTTTGTTAACGTAGTTTTCAAATAAAGTTAAGCCCAGTTTAATTTAACAACATCTTCATGCAGGAACAAAGATTATTATGAAGAAATGTCAGCTTAACAAAGACCTCCTGCAGATATTTTTATCACTAATTCCTCCACAGTGATGTTAAACTCACCATCAACTGGTTTAAAACATTCAAACATTTTAATCCAGTGAAGGTAGAAATATGAATGTGATGCAGGGCTGCAAGATCTGATTTTTTTTTAAAAGTCATATTGTGATTATTTTGACTGAGAATGAAATTATTTAAAGTGAAAGAAAAAAAAACTATTAAAGTCTTGTTAATGTGCAAATCTAATTTTAATAACCTCAGAGCAGGCAAATGTCTTGGGGACCCCCTGTGATTTTTGCTGCCCCCCTTAGGAGGGCCTGGACCCCAGGTTGGGAACCATTGATCTAAAAGGTGGGTAACATCTGGCCTAAAACTGAATAAAAAGTCAAATTTGTAGACATAGATGCTAACACATGCATCGTGAAGTTGTGGAAAAACACCACACTGTTGTATTTTGTCCATGATGTATTTAGTCTCTGACCACATTTCAGTGGTTGGAACTGAGAGAAGCTCTCAGACACGCAGGTACAAAAATCAACTGCAGTTCGCTTCCTCCTGACTAAACCACTGTCACATTCACAAAGATCCAGTTTGTTTAATGTGTAACTTCATTTTTATTTAACATAATAACCAGAGAGTCATTTACTCACAGTTCATAAATGGACAAAAGCACAAACATATTCAAGTTAGTCCAGCTGTCAGTGAAGGCATCGTACAGGTACTGATGCTGGTGTCTCTTGTTTGCTTTTGGTCTTGACTGCTAGATTTAGTTTCTGTCTCTCTTCACTTCATGTTCTGGATCAGAGCCTCGATTTAAAACTGAATTTATCTGCTTTAATGCAACTAAACAACTAAACTTTGTCACCTTCAGTCAGTGGAGGAAACCACAACACTGTCACAGTCACAGAGGAAGGAGGAGGGTCTGACTTGATGTGACCATGAAGTGATCAAAGAGCAGCTCTCATATTAGCAGGAGTCAAGATGGAGGGAACGTCTCTACTGTGGCTGCTCTGTAAGTTCACTCTGTGTGTCTCAATTTAGAAAATCACTGATGAAATGTTTTGTTTTGTGGAGTCTGGTTCCAACAACCTTCCCAGAACAACTAACACGACATCATTAGTATGAATGTTACTGTGCGATGGTTTGATCATGTTTGGCAGTCTTCTTCCACATCCATGTTCAGGCAGGAGTTTTATTTTACTGAGGATGGTGCTCCAGATCTGTGACTCCCAAACTGAGGGTCAGGACCCTCCCAGAGGAAGAGGTCCTGAGACGATTAGCAGGACAGAAAAGAAGAAAAAATATTAAATGGCTGAATAATAGAACTCCAAAAATGACTCCATGATATTTTTTAGCTGGATTCAGTCAAACAGCGCTTGCACCTGTCTTAAGCTTTTACAGGTTGTGTTGAAAAATAAAGAACACACCATCTAGTTAGTTGTAGAACTGAACGAGGGAACCTTCTCCTCCCTTCTGTGTCACTTTGCATCAGTTTACAGCAGGACCAAACCAACACCAGTCTGTGTTCACTACACTCAGTTTTCTCAGAGGTCTTGTTGCATGTGAAACCTCAAACCAACCTGTGTTTCATTTCTCTGTAGTTGTGACCTCGCTGACGTGCTGCACAACAAACCAGGTGAGTAAACTTCTTTTATCACAATCAAACTTTAGAAATGTTCTCTTGTCATTAAAACTGATGTTCAGACTCAAACTGACATTGAACCTCCAGATAAGTCATGTGTTCACAGGCTGAGATATTTTCTTTCTTCCTGTAGCTCCACTGTTGTTGTATTTATGGAGCAAAACAAAAAACAATACAGAAAATCAGAATGACAATTTAAGATAAGTTAACATAATTCTGAAGAGGCCCCAAAAGACAAGTGACATAAAGTAGGTTAGTGTTAGAATAAAGTCAAAATGTTGACAATATTAAATTAAAGCCATCAGAAGGTGCAGTAAACTTGGTCCAGAGGTCAGTGGTTATAAAATGTGTTCAGGTTTTTAATTGAAAATGTGGACATGTCCACTTTTCCTCCAGCTCGTCTGACTGTGAGTCCCAGCAGCTCTCAGCTGTTTGAAAGAGAGTTTGTCTCTCTGAGCTGTGAGGAGGACAACAGCTCTGCTGGATGGACGCTGAGGAGGAACACGAGCAGAGAAACCAGGACTGAGTGTGATGATGGGGAACATCAGCTGGTTCTTCATGTAACATCAGCTACACTCCACCATGGGACAGTGGAGTTTACTGGTGTGAGTCTAGAGAGGGAGCGAGCAGTAACAGCATCAACATCACAGTCACTGGTAAGATGAGACTGTGGAGTCAGTATTGATGAAGCTGTGTGTAAATGGATGAAATGCTGTAGTTTGTCTCTGTGTTGAGGTGGATCAGTGGTCCTGCAGAGTCCTGTCCTCCCTGTGATGGAGGGACATGATGTCACTCTGAGCTGTAAAACAAAGAGGCCTCCCTCCAACCTCAGCGCTGCTTTCTATAAAGATGGCTCCCTCATCAGGACTGAGCCTACAGGTCACATGACCATCCAGCATGTTTCCAGGTCTGATGAAGGCCTCTACAAGTGTCACAGCAGCAGTGATGGAGAGTCTCCACCCAGCTGGATCTCTGTCACAGGTGAGGAGGTTACCTTTGATTTACACACTTATTTCATCCACTGTTCACCTGACCAGGTGGGATTCTCTCTGCAGGAAACCTACGACCACAGCTCCGCCCACCTCTGCAACATCAACCCCGCCCTCAGACTCAGACACCAACCATCTTGTGTCCAGACTGCTCTGCCACCTGGTGGTGTTCTGTCCGTACTGCATCTCCACTGTCCTCATGGTGTCTTTGTATCAAAAAAGGCCCACAGGTAACACTCTGTCTCAATCAATCAATCAATCAATCAATCAATCAATCAGTGACAGCTCTCTCTAACTGAAGTTGATAAATAATCTATACTTTGACTGTAGGAAAAACCTGCCCTCTCATGGTGATGACCCCGCCCACCCCAGGCTGAGGAGGGATTGGATGATGACTATGATGATGTCATCACTGCTGTCACCACAGAGCATCACTTCTGATGTCTTCAATGTGTGTCGTTCTTAAACAAAGCAAAATATTTGAGTCTTCAGCCAATAAAAAACAGTGGAGGACCTAAAACTCGTCCCTGTAGAACTCCACATGTTCTAGTTTGACTTGTTGGTACAAATCAGGTCCAATCACTACATCAAAGTTACAACCTTGTCAAAAAATCTTTCTGCTCTTTATGGTTCATGAGTTATGAGTCCAAACATTAAAAGCTTAATAACAAACTACATGGTGGTGCTAATAAAGCCATGATATGTTGATCATTGATCCATGAGACACCTGTGAACCAGCTATGAGCTCTTTAGCATGTTTAGAATTGATTTGATTGATGATTATATGTTTGCTTCCATAGATCGTCATTCAAAAACATATGAATGAAAAATGAATATGTGTGAATGTGAACAGTAACAGTGTGTGTGTTATCACAGCAGTCACACAGTTCTGATTTAAACATGAGAACAGAAGCTGAACAGCAGAACATGGACAACAAGAACCACAAGTTCAACTTGTTCTTTTACCGTCTTTGTTCTTCTGAATATTCTGAATAAAGTTTTGCTGAATAAATACAACCTGTGTGTGTGTTTTCTACACACCTGTCAGGTGGGAAGTGTTTGTGTTGTGGGTGAGACTTCCTCTGTGTCTGTCTGTGTGTGAGATCAGCACACTTCACCACAGCTGTTGTATATTAACATGCTCATCATAATGAGCCTCTAAACTCTCCAACAGTGTCAGAAATCTGCTCTGACACAGCTGGAGTCCACCAGAACTTTCTTCTTCTCACTCACTGTCTCATCTGCTCCACACCACACGTTGATACGTCCGTTGTTTGTCTCTCAGGTGGACGCTCAGCACCGCCCCGATAATTGTCCAGCAGGAGGTTGAAATTAGTGTGGTGGGTTTATTACATTATTGAGTGCCAGTGTTTCTGATGAAAGTTAGTGGTTTATCATGGCAACACTCACTAAACTGTGAAGGTGAATAAGAGAGAAAAAAAGAAAAAAGGGACAGAAAGGACAAAGACAGAAGTTCCTTTAGAAGGAACAAGGTTAGCTGCTACACCACTTAAAGGATAGTTCACCCCAAAATGAAAACCCAGACATCATCTACTCACCCTCATGATGACTGAAGGTCAGGTTTAGTTTTTTTAGTCCATAAAACTCTGCTGGAGTTTCACATGAAAACTGTGTTACAGAATCTCTTAAACAATGGAAGTGAATGGTGACCAGTTTTCAAATGTAAGAAAACAACAGAATAAAATCATAAAATGCCTCCATGCTGCTCGTCTGCTGTAATCCAAGTCTCCTAAAGTCCCAACATGCCGTGTGCACACCGTCACACACAGTTCAGACAGTGTGCACGTGCACGTGGCTTCAAACTAAAGATCTACAGTGAAGATTCAGGCTGAAAACATGGTGTGAATGACATTTTTTGGCATGTTGGGACTTTAGGAGACTTGATTGACACCAGAGAGGAGTGAATGAACCCACCATGGTGTGATTTCAGTGAGAAATCACTTTGTTGTTCACTATGAGGGAAACATCATTTAAACAGAGCCTGTGTGTGATGTGATTACTCTCATTATCTCTCTCCAACAGTTGAAGTCAATCATTGAAGTCACTTCACATCATCAGCCTCAGTGTCTCCACTGTTCTTTATTCTGCTCTAAAGAAAGAACCTTTTCCATCTGTTCATTAACTGTAGAACCAAACTTATTCTTCCAGACACTGACAGTGAACTTGAGGACGGAGCTGAACACAAACACTGCAGCTTCAGGAACAAAACTCCTCTCATGTCTCCATCTACTGGTCACAGTGTGAAGTGAAACCTGAAGCTTCACATTATTATGAGAGTCACTTTTGAATTCATTTGTGAAAACAAACTGATCGATGACAGTTTGTCTGTTGATGACCACAAAACAATTCAACTGAAGACATTTATAATAAACTCCTGGACGCTGCAGCTGTCCACACAGTTACTTCACAGTCTGAGGACTCAGGATCCATCTCTGTCTTCTGGTTAGTTCATGTGTGAGTTTACCAGAAAAAACAAATAATACAATGAAAAGTGACATGATTTTAAACTGTCAAGATTGTGACAGGGTTAATTGATCAATTGATTGTTTCTAGTCATTTTTTTAGTTAAAAAAAAAAAAGTCAAAATTCTCTGATTTCAGCTTCTTCAATGTGAATATTTTCTGGTTTCTTTACTCCTCTCAGACAATAAACTGAATATCTTTGAGTTGTGGACAAAACAAGACATTTGAGGACGTCATCTTGAGCTTTGATCAACATTTTCTGACATTTTATGAACCAAACATCAACTGATTAACAGAGAAAATAATCAACTGATTAATTGATGATGAAAATAATGTTGACATAATGTTGTAATAATGTTGGAATAATAATGACTAAATAAGTGAGTGTGTTGTTCTAAGTTCAGCTTGATTATGAAGGCAGATAAAAGAAGGCAAACAACACGACACAAGCTTGACGTCTGAGTGTCAAACTGATGAAACGGCGTTGTGTTGGTTGGTGGTCGACCACAGTGAGTGAATTTAAAGCTGCTGCATCTCTGCTCTGTTCAAACATGAGAACCGACAGATCAGATGGAACAAAGTGGTTTCAGTGTCATAAAGATAGACATGATGCTCTGAGGTCAGTTCGACTTGAAACTGTCTGTCTGCAGCCTATTTATGAAAATACATATATATATAAATATTTTCAAAGGTTCACTGGTTTAATAAATGCACATACACTGCAGTGTCCTCAGCTGCATTTTCAAACTAAACCACAAACTCTGCTCTTTATTCTTTTGCATTCAGTTTAAAGCTTCACAAAGTGCAAATGCACATCTCATTATTTAAGTGCACATGTATAAGTTCTTGCTTGTGTAAACTGAAATCTGAAGGACCTCTCTCTCTCCGTGCCACAATTTAGTATGGTTTTTACTTCTTCTCCTGTCTTGGTTGCATCTGTGGGCACATTTATAGAAAATATGTGAAATATAATCAACTCATTTTAATAAAATACACACCATGTTGGAGAGCATGTCGAGTCTTACTTATGTTTAAGGTGAGTAAACTGGTCCATCCTTATCTGAACAAAAGAGAGAGAGACAAAGAATTAAGAGTTAATTATAAAGACACACATCAACAGACTGAAGTGATCAACAGACGCTCTCACCTCTTTCCTCTTGTGGTTTTCTGCTGTGGTTTGACTCGAGGTCGGGGCTCGTGTATTCAGCTGATTTGCTGCTCTAAAACAAAACACCACGTACGAAAATGACACGGAGAGGATGTAAAAATAATTTATCAGACGTGCTCTTTAACACATCTCAACCTTGTCTGGTCACAACATCTCAACTGCCGCTTTCAACATGAAGGGAAGTAACAACAAGGAAGTCTTCTTATTATTCTAGTTTTCTCAGTGGTTAAACTAACTTTGCCTCTCAAAATAAATCTACATAATATGAAATTTACCAATAATTTGTTATTCATTAGTCTTATTGTTGTTCAAAAAATATATAAAGTCCAGTAAACCTTTGTTCTTTCGCTGTTTTGTGACAACGACTGCATACGTCAACGTGTTTTCATCGTCTGCAGAGTTTTCTCCTGAAACACGAAGAAAATAGATTTTTAAAAACGGCATTTAGATTATTAAACACAAAGAAACAGAAGGTTGGCAGTTATACAGTAAACACATTGGTCTTAAATATTAAATATCCTTTTTGCGAAATCAATTTTAGGATGACATTTAGTCTCAGTTTGATCTTTTTGTTTGATTTTACTTAAATCTTTCCTTTTTTTGCATTTTTTATTGAGTGACTTTCATAAATCATTTGTCATTCTGACAAACAACATAAGATTTTTCAGCATTTAAAATCAAATTGGTAAAACATTTTTAATAATCAATACAACATGGAGGAATGATATAAGTTTGCTCTCACCTGTCTGGTTGTCCTCCTCTGAGTATGTGGCTGCTGTCAGTGTCTTTGAGGAAAAACAGAACTCCACTGATGCTGAGAAAAGCAAAAACATCAACAGATGCAGGGAAAGATGAGGAAGAGTAATTTAAAGTTAACAGTTCCAAAACAGTGTTGAAAATGCTCGAACAATTCTCTGTTCTTCAGACAGACATTATTTGCACTGTCAACTATATAAAATAGTTTTATTGTTTCTTTAGAAGTTATTTACTGTATTTTATTTTAAGTGAGCAGTTTTATTTACCTCTGTGTTTCCTCAGTAATCCCAGCAGCAGCACCAGAGCCACCATTAAAATAATAAAAACCAACAGTGAGACGAGGACGTCAGAGGAGCCATGTTGGTTCACAGGATGTTTCTCTTCAGACAGTCACAGAAATAAGAAATAATATTTGTTTACTACACAGGCTTGTTACTTCACTTTTAATGCATTTGAAGGGGAATTAGTGATTATTTTTGGATTTATTATTTTTCATCATTGTGTGCTGCCAAACAACATCAAGACTGATTTCAGCCTAAATGGGCAGAACAATAACACAGAGAAAACAATTTCTGGGTGTTTACATCAGTACATATCACACATGAAAAAAGATGAAAACAACGTAAATGACGAAAAACAATAATCAAAAACACGGAACAAAACAAAAATGACATAACAAGATGAAAACACATAACAAGGTCAAAAATTATGTGAAAAGATGAAAACAGCGTAAAATACATAACAATATGAAAAAGACATAATAAAAACAAAACAAACAAACAAAAAAAACTATACAAAAGACAGAGAAAAGATGTAACATGACCAAAAATGAAAACTTTAAAAAGTCATCTAAACCTGTGTGAAGTCTGACATTAGCTCAGATGGTTGTTGAGTGTTTAGAAAAAGTAAACCAGCTGATGGTCAGAACTTTCTAAGACTGGGTGACATATTTATTCAAAAAAATACATTTTTGCACAAAATGTGTAAGCTTCAAACAAACTTACTTCTCATAAGTAGAGCACACAACCATCAAAATATCTTTGAAGAATATTTTTTGAAACACTGTTTTTATTGACTCACCTTTGACAGACAGCCAGCTTCGTGGTGAAGCTCCGACACCAGGGATGCTGCAGTCGTAGAAACCTTCATCAGACTTGGAGACATTGTACATGATCATGTCTTCTGTAGGACTGTTCTTCATGAGGACATTATCTTTATAGAAATCAGCGGCAGATTTGTGGACTTGTTTCTGCAGCTCAGGGTCACATCGTTTCCCTCCAAAACAGGAACAGCAGGAGTCTCCAGGATCACAGAACCACCTGAACAACATGATGAAATTAAATGTTACTAACAATAGAGAATAGAGGACTACGTATATTAAGAAAAGGGAGGCCTGTAGAATATAAAGAATGACACTAAAAAATCAGCAATAAACAGAACACAGTGTTTAGATGAATCATATAGTAAAGAATAAGACATCGTCTGCATAGTGATGGATCATTCACCCCAGTCTTAGTGAAGCAGATAGATCAGGTGAATAATTTAATACTGCAGGGAAGCTGTGATGTAGAGTCTGCAGGGAGGACTGACCGAGTTGAGACTTTTCCACAAATAAATTCAGGGTTTTTCCTCATATAAGTTGCTAAAAAACTGACCTACAGCATCATCATGGAAAACGACAAAGACATTAGAGAGTTTTTTTGTTCCAAATCACATCATATCATCACCATCAGGAAACAACAGGACCTACTCGCCTCTCACTGCCTGAGATGGAGGCTTTTACGGGTGAAGAGTGACGAAGAGTCTGATGAACGACGGACGGATCACAAATTCCAGTATACATTCTTTCCAGTGTGGACATTTCTCCCATGCATAACTCATTTTTGTTATAAAACTGATCTGAAGGTTCTTTCTCTTCTTTTAATCAGCCTAACATTCATCCATCACAGCTTTTTAACAGTTTCAGGGCTTCTTCTTTCGTTTGGTGTTTTTATAAATATGTTGAATCAAACTTGGTCTAAAAAAGCTACAAATTCAAATATTTAGTATCAAATTACAGAGATATAGATTCTCAGATAGACTGCAGAAATATTCTAGAAATCTGCTGGGGTCTAGACGGTTAAATAAAATAAATATTTCAGCTGGTTGTGGAAATGCAAATCTAACAAATGTAGGGGAAAAAAGTTAACTACAAACAAACAAATAAAGTACAAAGTTTTCTACAACAAAAAATCCTTAAAAATAGCCTGCAGTCAGGGATTATACTTGTACCATATTTCATCTGTGATATTTTAATGTATTTGGAGATATTTGGTTGTAGCCCAATGGCTTATTACATTTACATAGTAAATTCAGTTTGTTTGCTTGTTTTTGTTACATTTTTCAGAGAGTAAAAAAAAGTCTTTCTGATCACAAAACAGTGCATTTCTTCATCTTTGCTTATTTCTTACAAACAGGAGCTTGAGAAAACAGTTAATTTGAAAGTTGTGTTTTTTAAAGACATATAATAAACTCACCAGTCACAGTGATGTTGACAGTGTTGCTCTTCTCTCCTTGTTCAGTCTCACACCAGTAAACTCCACTGTCTGTTCGTAGCAACTTCAATGGTGCAGTTCAGTGTTGATTTGGCCTTGACATCACACTTCTGAATCGATTTCTTATCACTACTGATTCTTCTCAGCGGAGTCGAACCATCAGGAGCATCACAGAGAAAAGAGACAGACTCATATTCAAAGAACTGAAGTTTGTTTACAGTGAGATGAACAGCTGAAAACAGAAACAGAGACAACAGATTAAAAACACATCTAACACGTGAAACTTCATATCTATAATACAAATCCAAACAAATCACTTTACTTTATAACAAACATCAGTAAAAGTTTCAATATTTTAGTGTTTTTTGTGGCATGGACACATTCTGGTGCTCTTTATATTTTCTCTGAACATTGACTGGACAGATTTTTTAGGCACATATGCACAGACGTTTAAATGGTTTATATCAACCTTTAACTTAAGTTTAGTTTGGAAACTAAACAAAGAAATGCATGTTGCTCCCCACCTTCTGTTTGAGTCTGGCTGTACTGAATGTGTGCAGCCAGCAGAACAATTAAAAACATCACTGGACAGAAAAATAAAGAAAACTGTGTGTCAGACAAAGATGCATAGATTCATATACGTTAATATAAGACATAAAAAGAAGCAACAGAGGAACCAGAGACTCTGTACTCACACAGTCTGCTGCAGAGAGCTGTGATCTCCATGACGTCTGGCTGCTGACTGCTCGAGCTTCAGACTGATTTACGGTTAAAGAAGGACATGTGTGAGAACTTCCTTTCCTGTGCAGGTTATTTCTGATGCTGCAGGGGTCACACTCACTGTGGTTTCAACATACAGAAGACTCTTGTGTAGTGTCGGCCTAATAATACTAACATCTATCAGAGACGGGGACTTGTGTCGCTCTTAGGTCGCACAGTAGCGTGAGACTTGACTCGAGACTCTTTCTCAAAAGACTCATCATCGGACTTAAGATTTGGGACTTCTGAAAAATCTTCTGAAAAAATGCACGCAGCAGCAACAACACCTGCAGCTGCAGCTCATACAGCTGCTGCAGTAACCTTTGGTTATAATAACAAGGCCCACACACCTGAAAACACCAGGCGCAGGTGAGTCAAAGTTAATGTGAATGTCTGTGAATGTTTAGCAAACCTGTTTCGCTCAGCATCAGCTATCTAATGTTAGCTTATTACTAGTTCTCAAGATCTGAGACAAAGATCTGGTCAGTCCAGTGTCCCTCGTCAGCAGATCTGAAAATGTAAGTGATCTGCTTCCTCTTGAAGGATGAGGAAGTCTCCAGAGCGAATGTCTGAAATTATCTCTCATCTGACCTGTTCTGATGCAACATCCAGCCAAGCTTTTGTGGGATGGTTCCTCCATTAGAGGTTCTGGACATGCATGACTTATGTGTATGTTCTGTGAGACAATCCTGGAGCTTTTTATTCATTGTCCCTGTTTTGACGCCATAAATAAAGCTACTGTCCATGCAGGCTTTGAAAAAATTGATCTTGCTAGTTTTTGAGACATCTGACGAGCCTGTCCTCTCCTTGACAGGAAGTCTTTCCTGTTGCTAACCATAAATGACCCTCAGTATAATGATTGATATCAGGTGATTCAGTTCCTGCTACAGTGTGCACTCAAAGTATAAAAGGTAAAAATTTATTTTGGTTTTGTTCATCTTTTTACATTATTATTGTCTAGTTTAATCTTTTGCATTGTTCACCTTGTTACATCATTTATACCACTTATTTTACCTTGTGTTCAACTTGTTCAGTATTTTTTGTCTTGTTCCATCTCTGACGCTGTTTTTGTTTTGTTACATCATTCACAGTGTTTTTGCAAGTTAAGTCTTTTACCTCGTTTTCTTCTCATTAAAGCTGCAGTAAGTAGAAAGCCTAAAAAACAGTTGATTGTTGAGTCTCATCTGAGTTAGGTTTCATTTGCTCCATCCTGAGCTCCCCTACCAGACAAGCAGCACGCGCTTCCTGCACTCAGGTAACAGATCATGAAATCATGAGCAAGCATGGACCGACAGACTTCATCTGTGTGTAATAAAGCAGATACTTGAAAGTACAAACAGAGACAGAGGAGAGAAACTACATTTCAAAACAGAGATTCAGTTAGAAGCTACAGAAGTACTGAGAGCGGAACATAAAGAGACTTTAAAAACCTTTTTCTCTCAGCTCGCCGGCACACATGAGCTCAGTATCACAACACTCGCTTGTTTGAGGTTGAGAAAAGGAGGCTTGACTCCGGTTGGATGTGGTTGACCAGATGTGACCGCAGCCTGCTTGGAGGTGAGTCGGGCTCACTTTGGCCCTGCTCCAGAGTAGGTTCATCCTTTGTCACGTCTCAGCACAGCTTGGTGCGATAAAAGCAGTAATGGTAATACAAATCAGAGCGACACAGTTTGACTCAGCAGGGCCAGTGTTAAAGCCCTCAGTGTTTGTTTGTGGGTCAGCACTGACAGCACTCTCCAGAGGTTGATTCTCCTCTCTTTACTCTCTTTACATGTGACTTTCAAGTACATTTCTCCTCCGGTCAGCAGTCAACATGGACAGACAGACTAATTATCGTACTGGAAACAGCGTGGTCGGCTCCTCTGTGGTTGCTGCTGCACACAGGTTTACATGAACATGAAGATAAGTGATTTCTCTGTGGGTCACTGCTGCAGAGGGCTGAGACACGAGAGTGAAAATTAGTCAACTTTTGAATCCCAAAAGTTTGAAACATACACTCTGAGCTCCCCTCCTGCTAAGAAAAGAGTCGGCATCAAAGTGACTCTGGTGTTTTTTTCCCCCAGAAGGTCCAGTCTGCCTCTGAAACTCTCCTGCAGAGCTCCCCGGCTACGAGCAGTTTTCTGTGTCAGGTGATCCAGGTGGTCTTTTGTGACCACATTAAGTCAGGAGCTCATCCAAAAGACAGCCCCATCACTGCACTGGGGAGTTGGGATGAAGTAGGATCAGAGAGAAGACTGACACCTACTGGCTCACCAACATCACTTCCAGCACCAATTTAGTTTTCCTTGGAGATGTTCCATCCAGGTTCTAGCCCAGCTAAGACCTGCTCAGGTCCAGTCTCCCCGCAGACGCATTGAACATGTTGTGTAGCTGTTGGCAGTATCTCACAGGTGTTACAGCCTAAGATTAAAGTTTATTATCTGATGGAGATGGTCAGCTTTAATCTGTCTCAAACTTCTCTTGTGAGCTGTAGAAATGCACCGGGAAGAGAAGAAACAGCTACATCATCAGTTTGGACCCCCCACCCCCCCCACCTGTCCCCCGACAGTAAACTATCAGGCCTGTCATCTGTCCAAATGAACATTTGTCTTTCTCAAGTTGCTACAACAAAGAAATATTGTCAACAGCAACATCTGATTGAAGTTTATTATTTTATACCTCAGTATAAAGTATCAATAGTGCCAACATTCATAAATGACTCAGTGTGAAACTCAGACATAGAAACAGATACACAGAAAACAGTGACTCTGTATTTCAACTAAACTTTAATTTAAAGTTAGATTTAACCTTTTGTTAGTCAGTGTTTCATCAACTACTCACGTCTGGTTTGAATCTGACTGCATTTTCACTTTCATGACAAAGTGTAAAGAGATAAAGTGAACGGAGCAGTCGCTCACAGAGTCAGAGGTCAAAGGTCACAAGTCTGTCAATGATTAACTGACCTCAGTCGCCCAGTCAGACGAGTTTTTCTGGGACACGGAGCAGTCAGCAGGTATGAGATCATCGTCTAACTTTTATTCTAAAATTTAATCAGAAACTTTTAGAAAAAAGTAGATCTGAATTCTGAGTCGTGGTTCTTTTAAACTCTGAGTTCAGATTAGAACAGATGATAAAGTCTGTTGGTTCTTTATTGTGATTTTGGACTTTGTAACACGGAAAGTTAAATCGAGTTCTAGTTGCTAAACTAACTAATAAATATAGCAGCTTCAAAATGCAAACAAATTTACTCTGGAAAGTTAAAGCTTCAAAAGAGAAAGTAGAAAAATCAGTGGGACAGAAGTGAAAGTATAACGACAGGACACTGTCAATATTTGTGTAAGATTTGTCGCCACAGAAGTAAGACTGAAAGAAAAGTGAAGAGGCTCTCACAGGTTTGAGTAACATGATGGAATATGATATGTTGAACTGACTGGAGAGCAGAAAATGTCAGTAAAGATTTTATTTTCATTTGTTGGAGCCTCCAGAGTTAAAAACATGTAAGTTAACTCTGTTGTCGCTGGTTTGTGTTCATCTTCAGCTCCAGGATGTTTGTCCACACAGACAGAAAGCTCCTTCAGTCTCACCTCAGACCCCTCAGTGTTCTAGTTCTCCATGTTCTCCTCACACACTTCTGTAAAGGTAACTTACGCACAAATACAGTCGTAAGAAGTCACTGCTATGGGCGACCTCCAGAGTGACTGTGTTTCCTAAATATTATGTTTTGTGCAGCCTGTTCTGACTTCTGGTGTACCTTATACAGCAGCTTGGTTTAAGTATGACACTGTAGTTACCCCTCTAGTGTCATTTCTGGAGACGAGAATCTGCTGTTATGTTTGGATGTGTAACCATTTGATCAGTGGTGTTGGAAAGGACCAATAATGAGGTCATGACATGCTATATTATTCTTCATATTTAATTTACATGATGAGGGGCAGCGTGTGTCTTGTGTGTTGCCAGCAGAGCTCACAAAGTGCTTTAATTATTTAGTTAACAAGCATAAAGCACCATGTAGCTCTAAATTAAACAAACACAACACGCTGGCTGTCATCAGCTCTGCGTGGAAATACTTCAAATAATTAAACAATCAGGATGCAAAGTCTGCGCTGCGCTCTGACAAAGGATGAAAATGTGTTAGACTGAGGTTTGCTGCAACATCTGGAATATCAGACAAAATCCAAGTGAAAGCCCAAAGCTTCTCACACCGAGTGAGAACTTTTTCACAGTTTTGTTTTTTAATTTTGGGTGATCATTGGATTAATTTGGTGTGTACGGTGTCGGAGTCACAGCTGCAGCCTCTGAACATAAACAGAATATAGAATCTGTCTCAGCTCAACAGGACGAACTTGAAAACACCAAATAACTTGTTTTAATGAATTGTGTTTAAAATATGAAGAATTGTAAAATATCACCTCCATGAGGCTGTTCAGTCAGACAGTAACAGATCACAGACAATAAACTTGGTATTTCATCCTCACAGCTGTGGTGAAGGTCAAGCTGGATGCGCCGTGCACAGTTTATATGATCTTCTACTTCAATAATTATTATCAGAAAATACACTACAGTGGTCAGGTTCTGAGCCCACATTTCTCCTTGTGAAATATTTGCCTGAAATAGACTCTGACTAATGTGTTTTGATGGTACAGTTGAAATTAGACCTTAGGGCTGGCAAAGACAGACAGAAAACCTGGGAGAATGAAGGAGGACGATGTGCAGCAAAGGGCCACATGCTGGAATTAACTCTCACTACCAAGAAGACAAAGGTCTCCCAACTTTGACCTCTCATGTACGTCCATATCTTTAAACATTGCTACCCGTGACCGTGGAGCTCTGCACATTTAAACTGATGCTTCAGCTGAATCTCCCGTCTCACAGTTTGAAGTTTTAGGACCACTGACCACACTGCTGTATTTGATGTGTTGGGAATCAGAACGTGTTGCTTCTGTACTGGTATTTATCAAAGAACTTAATTCTTTTTTACGACATTAAAACAGATGTTTTTTCTTTTCCAGGTCAGACTCAGCTGATTGGCTCGTCTCAGCCAGTAGTAGCAACAGTTGGTGAAGACGTCATTTTGCCGTGTCTCCTGAAACCTGCAGCAGACGCGTCTGAGTTGACGCTGGAGTGGACGAGATCTGACCTGAACCCCAGATTTGTCTTCGTGTGGCGGACTGGTCAAGAACTGGAGGATAAAAAACATGAATCGTTGTGGGACGAACGTCTCTGTTCGTCAGTGAGCTGAACGTGGGAAACATTTCACTGAAACTCTCCAGAGTCAAACTCTCTGATGAGGGAACGTACAGGTGTTTTATTCCAGGACTGAGAACTGAGTCTTTTGTCCCGCTGGTTGTTGGTGAGTGCATTCATTATATGTCCAAGGTGCATGTTTGACTCAGTCTTTTTGCTCATAAATGCCAAGTTCAGAATCCAAGATTTCATGTTTGACCTGTTTGTAGTTTAAAATCTCTCTTTGTTCAGGATCAAACGTCGCCTCCTCACCAGTCGTGACTTTAGCAGGGATCGACAGAAACAGAGGAGGTGTGATTCTCCAGGGTGGGATCTAAAGGCTGGTATCCAGAGCCTGAGGTGTTGTGGCTGGACGGTGAGGGACACGTCCTCTCTGCTGGACCTACAGAGACAATCAGAGGTCCTGATGGTCTCTATACTGTCAGCAGCAGAGTGACTGTGGAGAAGAGACACAGAAACAACTTCACCTGTAGAGTCCAACAGAAGAACATCAACCAGATCAGAGAGACACAGATCCATGTTCCAGGTAAACATGATTTATAAAATGTACAAAATATGATTTTAGTTTCAAACAGCTGAGATCCACTTCTGTATAAACATCATCTTATTCTGTGTTTTATCATTTCAGATGATTTCTTTGAGCTTCAGTCCAGTTCTTCTGCTGTCACAGTTGGTTTTGCTGTTAGTTTGTCTGTTTGCATCCTGATTATTCTGATACTCGTCTTTTTATTCTGGAGACAAAACAGAAACAGTAAGTCATGAATGAATTACTGTACTTTGTAAATGTCAAATTATTTTCAAAGATTTTATGTGAAATAGTGACATTAGTTGTGATATTTTTAAATTTCCTTTAATTTAAAATGCCAGTGGTTAGACTGACATGTCTCATATGCTGTGGTACCATCACAAATGTTATTGAATGTCTTTTATACTTGAATTTTATGACCTTTATTTTTACACAGAGACCAAGAGAGGACACTTGGATTTAACTGATAAAGAAGAGAAGAAGAAGAAGAACGGCTCTAAAAGAACAAAACTGAAGATGAGTTTGTGTCTGAAGAAGAAAGAGAGACAGAGCCACTCAGGACAGATGGGAACAGTTCAGACAGAGGAGAAGGACAAAAAAGGACAAAAGAAGAACAAATATGTAAGTAAAGAAATAGGATGCTGCTTTCAGAAGACAAAAAGAGCAGAAAGGTAAAGTTTAGTCTGAACAAGACGGACTGAAAATCATTACATCAAGAAAGAGGTTCTGTGTTTTCAGAGAGCAGCAAACAGACAGACAGCTAACACTTTGAATAAATTAAATCCTTTGCACTGTGCACTTTGAACTTGCACTTTAGATCAACATCAGATAGAACCCAAAGTTTGCCCAAATTCACTTTTGCCATCTTGCACCAGGAGCACAGGGGTATCCTGCTCTGTCCCGCTCGTCCATGCCAGATGATAAATGTGGATTTGGATGTACCTTGAATAAACTTGTGCTTTAGATCAACGTAAGATAGGAGCCGAAGAGTTCTGAGCAGCAGAGGAAGCTGGGGAAATGATAATCTGTCGACCTTCTGTCTGTTCTTTAAGGTTAAAATCAAACAAACTGAGCTGCAGAGGAAGGATGAGGAGCTGAAGAACCTGAAGGAACAACTGGAGAACAAGAACAAAGAGGTTCATGTCTTCATCTTCATCTTTCTGTATTCATGGTGTCACAGCTCAGCAGACTCAGTGAGCTGCACAGAGAGGAAGAACACAGGATTTAAAGTGATTTAAACTATATTTACTTTCAAACTGAGGGAAAAGTCTCTCAATAATCTGAGTCAGTGTTGGTTGTGTGGTGCTGTGAAGGTAAAACAAAAACAAATCAAAGGTGTTGATGATGATGATGATGATGATGATGATGAGAGTAAGGAGACGACTGAAATAAACAGTTATGTCAGGTTAAGCGCTGCTGTCATTGCTCTGATGCTTTCATGTAGACCTCATATGTCTCTTCATGTCCTTCCAGTCACAGTTGGAGAGACTTCAAACCAGTCCAGGTCTCTATGGCTTAGTTTCTCCAGGTAAGTGATCTTGATATAAGTACAATATATACAAATACAAATGCTTATTTGTTAACAGTTGTCACTGTGTAGTAGATCCCTCATGTGTCATTCATACGATCCAGAGCCCAACAAAAGAAGCTGAGAGGGACGTGCTGTCATCTCCAAATCACATCCAAACCAGTAAAGGACAGGTCTTAGAGGACTAAAGTCTTAAGACACAAAGTTGCAGCACATGCAGTGGTTTTCACTTTTAAACAGTCTTACTGTTGAATGTGACTCTCAGACAGCTGAGAGACACAAACAGATTCATTCAAATGAGACATAAATAGAGTTGTTGGTACTTTGACTGAAACATTAAAGTCATCATGTTAAAACTAATCTGTTCCTGGTACAAAGTCACTCTGCTGCCAGTCTGACTAAAATTATTTTATTATAGATTCAATATTGTTCAATTAGTTGGTGGATTTAAATTAAAAAACTGAATGAAAGCAAAGATAACAAACAAACATCCTTCTGTCTGTTTGTTAGCAGAACAACCAACAGTCAGCTGACAGGAAGTGCTGTGAGGCCAAAGAAGAGCCGAAGAGGACCAGAGAACAACTGGAGGAAAAAGATTTACGGCTGGAACAGATTACGAGACATGTATATAAACACACACACACACTCACAAATGTCTGTGTGTGCGTATACAAGTGAATATGTCAAATGTCTTCATGTCCACAGAGTCACAGAAAAGAAAGAAAGGAGGATGTACAGATTTTATTCTGAGCTTTGGATGAATCCATGATGTCACAGATCAATGTCTGTGTCCTCACACTGATAACTGATCAACCATAAAAGTGTTCAAGTCGTTGGGTAACAAACTAATATCTAACCAGGATTTCATGTTTCTTAAAACTTAAACTTCTGCAAATGAATGCATTCTGATCTGTACTCTCATATATCAACGCACAGATCAGATCGCATTAATGTGACTGTATGAATGAGGTAATAAATTAATGAATCAGACAGAAACTCTGAGTTTGTTGAAGAAAACCTGCAGGTGAGCAGGTTTGGGTCTGTTACCATGGTAACTGACCCAGATTTGAAGTTTTCTGTCTTTCTGAAACAGCAAATCCAGAATTTCTTTCATCTCAGGCTGAACAAACTCAGAGTTTCCACTAATCCTGCTCTCTGAAACAGGATCCTGGTGTAGAACTTCAGTGACGTGTCGGGTAAAGAGCCTCAACATGAATCTTCACTTACAGAAACTCTGCAGCCAGCTGACTGAACAGACAGAATAACTGACAGATTAATTCTCTGATCAGTTTTCTCCCCTGACTCACAACAGAACTGAGACTTTGTTTCATCTAAAACTGTTGGTTTTCTATAACATGAAGACTTCACCTCATGAATTACTGCAGAAATCATGTCTGTCATGTCTTATTGTTTATTTGAACATGTATTCTGTAATAATAGAAACGTGTCTGTGATGTTCAGTCTTTATCTTCTCTCTGCTCTCAGGTGGATCAACTACGAGCTGATGAACAGAAGCTCAGAGAGGAGAAGCAGAGCTGTGAGAACGAGCTGCAGCAGCTGAAAAAGGAGCTGGAGAGCAAAAACAAAGAGGTTCATCTTTTATTCATGTTCATCATCTCATCATGACAAAAGAGTTTACATGAACTTTTATTATGAATTGAATTAACAAAAGTGTCTGTGCACACAGATTCATATTTTGAACACAGATGAAAACTCTCTTTTCATCCTGTTGTACAGATTGAATATTTGTTTTCAGATCAGATGTCAGAATCAGTGTTTAAATCAGTGAAGCAGTTCAGGCATTAGAACAGTCAGGAAGTCCAAGAAAGAAAACAGTCACAAAGTTAAACTGACTGAGTCTGAACTCTACATGAACACTTTTCATCACATCATCACATCATCACAATGAGAATTCATCCAGATGTTAAATGTGATGTTTATGTTTACTGAATAAAATAAAATGTCTCTTCATGTCTCCTCTCTGTTGGACCAACAGCTCCAGGATCAGAAGCAGAGAGAAGAGAAACAACTACAGGAGCTGATGAGAAAAAACACAGAGGTTCAATCTTTTTAATTTTATCACTGAGACCAAAACGATCAAACAAACCATGAGAGAAAATCTGAGACTAAATAACTGAAACACTGAATCAGTTTATTATAGAAAAATGATACAGCTCAGATCTGATGATGAACTTTTACAACCTAAACATTTGTTTTAACTTCATAACTTTTCTCACTTTGACACAATCTGTTTATTTAGTTGAACTGTCTCATTTTGTGATGATGCTTCTGGTCATAAAACATAAAAACATCAAAGTCATAAAAAGAGTTTTCAGGGTTCTTCAACAATTCTGAATCCTGCAGCGTTCAGTCATGAATGTAACCTGCAGGTCTGTTGATGACCACACACACACACACACACACACACACACACACACACACAGTGGGGTTAATAACAGTAATAAAACAAAATGTCTCATCTTGTCTCTCTTCATCTCTTTTTAACCTCCCAGTTGGAGAAGAAGCTCCAGGAGGAGACAAAGAAAAGAGAGAAATCTGAGGAACAAATGAAGACCCCGGGAAGAATATGGAGAGAGTCGGGATTATTAATTCAGTCTGGGGGTCTATCATCAGTCCAGGTCAACCTCCACATTCACCTGATCCACAGACGACCACTGTAAGAGTTTGGTTGAAATATTTTTTCTGATTCCTGTTTTATGCCAATAACATCTCTTTTACTTCTAATATCTTTTTACTTAGTTAAAAAACATAAGAAATACTTAAAGAATAACTTCTGTATTTTTCAACCTGGGCCCTATTCCTCCATGTGTATGTGTATGTGTGATTGACAGGTACAACTCGTTTTAAAATTGGTTCAGTATTGAGGGAGGCGGATGCAGCCAGCAGCTGTGAAACCAGTTATAATGATATGAGGGCAAATTCGTCCCGTAAAAGTTTGTGCATTAAAAGTGCTTTTTTTCACCACAGTCCAGATCAGATCACCAGTGTAATCTCTGTCAACAGCATGCAAAGCGTCCTCTCTTACCGTTCACTCTGTGACGACATCTCACAGGATCTTTACTTGTTGAAGAATGTCTTCGTTGCAGTGAGTGGGACAGCTGTTTTCTTGAGGTGTGTTTGGTGAAGTGTTTCAGGATTGGATGTCTTCTCTTCTTGGGCTGGCAGGAGTCATCTTGGGAAAAGTGTGCACTGCAGACCTGATGGTCTGTAAGGCGCAGTGTCTGGACAGGAGTGTTAGCATCCAGTTGTAGCACAATTAGCCACAACTTCAGCATGTTGCTGTCTGACAAAGTCAGCCTATGAAAGCTGTGCGGGGTGTTGCTTTTAATGCACAAACTTTTACGGGACGTATTTGCCCTCATATCTACCGTTATAACTTGTTTCGCAGCTGCCGGCTGCATCCGCCTCCCTCAATACTGAACCAATTTTAAAACGAGTTGTACCTATCAATCATACACACACATACACATGGGGAAATAGGGCCCAGGTTGAAAAATACTGAAGTTATTCTTTAAAAATCAACCAGGTTCTTCAGTTTCAAGAGTCAGAGGAACATGTTGAAACACATTTTATTGATGTTCTGTTGTCAGTTTGGTTCCTGAATGATTCATCAGTGTGTTTTGTCTCCTGATCAGAACGATGAAAGTAAACATGAAGCGTCAGTGAATCTTCAGAGAAACGATACCAACCCAGTCAGTTTAACAACAGGACTTGTTATTGATGTCGGCCAAGAGGGAAAATGCTTCCACCTGAGAAACACGTCCAGAGAGGTGATGTTGTTTGTGTGTTGATGAACACTGTAGTTTAACACACAATCAGTTTAACAACACATTAATGTCTGTGAAGGTTCACAGTCATCCAGGTCCTGGTATTCCATGGAAAGGACAGAACACCCAGACACAAGCGGGAAAATGTAGTGTATGCCGTTCAGTGTAGCGAGGAGTGCACAGACCTGTACATTGGGGAGACAAAACAACTGCTGCACAAGCGCATGGCTCAACACAGGAGAGCCACCTCCTCAGGTCAGGACTCAGCAGTCCATCTACACCTGAAGGAGAAAGGACACTCCTTTGAAGACAACAATGTCCATATTCTGGCCAGGGAAGACAGATGGTTTGAGAGAGGAGTAAAAGAAGCCATCTTTGTTAACCTGGAAAGGCCATCTCTCAACAGAGGAGGTGGTCTAAGACATAATTTATCTGCTACATACAATGCAGTCTTAAGATCACTCCCCAGACAGCTGGATACACACCTGAAATCATGTGACTCCAACAAGTCACATGGTGGCAGGGTCCTTAACAACTCTCATTCACACCTCCCCCCCAGGTGAAACCCAAGGTCCACACAATGGAAGGGTGGGCACTTGAGACACATGCCCCCTCTAGGTGTTAACGGCCACACAGTGGTTTAAATACCTGAACTCCCAAACCAGTCAGTCAGAACTGAAGAAGCCTCTTGGATGAGAAACGTCTTCAACAACTCGATCAAGTCCAGTTGCCTACGACAAACCTTGATACAACAACACATTAACCAAGTGTATCTGTAGATAATCCAGATCAGCTGTTTAAACCAAACTAATGACCTGAATCCATTTAATCTGGTTTTCAATCATTTATGAACACAGTTTAACACTCTAACATTTATTTCTCTCTCTCGTCTCTCTCTGTCTCTCTCTGTCTCTGTCTCTCTCTGTCTCTCTCTCTCTCTCTCTCTCTCTGTCTCTCTCTGTCTCTCTCTCTCTCTGTCTCTCTCTTCTCTCTCTCTCTCTGTCTCTCTCTCTCTCTCTCTCTCTCTCTCTCACATTTTCCCTCCTGCAGGACAAACAAATAGGAGGCTGGACATTACAAATACAGATCAACAACAGAGAACCCATCAAACGCACACTGAAGAACCCATTAAAACTCAGTCCTGGACAGACCTACACTGTGAGTCTTTTGTTTTTATTTCTCAATTAATGTTGTTGCATTTTACATTTTTAAGTCCATTTTTAAATGAAATAAAACTAAAATTAAATAAATAATTGTAATGATGATGATTCATCATGTAAGTCTGTGATGTTTTCATTTGACAGATATCAGAGCCGAGTTATAACACCGTTTTTCTCCCTCTGACCTGACATTGGTGGACCTGAAGGACTGGAGGTCTGGAGACAAACTGCAGGTCATCCTCATCAGCAACACTGGAGAGACTCATCATCTCCCAGTTCATCGTCACTGAAAGATCATAATTATCCCAGCTGTCTTTTTATTTTTTAACTTATCTTACCTTTCTGCTCCCTCTAACTTCATTATTCTTCTCATTTAGTGACTTTTATCACCAACAAGAAAGAACCATGAGAAAACCAGTTTCCATGTGTAACAGTAAACTGAAGGCTGTTAATGTGTTGTTGATATTAGACATCAGGAACAACATGACTCAGATCCTCCTGAACATCAATGAACATCAATAAACATTAATAAATGAGTATTTTCAACAATTCAAAATATGGTTTAAAAGGTGGTGAAGAATATTCTCCTGTAAATATCACTGACACTCCTGATCAATGAGACTAAATCATGAAATAGAGGATTGTTATAAAGACAAAGATGAAAATAAACTAAATCATAATTTCTCCTGAAAGCTCTTGATGACTGTTAGATGTTGAAGTATTTGATGTTTTAACTGTGTAGTTCTTAAGTCTTAAAGACAAAAACTGATTAGTTGAACATTTGATCACATCATGAAGTGATGATCTGGTCCTGAGTAACTAAGACACAGTTTTCTTCTGGAGGTTCTACAGCTCAGTGGTTCTGACAGAACAGATATTTTTTTATTAATATATGTTTTGTATTTATTTATGCTGTTTATTTTGAATTGATGATTCATTTTTCGGTAATAAACAGATAAAAAGTCATAAATACATGTTTGATTCAAATGTTTGTAAAGATTCCAGATGCTGTGTTTTATATATTTGCTTCATGAAATATGAACCTTTGTGTTTGTTTTGATCAACAACTTCTCAATATACAAATACACATAAAGTTTTGTAATTAAAGTGACATTTGCATTTTGTTTTATCAGTTGTTGACAAACTTGAAATGAAACCATTCAATCTTTTTATTTTTATTGAAACATTTTCTGTTCAAATACACAAACATGATGATTCTGTGTGTTTTCATCATTTTCCTAAAGGTGCTACAGGTGATTCTGGAGAAAAATGAAAATAATAATTTATGATGTACAGACACTCAGATTGAGCCAACAACCAAAAGTTTCTTTATTTGAATCAATCATCTTTCTAAAGAATCACTTGTTGCATCTTTAAATACTAAAACATATATTAAAACTGTACATCTTAACAACAACAAAACTTTGCATTTGAGTAAAATCTGAAATGATAATCACGACTTTATGGGACAGAAATATGATTTTTTTTTTTTCCTCCTGTTGATCATCTTGTGACTCTTTGAAGAGGTTTTGACCTCCAGCTGTTCTGCAGTCTGACACAGCTTTGTTTGAAGCTATATGCTAACCCTGTTAGCAACAATGCTCACATGTTATCAGGTCTAATGTTCTTTAGAGTTTGTTGGTCTATCTTGGGACAAACAGACTAACCAGGTGATTCAGTAACTCAGCAGAACGTTTAACAGACACACATGTGAATATTTAGACAGACTGACCTTTAAATGTCTCTACAGAGGCTCCTGAACGCCTCTTCTACACAGATACAAACACGTCGTCGTGTGGTTTGTGTCTGAGAAGCTCAAATTCTCAGCAGCATGTGTGGAGTCTAAAATAAAACACAGAGTCTGGTAGAGTTTACAGGCTGTTTAAATATAGATCATGTATCAGTCAGAACCTCGGTGGTTTTCAGCCACTGCAGACATGAACATTTATTCATTTATCACTCTGTTTCTTTAGGACTTATTTGTGTGTACGTGGTAGTTTCCCACAGTGCAGCAGTCCCACCACCAGCAGCAGCAGAGCCACCATCACCATGGTGAAGACAGTCCTTAAGAGGAGGAGGACATAAGAGGACTGATCTGAGCAGGGACACATCTCTCTGTCAACTGCTGCAAAGACAAGAGGGTTTGAGTTTGGATTTGTGCTTTTTAAAGAACCACAAGAAAACATTTGTGTCTACTTTAATGTGAAGTGGTGCAGAGTTTTACCTCTGACAGCCAACCAGCTCTGAGGTGATTCTCCAACATCAGACATGAGACACTTGTAGAGTCCTTCGTCAGACTTGGAAACACTGTGGATGATCATCTGTCCTGTAGAGCTGCTCTTCATGAGACGTCCATCTTTATAGAAATCAGCTGTGAGGTTGGAGGAAGTCGTCTTGGTTCTGCAGCTCAGAGTCACGTTGTTTCCCTCCATCACAGGGAGGACAGGACTGTCCAGGATCACAGAACCAGCTGAAAGACAAAGACATTCTTCTCTATCAGTCTACAGGAGTATGTTTTACCAGGTGTACCAAGAAAGTAAAACTGTGTGTCCTTCTATAGTTCAGTTATAAATTCAGTGCACAGCAGAGCGTCTCTCAGCAGCCACTGTCCAGCGTCTCCTGTCCTGTACGCTCTGTGCTCCTTTTCTTTTATTTTGACCAAACCAGTTGATGATTGTTGGAACAGTGGAAGACAAACCGAGACATTTTTGTTGGGTTTTATTTTGTTTCTGTCATGTTTGTATGAAGCTGATGATGATGTTAAAATTATAATTTTTCAAAGAGATTCTGGAGAGTTTGGTGAGAGCGATGTTTCTGGTGAAACCAGACGTCTCTGGCTCTAGTAGAGTTAGTAGATAAAATAAGTAATATATTTCAATAATGAACTGTTGATCAATCCTCACACTGCAGCCATTCAAAATATAATTTAATCTGTTTTAATCTGAAACAGTTAAATGTTTTACCTCTGACAGCCAACCAGCTCTGTGGTGATTCTCCAACATCAGACATGAGACACTTGTAGAGTCCTTCATCAGACTTGAGGACTCTGTGGATGATCATCTGTCCTGTAGAGCTGCATCCTACGAGACGTCCATCTTTATAGAAATCAGCTGTGAGGTTGGAGGAAGTCGTCTTGGTTCTGCAGCTCAGAGTCACATTGTTTCCCTCCATCACAGGGAGGACAGGACTGTCCAGGATCACTGCACGAGCTGAAAGACAGGTTTTATAATAAATGTGTTTGTCGGAAATAGATGAGAAGACAAAGAAGAAGTTTTTTTATATGAACTTAAACATACCAGTGACAGTGATGTTGACACTGTTGCTTCTCTTTCCCCCTGCAGTCTCACACCAGTAAACTCCACTGTCCACTGGGTAGATTCTTTCAATGGTGCAGACGGACGCTGTTGATGTCTTCTCATCACAGTCTGGATTAATTTCAGTAGAGCCCCTGATCCCTCTCAGTTGAGTCGGAGCATCAAACCCTCCACAGTTAAAAGAAACAGAGTCCAACTGAAAGTGTTGAAGTCTGTCTGGAGAGATACGAAGAAAATCTGCATCTGAAACCAAGAAAGAGACGAAAGTGTCACTGAAGAAACAGTCAGAGCTGGAAAATATGACGTCTACAGTCTGAAAGATGAAACAAAAAAGTTGTTGTCGGTGCCTCCACATGCTGACAGAATAAATTTGAACTGAACTTTTCACAAAATACAACATTAAACACAACAGTAGGAACCTAAATCACATCATAGAGACAAAGACAAGTTTAAAAAGTTGAGGTCAAAGTTGAAGCAGGTCCTTTAGACAGAGAGAAATGATGCAACATGTCAAACAGTATGATCAGGATTTAGTCTTTGTCTCTTACCACTGCTGTGAGTAGAATTGTCCTGAACTTGTGTCCCCAGCAGAAAGAATTCAAACATCACTGGATGAACAAACAGGCAGAGTTGAATATGAGACACAGACGGTTTGATCTACAGGATTTAGAAAGAAAAGAAGAGACCTGAGACTCACACAGTCTGAAGAGGAGAACTGTGACCTCCATGTTGTCTCGCTGCTGACTGTCTGAGCATCAGACTGAAATACAACCTAAGTACGCAGGCGGGAACTTCCTCTTCCTGTACAGTTCAGTTCTGAGGTCGATGTTACAACTAGAGACACAGTCACAGTGGTTTTAACCAGGACATGAGAACATTTTAAAAGACATTCAGGGTCCCTGAGCTTTATCTAATCTAATCTTTATGTGATCCATATGTCAAACAATGATGAATTTTCATGGATTAAAGTATTAACGGAACTGTTGTGATCAGTGGCGTAACTGGGCTGTATTCCACATGGGTTTTGAGGTCAAAGGGGCCCGACATTGCACACTCGAATAGAGGACAGAAAAAAGCCAAAAAAGTAAGGAATAAGTAAGCCAGGAATAGACCAAGTAGGGTTGCCACAATACCAGAATTTCAGTAGTCGATACCAATACTAGTAAATTTCCACAATTCTCGATACTCTATTCGATACCACAACTGAAAAAAAAGCATGTGCTTCTAAAATCATTAGGCTACTTTATTAAATAATAATAATAATAATAGGCCTAATAATAACAACAACAACAACAACAATTATAACAACTGACACATCAAACTTGTTTTTAGGCTAAGCTGCACTTTAACAACTTCTCAGGCAGAAACATGAGGTAAAATGGTAAATATGCCTCCACACAAACAGGAAGTTATGTGGTCATTATTATTATTCTCCTAGTAGTTCAATGATAGAACTGTTGTTGCTTGCTTTTTTCTTTCTTTTTTTCCAGAAAAATAACGGTCACCGTCTGAGCGGCTGAGCCAATCACATTCAATAGACGCATGGATCAGTTCAAATTGGGAGGGGCCGCTCGTATCCCCCCTTATATGCAACAAAATGCAGTGACCCAGTCTAACATTACACTCCGTGCTACCTGCCGCTGCGAGGGTCAACCGCGGCAACATTACATTTAAAAAATTTTTAAAAAAAAGTTTGACCACAAGAGGGCCCATGGGTTTACAAAACCCACCAACCCTACGTCATCTACGCCACTGAAGATCAACATCAGAAGACCCATCACACACACACTGAAGAACCCACTAACACTTGGTCCAGGACAGACTTATATTGTGAGTCTGTTTTTGATTTCTCCATTTAATATTGTTAAATTTTTCTTTCTTTCTTCTTTATGTCTCCTCTGTTATTCAATCCTGTTTGAAATAAAATAAAATAATGAGGAAATAATAACAAATTGTTACTTGAATTATTTAATGATTTAATTGTTTTAGTAAGTCTGTTACCTTTGTATTTTACAGATAAGGAGCAGAGCTTATTATAAAGACGGTCCTCCCACTGACCTGGAGTTGGTGCACCTACAGTCCTGGATGTCTGGAGACAAACTGGAGGTCTTCCTCATCAGCAACACTGGAGAGAACCAACATCCCCCAGTTAATTCAGTCACTGCTGTATCATATTTAGGGTCCGGGCAGCTTAGGCTGCCCGGACCCTATTGTAATCCTGCGTGTTCTTCTTCTTTCTTTCTTTCTTTCTTTCTTTCTTTCTTTCTTTCTTTCTTTCTTTCTTCTTCTTCCGAGGAAATCCTACTTCCCATGCGCAAAAAATGACCAAACTTTGCACAAAGGTCCAGTCCCATGTCAGATTGCCTCAGCTGCAAAAACAGGCCAATAGTCCTGATGGTGGCGCTACAGCAAGCCTCTAAAGTTCAAAATTTTGAAAATTCATAACAAATCAACCATATGTGCTACAGCTTTGGAACTTTCACTTTGAAATGTGCTTTTCCATGGCATGGATGGCTGCTGTCTGGCACCCTGATGCTTGGCTTAGTCAATTTGTGAAGCCACACATGAACTGTCACTTGCCAATTAGCTCAGTGAGATAAAAGACGGACTTCAGTGTCAGAAGTCATGAGTTGGAGCCTCAGCTAAGGCAGGATGGACTTTCAAATGTGAAAGCCTTATGTTCAGGTATCATGCTATGTGGATTAGAGACTGCTAAGATTTAAATAATTATGATACAGGGAGTTTTATAATAATGAATAATGAATAATGAATAATGAATTTCCCCTTGGGGATCAATAAAGTATTTCGTATTCGTATTCGTATTCGTATTTTGGGAAGAGACAAATACTCTTTATCAACACGTTTCCCTGTTATCCCTTGTCTCTTTTCCCTGTTTATTTGGCTTAGCTATCAGTCAATATGCAGAGTCTCTTGTGCCAGAAATTGTGAGTTCAAGCCTCAACTGATGTAAAATGCACATTAGAATGCCACCTTTTTTTCATCTTCCTACACTCTGCTTGTTGATCAGAATTGCCTAATTTTGCCTAAAATTGCCCGGCCCCGACCATTGCTGCGCAGCAGCTGTAATTATCTGAGCTGTCAAACCTTTTTTTTAAACCTTTTTTTACGTTTGCTCCCTTTAACTACAACAATCTTCCCATTTGATGACTTTAATCACCAACAGAAACGATCCACGAGAGACAGTTACCATCTATACTCCCACAATACATTCTGACAAAATATAGAACAAATAAATATATATATATACCAATATATATCACAATACATTCTGAACAGAGACATCAAGAACAACACACCTCACTGCTTCCTGCAAACACACTGCAGTAATATTATTATTTTCATTCTAGAATCAAATAAGTTATGTTCTTGGATTATTAATCAGAATATTTGAATATTGCAGTACAATGATATTATGGATTGTAGATGGTGAAATCGATAAATTCCTGCAGGTTTGTGTTGACAAACATTCTGAAACAGTTTTTCACAAAGTGGTGAACCTCACCCCGTCCATGCTGGTGAACCACTGAGTCTTTCCAGGACGCCCCTTTAATACCCAATCATGATCCTGTCACCTGTTACCAACTCACCTGTTTACCTGTGGAATGTTACAAACAGCTGTTTTTGGAGCGTTCAGCAACTTTCACAGTCTTTTGTTGCTCCTGTCACAACTTATTTTGAAACATGTTGCAGACATCAAAGTCAGAACAAGTGAATATTTACAAAACACAGAATTCAACTGAATAGAAGTTGACAATGATTTGCAAATCATTTTATTTTGTTTTAATCTATGTTTTACAGTCCATTTTATATTAAAGTATGGTTATATAGTTGGTTATATTTTGTTTTATTGATGTCAGTGTTCACTGTGACAATAATGTGCAAAGAAAATTTGCCTTCTGTGATTTTTAGTCCAGAGACATATATTTGTTACGCAACATGCAAAATGTCTCCTGCTTCCATCAGTCAGTCTGACACATGAGCATCATTTTTAACCTTCACACACAATAAACATCATATGTGGACAAGTGAGCAGCTGTCAGAGAGTTTGGAGACACAGGAGACAGACAATCACAGACAAACACAACTGACAAGGTGGGAAACTTCCATCATGAAGTTTTTAGTTTCCCTGACATTTATCTAAAACATATACGACCTCTTTAAATAACTCAGCATGTGAGATTTGTTTGTTTGTGTCTGTGAAACATTTTGTAAACATTTTGTTTGGAATGTGCTGGAGATTTCATGCCAATTGTTCATAGACAGAATGAATAATGTAAAAGAAAAAACTGTTTAAAAAAATAGCTGCAAAAAGAGCAACTTGCTATGGCTGAGCTATCAGATATGGAACAAGTGCAAGAGTTGAGGAAGACCATGGTGAAATTGTAATTAATATCAAAATGAAGCCAAAGGAAATAGTAAAATTATATGACAACTGTCAAAGAAAGATTACAGACCCACTAATAGAAAAAGTATGTGGAAATATAACTCATGAGCCTGATAAAACCTCTACTAGTTGTAATAATTATTTTACTGACTCAGCACAGAACCTGGCATATTGTTCTGGAACCAGGAATAAGTGGATGCTTAATCAAATTTACCTTGTATTTAATATTATTATTTTAATATATTAGGTTTCTGAGCAGAAAATTTTAAATGTTGATTGATCAGTTTTTCCTAAACACTCCAAAAACTCAAAGGCAAAATATATTTATACAAGAGATTCCTCCTTTTTAAACTCAGTCATCTTGTTAATCGTCCCACAGATGAAGATACCAAAATGACTGGAGGCAAGGCTGATGAACCAGCAGGCTAACTTTCCAGCAGCTTCAGAGATCACAGAAAAAGTGGTAATGAAGCAACTTGTGGATTTTCCAACCAGAGGGCAGACTTTACTTTCATTGAAAGGCAATGTCATAGAACAAATCAAGTCCAAGCTTGATAAGGGTGGCTTTGTAGGAGCAGTATTTTTCCATTTACGCAGGACATTTGACACTGTGAATCACAGTGTCCTGTTGTCTTATCTTTCATGTTTTAATTTCTCTGAAAATACTATGAAATGGATGGAATGCTATCTGACAATGCAGACTCAATGCGAACTGCTGACTGCTCCTTTGGTGTACCCCAGGGATCCATCCTGGGCCTCTTACTCTTTATATTAACGTCCTTCCCACCGCATGTCCTGATGAAATGACCCAATGTATTCTTCAATCTGGAGGAAACATGTTCATCAGCCTGAAATCTTTGTTAAGGGTGAAAAGCTTTGAATAATCTCATAGCTGTCGTTTCATAGCTAACTTTTGGGGAAAAAAATGTAAAAGGGTCGTCCTTGGAGATAAACTGAGCCTGTGAAGCTTATAATTCATTAGGGGCCAGTTGTTGACAGACGCTGCTAAGTTGTACATGTACTCTATCATGTTTCCACACTTGTCATATTGTATAATGTCTTGGTGCCAAGCTGGAGAAAACATGCTGAGACCCCAAAAAACAACAACAACAACAACAACAACAACAACAACAACAACAACAACAACAACAAAACACTAAAAGTACTGGACAATAAAACCTCTGAGGTATCAGTAAGTACTGACCTTTGATAATTTTGTCTATCTTGCAAACCCCTGTCTCCTGTTCAAAATGATCCACAATCTTGCTCTTCTCCCACTGACAGAGTTTGGTTCTCTCTGCACAGATAACATGCAAACAAAAACATCTACCAGAGGGGACTGTGTAGTCCAGCTCAGGTTCACTGACTTTGGTGGGTCAGCCCTCTCCATCAGAGCTGCAAACTTTTGGACCACAATCCTCAGCACTATCAGACACTGTTCCACGCTCTCTAGTTTTAAATCACAATTAAAATCATGGCTGAAAAATAACCAGTCATGTGACCATTTAACCATAATGGTTTTTGTAGACATTCCTGCATTGAACTACAGCTAGTCTTTTGACATTGTTGTGTTCCTTAGTGTCTCTAATAAATTATTGTTTAGCATCAGTCACTATCTAATATGTTTATTTGGTTATTTGTCAGAGAAACCTGGTCTGTTTATTATTTGAACATATTTCTAAATCTGTGACAGACAAAATGAAACAGCAAAGTTTGTGTTATTCAGTAAATCTGTTGTATTTACATCATAGCAGACTGTTGGCAAACACACACACACACACACACACATTCACAATGAGTGAGTAATGTAACCAGTTAAAATGTGAGATAAAAAGCGGACAAACATATTTATATATTTTTTAAAGAATGAATATATTCAATAAAAATGATGCAAAAACCAACATCCAGAGACAGACTTTTAAAGCTGTTGATCAATTAACAGTTCAAACTTCTGAATTTTAACTTGAAATGTTTCTTCTGTTGCCTGTTGTTGAAGCTGTCACTTAACATCAGTGTTGTTCAAAAGTCTTTCTAACAAATGCACCAAAAAGAAACGTCTGCCTCGTCAACTCTAAATGAGGAGAAACAGGGATGTCACTATATATGTGGACGCCTCTCACAGGAAATCCCCCGACCACCCAAATTTATGTGATTTTTCTTTATTTTTCTTCTTTCTTTCATATTCTTTCATCTGTATAACTGCTCTTAAATATTCAGTCATTTAATGCTCCTTTACACACTCACACCTACACACTCTTACACACAACAGACTTCTCTGCACCCTCTCTAACACACACCTCCCACAATCATAAGAACTACAGTATCTTTGTCACATCAGTTTCAGTACAAACCTTTTTTACTTTTTCCCACATGTATGGTCTGTAATCTGTCCAGTGAGAGTCCACTTTTTTTACAGGATTCATTTACTTAAATAACACATGCTTAGAAATTAAAAAGTAAATGTATTTTTTATGATGAAATGTGGAGGATGAATTTACAGCATGAGGAAAGATGGAATTTCTGTTTAAGGATTTAAAGAATAAAGTATAGAAGCTTTACATTACATGGCGCCACTGTTGGACTATTTATCCTTTAAATTAACATTTTAAACACAGGAATGTAATAAATTGTAAGATACTGCAATGTAAGTCATTAAAGAAGAAATGAGAAATTATACATTACTGTGTGCATAATTCATGTGCATGCGTGCACACATGCACGTCATATCACCCCTGCATAAGTCGGTGCCTTACTCGGGCCACCCCAGTCAAAAAAGTCTGGACACACTAATGTTGCAACATCAGGTAAACTTTGTGAAAAAGCCGATATAGTACATCCCTTGTTGTCGTCTTACTTAATAAACAGTAATAAAAAATAAAAAACAATAGTGAATAAAAAATCATTAAAAAGGGGGCGTTCTCCTTTTCCTGTTCTGTCCAGTGGTGTCTTGATGACTAAAGCAAAAGCAGAGGGAAAAACTTTAATTGTAACTCCTACTTTGTAGTGTTTTTTTAAAAAAAAAATCTGTTTTGCTCAGAAATGTGTTCATAAAACACAGAAGTGTGGAAAAAAAATGTGATACTACAACTGTTCAATCATAAATGAGTGTTTACTTCTCTTACATAGTGTTAGAGCCTGAAACATTTCATTCAAACGTTTTGAAAATAATTTTGAAAATGTTTACAGGCTCAGTTGAAACAGAAACCCAGAGAAACATTCAACATGAACATGAATAATTACCAAAATGGTCTCAAATTTAAAGTATCAGCATGAATAATACTTTACTCTGAATGTTTCATATTAAATGTTACTAACACCATCTAAAGAGCAGGAGACACACAAGAAGTGAATTTAGATTGTGACTTACTGTTTTTTTCTGTCCCAGTGTCCAAAAGATAAAAAGGTCAAAAAGAAGCATGAATATGTACATCATGCAGGCATCACGAGACCAGTCACAACATGAACAGCAAGAATGGATAAATCATCTGAAATGAAGTAAACAGGGAAACATGGTGTTTATTTCAAACAGATTAAAGTTTTTAAAGTCACAACAATGAGGATGTTAACAGTCAGAAACCTGGAACATGGAAGTGTGTCTGTCTGGTCTGGTTGATGTCCTTCTGTTGGACTCTACAGGTGGCACTGATGCCAGGTGTCTTCTTCACAGTGACTCTGCTGCTGACAGCATAGAGACCATCAGGACCTCTGACTGTCTCTGTAGGTCCAGCAGAGAGGACGTGTCCCTCACTGTCCAGCCACAACACCTCAGGCTCTGGATACCAGCCTTTAGACTCACAGTGTAGCTCCACTCCAATGGGGACTCTGCTGAGCTCTGTTACAACAGGTGAGGACACAGCACCTGAAGATGGGAGAAGGGACGGGGTTTTCCAAAGAGAAGATAGACATGATACCTGTCCAGTCAGACCACAGTCTGCTGATCTTTCTGTTTGTAACAAACTCTTCAAAATGATTTGAACACATCGTCTTTAAATATAAAAAGTGCACATTTAAAACTACTGATAGAATAAAAAAACAAACAGTTGAGTCCATTTTCACTCCACAATGACAGTGGAATGTTCCACTACAAAACTTACTCACCTACAGTGAGTTGGATGGAAGCTTCCTTCAGTAATGAAGGGCAGATGCATTTGTATTTTCCTTCATCAGAGAGTTTCACTCTGAAAAGTTTCAGGGAGACGTTTCCATTAATCAGCTGATCCTCAAACAGAGTTGTGCGGTAATTATACAGCTGGTTTTGACTCTGATACACCAGTCTTCCATCGTGGTGAAAATGGATGTACTTTGGGTCCAGACCAGGTTTGGTCCACACCACCTCCCTGCAACGGGCCCTGATGGGAGGTTCAAGACGACATGGTAGAACAACATCATCACCAGCCAGGGCTACGATTGGCTGTGGTGAACAAATCAGCTGTGACAGTCCTGTAAGGAGAGGAAACAGAAGTGGCTTTTAAAGGCGCGATCATTTGGATCACATAAAATTCCTAAGGATTTTTGGAATGTTAATGCAGGTTTGCTGAGGTTTGGCATCATTATGTGGATTTTATTGTTGATCTTCCTACGGCTCCTGCCACCAAAGGTGCAACGACCATACTGTTCTGAATCATCATTATTATTATTAGAATATTGTAAATAATCAAATCTGCCCTGGAGAAGTAGAAAGTATAAAACACAAACAACAATAAAATACAGACAGAACAATAAAAGACACAAACTGTAAGACAGTAAAGCACCATGGCAACCAATTATTCAGCATGAAACAGGAAGCTGTTGTTGAGGGGCTACAGATTCTGAAAAACTCATGAAAGTCTGAGCTGCTAACTTTCATATCTGATATGACTTGGATTTGTTAAAAATGGCTTAGTAGTGCCCCCTACAACATCTCAACAAAACAGCTCTCACTGTAACTTCACCTTAGGTTTGATTTCATGAAATTTGGTGGGATGATTGCTCCCATCATAAAGAACACGTTTCAGGTTTTTTTTTTGTTTTTTTGTTTTTTTTTACAGGAGATTGCCAAATGTTTTTTCAATGTTTAAAGCACATTTTAGGTCTTAGGGATGCTCAAAAACTCACAAAATCCTGCACCCTGGTTTGAATTACCACATTTTTCCACTTGCTTGTGGCATGTCTTTTCTAAAGCACTCCCTAATGACTTTTAGCATTTTTGATGCTCTTTACATAATTGACTACCTAGATGTATGAAATCCAGTAGGGAGATATCGTGTCCAGACGAAGCCTACAAAAAGCCTCTTGGAGCCAACAAGAATCAGAATTTATTGAAGGATATCCCCTTGAGATGTGGCATCTCATTTTGACACAAATACTGAAAAGCATACAGACAAAACAGCATTACATGCAGTAACGGACATACACTACAAATGCACAAACACATCTCGCTTGACCTCTCCCACCCACACCCCCTACTCTCAGCCGTTGTACAACAAAAATTGGAATTGGATACCATGACATGGATAATAAAACAGTCATCAGCACAGAAAGGAGTTCTTGTTACTAGGAGTTAAAAACATGAGCAGGTTGTTTTGAGATGAGAACATAAAGAAGTCCTGAAGCAGCAGGAACAGGTAACAGAAGTTGCCCATTTTGAATTAACTGTACAACACCATGGCTGCAGCTCCCCTGACGCACACGGTGCAAAGCTGCTTGCAGTTTAATTCATTTATATATTTAATGTGGTAGACAATGAATTTGTGATCTTGAATTCATTTTGGGCAAAATGAATTATTCTCATTGTAGGATGCAAAGTCCCATGCCTTTTTCTTTTTCTTACTTGGCTCCTAAAATCAGTCTCTAACAGGCTAATTTGTGTCGTCTTCCCCATGTTCTTATTCACCATTAGAATATATATTCTGGGTTTTTCAAAGTTTGTGTTAGATTTATTCTTAATATTTTTTAGTGACAAGATTGGATTCAAGTTAAGGTAGAGACACAAATCAACCTATCAGTGGTATATGTTTTGGCATTAGACATGAGGACTTGTTTGCTGTAGGCTATTAGTTTTCTAACCACGTATTAATCCAGAGAGTCAGTTTACCTGTGGTTACTGGGAAGCTGTGGAGGACAAACAGCCAAAATCCAAACCAGTTAAACTGATGCATGTTCATCTGTGAACCAAAGATTAAAAAGACAGGCAGCTCAGGCACATTACGTTCACTTTTATTTAAACTTTAAATATTAATTAAAACAGGAATCTAGGGTTATTTGAAAAAAAAAAAAAATTTAACAGAGTTACCTGACAGATGCTCCAGGTTTGAAACCAGGATCTGAGCAGCAGTCAGATGACTTTAAAGAAATCATTTAGCCACAAACCTCTGCAATTAAATCATAAAAAGCTGACATAATGTTAAACTATATTGTAAATATATTCCTATTGTTTTCTATTATTAATATTCTATGTTCCTTACAGCAAATCAGATACTTTGACACAACGGCCTCCCTGATCAAAGTTTGCTGTCACATAATCACAATGCTAAGACTAAAAACGAGCGTAAAAGTTCTCAGAAAAGTATCAGGTAGAACTGTACTGTAGAATTGTCACTGAGAAGTAATTCTAAGTCAGCTTACCTTCCAGTTAAGTTGCTGCTGTTTGTCCGGATTCAACTCTGAACTTCCAGGTTAAACTTTGGACTATTTGTAACTTTATTATGTCATAAACACACAGGGCCGGATCTACTTAAGTTTCGCGTGTATAAAAACGTGTGCAAACTCATTCCACACGCAAACTGATTTACTAACAGTGCGCACTAAGGGTTGCGTCTTTCAAAGGTGCAAAATAGCGCGTCTGCATCCAGTTAGTACGTCTGCCGCAATGAATATGCAATATGGGGCGTTTACACGCAAATGTGCGTGCGTTGGGAGGAGAAAAAGAAAATATATTAATTTAGCACCCGCAAAGTGATTTATCAAACCAGAAAGCAAGTTTGCTCATAGAAACTGCGTCTATATTTAACATGTGTCAAAGGGAGGTGCAGACGGTTTGTATGTGTAATTGCGCACACATGGTTGCGGTTATTGTCACAAGAGGGAGACATCGAAACGATGAAAGGAGACACAGAGAACGCATTTTTCATCCTCGTGTGAACATTTATGGAATGAACGAGGAAACAATCATTAAAACATATCGCCTTTCCAGCATTGCCATTTTGGAGCTGTTGGAGGAACTCAGAGTGGATTTGGAGCCACGAGAAGGAGTCACACAATACCTGCAATGACAAAACTCCTTGCAAGTTTACATTTTTCTGCATCTGGGTCATTCCAGCGTACAGTAGCTATTACAGCTGGGATCTCCCAATCCCGTTTTTCAGATGTGCTGTCTGAAGTCCTAAATGCCATGTCACGCCGGATGGCCAAGTTTATTAGGTTTTCTCTTAGTAAATCACCCGCAACCCGCGGTTCAGCCCCACGCACAAAATTCTAGATTGCACACGCAAATTGGGATCTTAGTAGATCCCATAGCCCATAGGCCATAAATTGTGACAGTGATTGATTTAAGGCTTTATACTGCCGACCGGGGAGGGGGCTTTCATGCTTTTATTTGATAGGACAGCCGAAGATATGACAGGAAAAGCCGGTGGGAGAGTGGGGAACACACAGACCTCCTTGGCAGATATTTTTGACCAACAGGTTCTCTGCAAGGCCAGGTCCATATTAGGCTGCAAAAACCACACTCTCCACGATGAGTTTGTGATCCTTCCCTCGGGCCATAGATTTAGAGTACAAGTGCAATATGATGAAAAACTTCTTCATCCCTTGTGCAATAACCCTGCTAAAATTTGCACATGTAATTTGTCATTTTACTGAGTGTTGTGTGTTTGTATTCTTTTATTCTGTTCTGTAAATAATATGTACAGGGGTAATTTCTGTTTTTCTTGTCTGTCGTGCTATTTTTTATCTTGTGCCCTGACTGCTAATTGTCTAAAGTCTGAAATCTGGACATGGAGAAAAGGACCAGATGCAGGAGTTGATCCCATGGCCACTGCAAAGGAGTCACCGCCTCAGTACATGGGGCAAACGTTGTACCATCCCAGCTAGTCATCTCTTAGGATCTGCTAGAAGTGTGTGGTGGTGGCTGTATTTGCAGAGATCCTGCAGCTCTCTGCCTGCATTTTATTAATTTTTCTCATTGTTTTGCTGTGCTTGGGATGTTTCACACATCCTACTGACTATACCTTTAATTTAAGTTACTTCAATTTGATTTAAAATTGTATTTTTATAAATAAACAACAAATTTGGCAAACTAAAAACACAAAGGTTTACATAATTATAATATGAACACTGAAAACAAAAAGTTAAACATTCTTAAGGTGTTTTTGATGACAGCGTTGGAACATTCTGCTTTCATATGTCACTTTGTCAAAACACTATGCTGAAACATTGCTAAAACATTTTCAGATGCAAATTTTTAATCTTCCTAGAACATTATTATTTTATGGTACAACAATGTTTTGTGGTAAAATTCTTAAAAAGGTAGAGCAAGTTTTTATACAGTAAAAAAAAAATCAAACTTACTGAATTATTTCAGCATATATATGATGGGATAATTGATCATATTAACAACCATGATCAGAAGTTGTTCTTTGTTTGTTTCCTTTTTTAAAATCTTGTAGCAAAAGTTCCTGTTGGGAGGTGAACTGATAAGGCTTTAAACGCTGTTTAAGGACACAGTGACATCTAGTGGATTTTTTAAACAAAACTAAACAAAGTGTTAAAGAAACTCAGTCAGGTAGAGTTCAACACATTTTTCAATTAATGTTTCGATGTTCCCAGAATCCTTTTGTTTTACAGGCGTATATCATGTTTATACAAATGTTTTGTGTTAACATTCTCAAAATGTTTGTGATATCAGATCATTATGCCCAAAAACTCATTAAAGAATATAAAGGATTTGAGGTAACATTTTCTTAAAATATTTAACATTTTACAAACATTGTGACAAAGTCACTGTAACCCTTCAATTCTACACATGTAAGGATACATAATCCATCAATATCCAACAGTCTTATACCAGTAAGTACTTTTTTCATTCTTTTATTTAGTTTGTGTGTGTGAAAAATTTCCATACCTGTCTCTTCACTCTCATTAAACTATCAATTACTGCACCATATACCAAAAAATAGGTACATTAGGAGATAAACCTCCTTTTTTTACCAATTTTTTTCTCCCAATCAACATTCTGCTACTACCTGCTAAAACCTGTCAGATACAGTACTAAAAATCAATAAAATTATTATTTTTCAAAGTTAGAAAAAAAAAAAACATACTCTGACCTGGTTTGTGTGCGTGTGTGTTATGGTGTGTTTGTGTTCATGCTGTATATGTATTTTATTATTTGCATTGCAGAAATAAAAAACAGAATGCAATGATTTGCAAATCCTTTCTGGCATATATTCAGTTGAATTCAGTCCATAGATCAGATTTAAAGTTTAGAATGATAAAGTTTATATTTTTCTGTAAATCTGCAGTCATTGTGTTGTGACAGCAGCATGTTTCTCACTGTGAGACATCAGCTGTTCTTTTAACACTCAGTCAGTGTTTGTTGAAGTTTTAAAGTGAAATTCTTTCTCATTCTTACTTGATATACGACTTCAGCTGCTCAACAGTCCTGTTTGGTCTCTGTTGTCGTATTTTGTTGAAGCAGGGACGTCTATGAAAAGGACGTTGTCTGGATGGCAGCATATGTTGCTCCTGTATGAACCTTTCAGCATTAATGGGGCCTTTTTTGCTCCAACTTTTACTGACTCCCTTTTCTGTTACTTGCAGATAAAAAGTGCAGCAATAAAAGTCTGTTTGTTTGTGACAAGAAAATCCGATGCTTCTTGGGCTGACATGAACAAGGCATATATCTTTTTTATCATCAGTCTCACATATGAGCAAAAGTATACATCTCATTTCATATTCTTACAGCTGCAACATGGATTAAGGACCAAAGCAACCGGCGACATAAACAGGAGCAGAATTGTCTCTTTGGTAAGAGCAGAATGTGTAATGAAAAGAATGCTTTCAGTAAAACCTATACATACATATACATATAAAAAAAATAGTAAAAGTTCAGTATTCAAAACTCAACTTAAATACAAAAGTAAAAGGATCAAAATTTACTTAAAACACAGAAAGACTGACCCATTTCAGAATCACGTATATTATATTATTGGATTATAAATCCTGTTGCATTAATGTTTACATCACTTTAATATTGCTAAGATAATCCAATTATTTATATTGTCTTCATCTGTAACACTATATTGACTAATTGGTTATATTTTGTGAATTAATCTGATTTTATAAAGTGACTACAGACAGTAATGTCAGTGTTCACTTTGACAATAATGTGCAAAGAAAATTTGCCTTCTGTGATTTTTAGTCCAGAGACATATATTTGTTACGCAACATGCAAAACGTCTCCTGCTTCCATCAGTCAGTCTGACACATGAGCATCATTATTAACCTTCACACACATAAACATCATATGTGGACGAGTGAGCAGCTGTCAGAGAGTTTGGAGATGCAGGAGACAGACGATCACAGACAAACACAACTGACAAGGTGGGAAACTTCCATCATGAAGTTTTTAGTTTCCCTGACATTTATCTAAAACATATACGACCTCTTTAAACAACTCAGCATGTGAGATTTGTTGTGAATTAAGTTGATTATTAGTATTATTATTATGTTGAAGATATATTTATTTTATTATGAAGATGAAGTAGACTTTATGAATGTTGATGACTCATCATTAAGAGTCTTTCGGTCAATGTCATTTTAATGCAAAGTTGACATTGTTTGAGTCGTCTTTGTTATGACAACTTGACATAATCAAACTGTTTGTTAGAACTGTTAGAAACTGTAAAGCTTTGACTGAGTCATGCAAACAAGGATTAATTTAATCTAAGATTAATACTAATCAGAGTTTAGAGTTTAAACTAGGTGTAAAATGAGTTCATCCAGATTTAAAATTAAAAAATTAAAAAAATAAATTTAAAATAAATCTGTTTATGCAAACTGAAATTACATACTTTAATCAATATGGTAATGCCTACTTACCCAAATTAAAATAAATAAATCAAAATAAATACAATTTGCATGCTATCTTAAAAACAAGTTATGTTTGCAGAGTAAAGCAGAGATTTTTACGTTCTTTTGGGATGGGACTTTTTTTGTATATTTTATTATACTGTATTTTGTATATTTTATATTATTCTTGTATTAACGCTTGTTTTTCTTCCTCTCTCTTTCTTCTTCTCTGTTTATCCAGACATCTGTCCAAATCAACATGTCTGTCAATTTCTCCTCCAGTCTCTTCCCTCGTCCTTCTCTTGATAACTGCCTCAACCTCAGAGTGAGCGTTTCCATCTCCACAGCCCTCCTCATCATCTACTACGTCCTCTTCCTCCCTCTCTTCATCTTCGTCCTCTACCTGGGCTGCCGACGATGGAGGAAACAACACTCTGTTGCCACGGGGGCGACGACGACAAGTCACTCCGACATCTTCACCTTTCACATGGTCGCCCTGGAGATGATCGGCGTCGTGGGGTCTTTCTTCTACTGTTACGGCGCCCAGACTTACCAACAAGGTGTCACGAAAGTGGGGACAGACATCTTCTCCATCATCTCACCTGGACAGACCCTGTTTCACCTGCTCACCTGTGTGGAACGCTACCTGGCTGTCGTTCACCCCGTCACCTACCTGGGACTGAGACAGGCGGGCGGGGTCAGGATCAGAAACATCAGCATTGGGTGTGTTTGGTTGATCAGCTTCGGATCACTGGGTCTATCACTGTTCAATTCTCATTTTTGCATCATCTGTGAGTTGATACTCTTGCTCTTCTCCTCTGCTGTCGTGTCTTTCTGCTGCCTTTCTGTTCTCTGCGTCCTGATTCGTCCAGGGCCGGGGGAAGGGGGCGGCAACAGGGGGGTTGACCAGTCAAAGCGGAGAGCTTTCTACACCATCGTGGTGATACTGGGAGCTCTGTCACTGAGGTTCTCGAGCAGCCTGATTTTCACTCTGATGCGTTTTTCATCCGTGTTCAGTAAAACTGAACTTTGTATCTTATGGTCGTGTGCAGGCTTGTTCAACCTGCCCAGCAACCTGGTTTTACCTCTGCTGTTTCTGCACCGCGCAGGAAAACTACCAGACTGTAAACGCACCACTGTGTCTGCTTGACAACTGGGTTAGAACAGCATAAATTATATTTGATTAAGTTAAAATGAAGTCAGTCTAGCTTATGTAAAGGAGTAGCATATTTACCTCTTAATGTAATTACATTACATTATAGTATCTAATTTTAACCTTTTAGGGGACGGACAGATGTTGGGTCTAAGGGTGGGTTCACACCAGCTTTGTTTCACCTGAAAGCTCGAGTGTTTACCCCCTGGGTGCAGCTTGTTTGGGTTCGTGTGAACGTCCCACCCAAACTCAGGGCAGTAGTCAGGGTAGCCTGGCGTTGTCAGTCCTGTCTCTGAGCTAACTAGCCAACATGCAGCTAAAGTAGCCCCTAAAAACAAGACAAACAAATCTGTCCATCAGAAAACTAGTGTAGCTTAAATACCTGAGAGTTGAGGCAGAGCAGCCGGAGGACGTCACAGGAAGACTGTTTTTTTTTTCATGAAATTTAATCCAGTTTCACTAAAATCAGTGAGTAAAGTTGTGTTTTTGTACAGCAACCAGCATAGGCACCATCTATGGGGGTGTTCAAGAAGGGGGTGCAACGAACCCCCCATCCTGAGGCAAAAGCAGTTGTAAAATTGCCATAGACTTATACATTTCAATTTTTTATTTTTTCACTTCATCAGTTTACATGATGAGGTGTAGGGTCCGTCTTGTGTGTTACCAGCTGAGCGCTTTACTTAATTAGTAATCAAACACACTGCACCATGAATTCAAACACTTCTTACCGTTAATGCAGTTAATCCATCTTCAGTTCAGCTGACCTTAACGTGGTGACGTCCTGGGTTCTTAAAAAACCCGAAGACATAATTTCACAAAATGTCTATTTAAAAAAAAGTTCTCTCACTATGCATTCTATTCATTTTAAAGTTTTTTTTACACTGTCTAATGTTTCTTGTGAACAAAGTCTGTGTTTTTATTTATTTTGTTTTATATTTCAACATTAAATTAGTCTTCTTCCAAAGTTCACAGTGATTAAACAACATAATCACATATAAAGACTGAGAGAAGACGCAGGTGTTGTGGGTCACATCATGTCTCTGATTTGAATGAGCAGCAGTCTTTGTTCTCAGGTCATTTGAATCCTGTCAAACATCCACTTTAATGGACAGATGAAATAAATCAGTTGAAGTCAACACTGGTGCTGCTTTACATACTGAACCTCAGCTAAAAAAGAGGAAACTGAAATGAACTTTGATTGTGATCAGTAGGACTGTAAGTGTAAACTCTTTCCGTATCACTCTTACAGCTGATTTATTACCTGTTATATAAAATAAATAAATAAACTGATAAAAACTATTTCATGTGTTGTTGTGAAGGTGTGCAGAGATGTGCTGAATGGTCACTTTAAAGCATTAAATGAACTGAGGACTGTCTCAGAAAACTACTGACAGAGATTAGCTGATGTTGGCCAGATGTTAGCAAAAGGTTTATATGACGAGCCAGGTTAAACATGTCACAGAGCTAAATGTTCGTAAGTCAGCCAAGGAGTGAAATTCACAAAATGTCTGAGCTGTAAAATTCAAATGAAAGTCAATGATAGCATGCTGCTAAGGTCACACTTACAGTGTTTTGTTCCCCATGTTAAGAACTTTAGTTTAGCAAGTTAGCATGCTAACGTTTGGTAATTAGCACTTAATACAGCTGAGGCTGGTGGGAATGTGATTAGTCTTGAAGGTATTTGCTCAAACTATTTGAAAAATTAATTCTTTACTTGACAGTGTTGCTGGATGAAGAGGTGGGATTGTTTTTCAGATTCATTAGCTGGGAGCTAGTTTCTCCTTTAGAAGAAAAGTCAGAAGGTAACAGCACCAGTTAATGGAAACTCAAAGTATGAAGCAAAAAGGTAAACAAAGCAACCAGGACAAACTGCCAAAAGAATTTAAGATCTTTAGGGGCAAGTGGCCTAGGAGCTGAATAACTGAGCTGTCCTACCTCAGGAAACCTCAGGTGGACAGATGGGCAGAGCAAGACTGGGGCTTGGCCAGGAGGTTGGGCTAAAGGAAAGAGTGCTTCTGAACAATGGATTGAATGATGGCAGGTGGAGCAGCACTGGAGGATGAACTAGATACTAACAGAAAAGGTGGGACCCTTCTGGGGGCTAGAACAACTCTGGAGGTCGGGTAAGCTTTCAGCATTTGGAGAAGAGGACTGAAGGCTGACGTCTGGAGAGAAGGGCTGGAGTCTGGTGGCAAGGGAGCCAAGCTGGAGGCAAGTAACAAGGCCGCAGGGCTGGAGGACTGTGACTCTGAGATCAACAGCTGAGTCAGGGAAACAAGAGGCAGCAGAGGATCTGCAGCCCAGGAACCAGTAGTGTTGCTGTAGTAGTGCTGGCGATTGCTGTAGCTCAGGTACAGGGGAGTGATACAGCTTGGAAAATGGCAGCTGCTGTAGCTCAGGAACCAGTAGTGCATAACTCTGGAACAGAGGATTGCTGCAGCTTGAAAACTGGTGATTGCTGCAGCGCAGACACAACGGGTTGTTGCAGCACAGAAACCAGGGACAGCTGAAACTCAAGACCAGGGGACTGCAGCATCTCAGGGACACAATACTGCTGCAGCTCAGCAGGACCAAGAGATGCTGCAGATGCTGCTGGCTGAACTGGTGAATGGAGAATGGCAATGAATCTGCCTAAGGAAGGGGGACTGTGGAGGTACAGATGAGGCAAAGTGCGAAGGCCCCAACACATGATCAGCTGTAAAAACGATGTATGTGACGACGCAGGCGGAAGAGACCACAGATGTGTGGAAGTGACACAGGCAGAGGAGGAGAGGCTGATGGTCGAGTCTTGAAGGGAACCTCAGACCTGTGGCAGATCTCGTGAGTGATTATTTTAATGTCACAATGGAATGAACCACATACGAAAATCTTGCAAGAGTTTCGCAAATCAGGAGTTCCCTTCCAGACACGAACGAAGAAAAGTGTTTCAGGGTTCTTCAAACTCTATAACACAACATTAAAAACAGACTACGATCTCGCTAGTAAACATAGTGCCTGGCAAAATATGAACAGTCAGGTCAGGCTATAAGATTTGTGAATCATTGTTTATGAACTTAGCTACATCCAGAGCTAAAGCTAGCTCAGTCGTTTGTATACCAGTCAGACAGGACGTAGCAGTTGCAGGGCTGTATTTTGTATCTCTGCGCCCTACTTGGCGAGTCCAGAAATAATTTCTTCTCATGTGAAGGCCCTTTGAAAGAAAGATGTTCGCTGCATAGTGAGGTGATAATTCTCAGAGTCTGTTGCTACGACCCACTGTCCATATGAAGCTCAGATTTACTACGGCATAGTTGGAGGAAGGGGAATAAAAACATATTTCAAGCCTCATGTTCTGTCTCCACCCTGCTGTGTGTGTGTTTCTCAAAAACATGACATCAGAACCAGTGCTGTTGTGCAGGTGTGGTGCTGTTCCACGCTGACATGGAAGAATAATATGAATATGAAGAAAAATCGCCTCATGTGATTTTTAAATCTGTTTTAAAACATGCAAAACACCTCCTGCTTCCATCTGTCGCTCCAACACATGAATATCATTCATAGCTCAGTCCCACACGCAAATTTTATTTTAATATTATATATTTGGACGAGGAGGCAGAGGACAGCAGTCAGCGGGTTTGGAGACGCAGCAGAAGGACGATCACACACATAAAACTGTTGTCAAGGTGGGAAAATTCATGCTGTTCCATGATTATTACCAGATACTTTCATTGCTTCATAAATATTTTAGTATACCTACAATAACATTTATCTAAAAGATATAAGACCTCATTAAATACAAAAACATGTGAGATAGGTAGTTTTTGCATTTTTCAGCTGAATGATTTAGAAAAAAATTTGATTCGAATATTTTGACTGATATTATGATATGATTTGCAATATTAAAGGTAAAGATCATCTTTACATCAATATTCTTATTTTGACTGAAAAACAAGTTAAAATGTCTATAGTGTGATTTTTTTTTTTTTTTTTTCATTTCTACAACCTATTCTGTGCAAAACTAACTGAAACTCTACTTTTCTCTATGAGACAGTCTTCAGTCTCCACTGGTCTCTGTCTTTTATATTCTTGTTACGTCTTTTACATTATTCTCGTCTTTATGTCATTTTCGTGTTGTTAATGAATATTGTTACATATATTTTCCAAACCCTAATGAAGTAGTTTTTTGTTCCTTGATTTTGAACATCTACCTGGATTTATTTATTATTGCTAACTGGACCGCAGAGGTTTGAAGGTTGTGAATGCACTCTTTGAACATGTGAAGGGACATGTTTAAGATAAATAATATTTCCCTCTCTTTCTTCTCTCCATGTGTCCGTACAAACAGACATGTCACTCAATTCATCTTCCACCCTCCATCCATCACTTTACGATTGCCTCAGATCCAGACTGAACATTTCCATCTCCACAGCCCTCTTCGTCACCTACTATGTCTTCCTCCTCCCTGTCTTTGTCTTCGTCCTCTACCTGGGCTGCCAACGATGGAGGAAACGGCGGTCTGTTTCCATGGCAACGACGACAAGCCACTCTGACATCTTCACCTTTCACATGGTCGCCCTGGAGATCATCGGCATCTTGGGGTCTTTCGTCTACTGTTATGGCATCTACATCGATCGATGGAGTGTCATGACGGCAGCATCAGAAATCTTCTCCATCATCTCACCTGGACAGACTCTGTTTCACCTGCTCACCTGTGTGGAGCGCTACCTGGCTGTCGTTCACCCCGTCACCTACCTGGGGCTGAGACAGGCGGGTGGGGTCAGGATCAGAAACATCAGCATTGGGTGCGTTTGGCTGATATGCTTTGGATCAGTGGGTCCATCATGGCTCATTGATAATTTTTATGTCATCCATACTTTCATTCTCTTGGTCTTCTCTACTGTTGTCGTGTCCTTCTGCTGCCTTTCTGTTCTCTGCGTTCTGATTCGTCCAGGGCCGGGGGAAGTGTCCGGGAACAGGGAGCGGGTTGACCAATCAAAGCAGAGGGCTTTCTACACCATCACGGCCATAACAGGAGCTCTGTTGTTCAGGTTCTTGAGCAACCTGGCTTCCACTGCACTGTATACTACATCTGCGTCACGTGACATTGATTTTTGTTTGTTGGAGCTGTTTGTGATCTGGTTCTCTCTGCCCAGTAGTCTGGTGTTACCTTTACTGTTTCTGCACCGTGCAGGAAAACTACCAGACTGTAAACACTGGCTTAACAAACTGGGTTAGAGCAGCAAAATGAGTTTTGATTAAAGTAAATTCATTCAAACTACAGGAGTTGTGTGAATTAAAACTGCATTTATCGCTCAGTCGAACATGTTCCATTTCTTTGTATCCAATACTGACCATTTTTTCTGACATTTTGAAGGCATATACAGGGTTCATGTCGTTAACATGGGTTAGCTTACTGTATATTAAAAGGATACTCCACCCCAGAATGATAGTCCACTCAGTATGTCCTCACCTCTATGCTGATGTGATGATGGGTGAAGATCTTCAGTTCACTAAACAATCCTGGAGTTTCAGCAGAAAACAGGGTTGCAGCCAAATCCAGTACAATGGCAGTGAATGGAGACCACGGATAAAATGTAAAAAAAAGAACACAAAAACAAACACAAAATGTCTCCATCCTGCTCGTGTGGTGTAATCCAAGTGTCCGTGAGCTACATCTTATGTCACTTTTGTCTTGTTAGGTCTTTTATATCATTTTCATCTTCTGAATCTTTTAGCTCCAATTCACTGAGGATTATGGGTATTCCAGTATTTAGACTGATCAACCCTGCCTAACTGACAAAAACTAAAAAAAAAAAAAAACTACTTATCTCAAAACCAAAGTTGAAAACTTGTTTAAAACAGATTGTCATAAACATGAAGTTTTGCCTCATGTAACATTGAGGATATGATTTCAAACGTGAATATTTATATTTCAACATTAGATTAGTCTTCTTCCAAAGTTCACAGTGATTAAACAACATAATCATGTGCACATATAAAGACTGAGAGAACACGCAGGTGTTGTGGGTCACATTATGTCTCTGATTTGAATGAGCAGCAGTCTTTGTTCTCAGGTCATTTGAATCCTGTCAAACATCCACTTTAATGGACAGATGAAATAAATCAGTTGAAGTCAACACTGGTGGACTGTAAGTGTAAACTCTTTCTGTATCAGTCTTACAGCTGATTTATTACCTGTTTATTTTAGTCCTGCAGCAGATCTTTCTCATATGTTGTAAAATAAACTGATAAAAACTATTTCATGTGTCGTCTGTCTGACGTTAATAAGAAGTCTGTACGGTCAGCGCGGTTAAACTTTTCACAGAGCTACGTTTGTCAGCAAACAAGTGAAAATCCCAGAATGTCTGAGCTGCAAAATTCAAATGAAAGTCAGTGATAACATGCTAACATGGTCTTGGCAGGTAGCCTATGTTTCCCATGTTCACTGTTGTAGTGATGCATGCATTAGCATGTAAACATTTGGCAGTTAGCACTTAATACAGCTGAGACTGAAAGGAATGTCAGTAGTTTTGAAGGTATTTGGTTATGAATTTAAAGTACTGGACAAATTAAATTTTCCTGTAACAGTGTTGCTGGATGTTAGCCAGAAGTTAGCCAGAGGTTTCCACAGTTTATTTAAATCAGGCTGAACATTACAGAGGTAAATGTTCAAGTCAGCAAATGAGTGAAAATCCCAGAAATGTTTGAGTTGTAAAACCAAATGAGAGTCAATGCTAATATCCTGATGTTTAGCAGGTGTTTCCCATGTTAGCTATCTTATTTTAGCATGTTAGCATGCTAACATTTGGTCATTAATTTAATGCATCTGAGGCTGATGAAAATGTAATTAGTTTTTTCATAAATCAAAGTGTTGGACACATTAAATTTTTACACACAGTGTTCCTGGATGTTAGTGGTGTGGTTCTGTTCTCTGGAAGAATAATATGAAAATAAAATTTGCCTTCTGTGATTTCTAGTCTAGAGTCTTCATAAATTATTTTTAAAACATGCAAAACATCTCCTGCTTCCTTCTGTCTCTCTGACACGTCATTAATAACCCACACGCAAATTCAGTATCGTACATGTTGGACCAGGAACCAGTGAGCAGCAGTCGCAGGAGAAGGACGAACACAAACTATCACTGCTGTCGAGGTGGGAAAATTCATTCATTATCAACAATATAACATTAATGTGGAGTCATTTCACTTGTCATACTGCATGAAACTTCTTTATCTGTGAATACAGCAGCATGTCAGATAAATATTTTTCTGTATCTTTCAGTCCTGGATGTCCTCCATAACTCAGGACTGCAGGAAAAAAGTCTAAAAAGCATTTTACAGTCACAGAATAACAGTGTGATGTTGTAGAATAATGTCATGTGCTGTTGTATTTGTCTGAGATTAGATTAAAAATGTTTGTTTCGTGGTTTCTTCAACAGTCTAAAATTCAGAAGTTCAGTTGTAGTTCTAACTTTTTTTGTTCACACACTTTGTTCAGACATTTTTGTACCATTTTAAACCTCTTTTATTGGGCAGTTCAGACTTTAGCAGAGTAAAGTTTGGTGTCAAACAGCCGGCAAGGGAACTTTCTCCAGCTCCTCTTTCCCTCAGAGATAAGCACTGTCGAGACGGCTCACTGTTGGTCAACAGCACAAACTGATCCGTCAAAATTCATTGATGCAAAAGATTTTTCACAGATTAATTTATTCTCTTTAAGTGTGTCCACTGATCATGATGACTCAATACAAATGACATTATTTGCCATTATAAACTCTGTGACCTATGAAGTCTGGACGACCAAATGGAGGCTATTATACAAGATTACAAACCTCTCGTCTCACCCTTCCATTCTAAGCGTATAGGAGAAAGTACAGTTGCCACGTGATTCATTACAAACGTGAAGGGGTGAATCTAGAGCCAGTGTCTGGTGTCCATTCTGGGCAACATGGTGGTGCGACATGGACCGCACCCTCTGTAGACATAAACGATTTATTCTAATTACAATAATTATTATTTTCAGGTGATTATACACTAAGCAAAAAAAATTTTTTTAATCCGTTTCTGCCATATTCTAACTATAAATGTCTGTAAATCTAACATACTGGACCTGACCTCCCTACATAAACATAGTTTGGTCATCTCTGGCAGTTCTGTGACTACGGAAAGCAAAGGTTTGATTCTCAGTGGATTCATCTTCTGTGAAGGTTAACAAACAAATTTAGCCCCTCATGAAAATGCAGGCAAACTTCTTTAGAGCCCCAAATCCAAAATGGCTGCAGGCAGCCACGTTGGAAATGATCTTTTCGATGGTTTGGCACCAGAGACACATGGTTTCTGAGACTTTTTGGGTCCAGGAGTTCATAGCTGATAGTTACCTGATTTTACCTGTTCAAATCCAAGATGGCGGCCACTTTTCAGCTCCGAAACAATAGAACAGTGGCTACATTCTGACATTCTTTTATACATGTAAATGTTGTAAATGTTCCCCAAGGAAGAAGCATGTAGAAATACATTCAGCAGCAACATGTATCCAGCACCGTCTGTCTTTCCTCTGTGCTCAACTGAAGAACGTACTTTGACTGCAGACAAGCCCCTGACCAGTAGATGGCAGCACACAATATGAACTAATACAAGTGAAACACATTTTCCACATTTTAACTTTTTTAGCTCACTTTCTTAACTTATTTGACTAATGATGTATTTAAATTATTAAATTAACTTCAATGGCAGCACAATGGATAAATTTTAATCATAAATAAACACAAACTGAGCAAATGGGCCGGCGGATTTTTACTCTTCCACTTCTTACCTGTCAGAGTACTATTACACATACTGTTAGAAGTCTGAGGTTCTTGTGATCTTGCGATCAGTTTCAACCATTTCAAAATAAAAACACAGCAGCAGGTACAATCAGTGTCACAAACCAGGAAACAAACAATTACAAAACTGAGCCAACTCACTACTGAAGAATCGTAGTTATCTGTTGATCATTAATTTTCCGACAAAACCAGTCCTGTAACACTGGCAAAGGTCCAGTTGATCCAACCCAGTTACATGTGAAGTCCAAAACACACTATGTCCATTTATAACTACCCACAAACTGCACAAAACAACCAGCAGAAGATGAAACTTCTCGAACTAGAGGTTGAAGTTTGAATACATTTTTTGAACACGTCAAAGGAGATATTTTCCTGTAACATGATTTGATGCTGTTTTTCTTCTTCTCTGTCTGTCGTCCATACAAATAGAAATGTCACTCAATTCCTCATCCAACTCATCCCTCAACCCTCCCTATGAAAGCTGCTTCTTCTCCAGAGTGTCCGTCTCCATCTTAACAGCCCTTTTCATCAGCCACGCCCTCCTCCTCCCTCTCTTCATCCTCGTCCTCCATGTGGGCTACCAGCGCTGGAGGAAACAGCGCTCTGTTGCCACGGCAGCGATGATGAGCCACTCTGACATCATCACCTTTCACATGGTCGTCATGGAGATTTTCACCATCTTGGGGTCTTTCCTCTACGCTTGTGGCGCCTACATGAATCAGTCAAGTGTAATGATGGCGGGGATGTTCATGCTGTTCATCATCTCACCTGGACAGAATCTGTTCCACCTGCTCACCTGTGTGGATCGCTACCTGGCTGTCGTTCACCCCATCACCTACCTGGGGCTGAGACAGACGGGTGGGGTCAGGATCAGAAACATCAGTGTTGGGTGTGTTTGGTTGATGAGCTTCGGATCTCTGGGTCTGTTGTATCTCATTGGTGAATTTATCGTCATCTATACCTTCTTGCTCTTGGTCTTCTCTGCTGTTGTCGTGTCTTTCTGCAGCCTTTCTGTTCTCTGTGTTCTGATTCGTCCAGGGCCAGGGGAAGTGGGCGGGAACAGGGAGTGGGGTGACCAATCAAAGCAGAGGGCTTTCTACACCATCATAATGATATTAGGAGTTCTGATGTTGAGGTTCCTCAGCAACCTGATTTCCGCTGTGATATATTTTTCATTTACGTTAATCGAGAGTGACGTTTGTAAACTGGAGTTGATTGTCGCCTGGTTCTCTCTGCCCAGCAGCCTGGTGTTACCTTTACTGTTTCTACACCGAGCAGGAAAACTACCAGACTGTAAACACAACACTGAGTCTGCAGAATAAATGAGACTGGATTCAGTTAAATACAGTTGAGGTGTTTGAGGAGTTTTAATAACTGGGGAATCCAGGGTTCTTAATTAATAAGTTAAAACAACTTTTAACAACTTTAATAAGTGCCGATATATAATTGTCTAGTGTCCTGATGATATGTGAGCATATTCTGTCCTCAGGCAGACGTACAGATACATGTGTAAAAAAAAAAGACTAAAACTAGAATTACTGATTCAACTTCTTCACTACAGTAAAAGTGAAAATGTTGTTTCATCTTGTTACATTGTTTTTGTCTTATTATGTCTTTTACATCATTTTCATTATTGTTGTGTTGTTTTCGTTTTGTTACATCTGTTACACCAATGTATTGACTTAACAATACATAACAAGTTAATTGTTATGTATTGTTAAGTAGGGTTCGAATTACACAGTGTCTTTCGGGGGAGCCCCATTGTCATCGGTGGCGCACACAACAGCGCACACAGCACTGTGTTAATTAGTGACAATACATAAGAAACACAAAACTTTCAGGATCGTCATATATTAGAGCTCCCCTCAAATGTCCCAAATGAGGCTTTCAGGCTCCCCCTAGCTCCCCCATAATTCGAACCATGTTGTTAAGTAATTTTCATCTTGTTACGACTTTTATGCTGTTTTCGTCTTGTTACAGTGTTTTTGTCTTGTAACATATTTTCTGTCATTTTCATCTTGTCATGTCTCTTGCGTTATTTTTGTGTTTTTATGTAATTTTTGTCTTGTAACATCTTTCATATAATTTTCATCTTGTTATGTATTGTTAAGCCATTTTCTTCTTGTTACATCTTTTACATCATACTTTTTAAGTATTTTACATTTCTTATTACGTCTTCCATGCTGTTGTTATTGTGAAGTAATGTTCGCCTTATGTCATTTGCATCCTGTTACGTCTTTTCTGTTGTTTTTGTTTTGTTACGTCTTCACGTTGTTTTCATCTCTAAAGTAATGAGCCTGTTTTGAAAATATAAGGAATAGAAAGTAAAGATATTTGGGTTGAAATGTGGAGAGTAAATGTAAAAGGTTGTAAAGTACAGAACTTGAAAAATCTTCTTAAGGACAGTAACCAAGTATTTGTATTTAGTTACATCCCACCTTTGAGTTTTTCTTTTTTTTAAAGCTTTTGGTATGAACTGTGCCCATGTGTATTTTCAACATTAAACTTTATTCTCAACGCTTCAACTTTATTCTCGACATTTTGACTTCACACGCAAATTTAAAAAGAAACCCTTTTCCTGATTTATTTTTTAGTTTGATTTATTTTTTGTTATTCCTGGATTAAGACTCAAAGTTTTACTTAATACCCAAAATGTCGGAACAAACAAAAATTCTCTTATTCATGGCCCTAATACGTTCACACTTTCGGGTGTTGAGTTTTGAGTGAGTCATCTTTGTTATTGACGATCTTTGGCTAAAAAAAAACGGTCGTATCTCGAAGGGAACTCCAGACATGCGAAAGATCTCGCGAGAGTTATCATTTTAAGCCAGGCCATGAGCTTTCTCTAAGACTAACCACATGTTTTCTGTCCCTAAATCTACCGCAGTGTTGGCACATTATAAAACATATGCTACATGGTTAGATTGCATAATGAAGAAGCCACACTTTCAAATCTCGCGAGATTTGACAAATTCAGAGTTCCCTTTTAAACGCGACCAACAAAATCAGATGTTGTATTTCCCATCATCCACCGCGGCACTCTATCGTTCTGGCTGTGTGTAGCTGCGGTTCAGGCGACAACAGCCGACACATATGTGTGTTTTTTTAACGGGGGTTTGAACGGCTGTGACCGGTGAGAGCAGCGGAGCCCGGCGGACCGAGCAGCTCTGACGGCGGATGCCGCTCACGGTGCGGAGCTCTGCCCGGAGGAGGAGAAAAAACCCGGATGAAAAGCTCCCGGAGAGACCCGGGGAGTCCACTTCTACTGCTCAGGTACGGGAGCTAACAGCGTTAGCATGCTAACAGGCTGAAACACGACAGAAACGTGACTTTATTATGTCGTTGATATGTGTTTGTCTCCGTTTAAAGATGTCCGGTAAAATCCTGGGGACCGTGTTTGAAGCTGCAGAGAAGAAGAAACATCTGAGGCTGCCGGTTAGCTTCATGCTAACACTGACTGGTTCTGTGTTAGCATGCTAGCCCCCTAGCAGCTAGCTTAGTAATGTCACTACTGTCGTGTCGGTTATCGCGAGTCTGTGTATCGATAAGAGCCAAAAAACAGCTTCAAGAGACTGAACTCAGAGCAGGTAAATAAACCGAGAGAAAGCTAGTTAGCCTAGCCTTCAGTTAGCTTGTTTTGCTGCACTGCTTTAATGATGTGCGGTCAGGAAAGCTACAAACTGTCCATGATGATCAACACTGAGACGTTAGTTCTAACTGTGTTGTGATTATTACTGTTCTTTCTTATCAAGTGTTGTATTTACTGAATGTCTTCACTTGTAGTTCACAGTTTTTAAGCTTGAAAGTGTCATTTATGCTGCTGTCAAACAATGAGGAAGTTAAACTCAGTGATTGGCTCTAAATGTGACCAGTAATGTCTCATTTTGATATAAAATATAAAGCTGCAACTAAAGATTATTTTCAACATCAATCATCAATAATCTCTTGATTATTTTCTTGAGAAATCTGTTGTCAATCGATTAGTGGTTTGGTCCATAGAATGCAAAAAACAATGCTGAAAAAATGTTGATGACTGTTTTCCAAAGCCCAAGCTGACGTCCTCAAATGTCTTGTTTTATCCAAAACACAAAGATATTCAGTTTCCCTGTCAGAGAGGAGTAAAGAACCAGAAAATATTAACATTTGAGAAGTTTACATCAAAGAGTTTGGACATTTGTTTTTTTTAATTTTTTTTATTAAAAACGGACTCAAAATGACTTATTATAAAATAGATTAATCGTTTGATCATTGCAGCTCTAACAAAACTGTGAAAATGTGAAAGTGAAAGTTGCAATATGACACTGAGACACAGGAAAGAAGAGTCTGATTGGGATGTTGAGTTCTGGATTAAAACTGTTTGATATTCAGTCTTTTCATTCAGCAAAAATGTTGTTACAACAGCAGCGTGTCACAAAACACAAATTTATTTAATCATTTTGATAATTTGTTCTATTACAGGTTAATGAGTGATGATTTTGTTCAGTGTGAGAGTATTTCTGGTTTGGATTTCTGGTTGAAAACTGGTTGATATTCAGTTCAAAGTGAACGTCTTTTCACCAACTATTCAAAAACGTTGATTCAGCATTCACATTAAGACCCTGATTTGCAACAGTGACATTTTTCATCCTCGACGTCAGAGTTTCTCAGCCCTGGTCCTCGGGGCCCACTGCCCCTTTTAGCCTTTTCCCTGCTCCAACACACCCGATTCAGACCAGCTCATCATCGAGCTTCTGCAGAAGCCTGATAATGACCTGGGCTGCATTTCCCAGTTTGGATGTACCTTAGCATTCTAAGGTTTCGAAGGTATACCTTATCAAAGGAACTTCTTTTCCTACGAGTGTTTCCCAGGCTGTCCTTTAGCGGGTGGCCTTAAGGAAGAGCTGCTAAGGTACATCGTAAGCTTAAGCTGTCTTTCACTGCGGTGAACGCATTGATTGATCACTTGTAAAGGCTCATAAATGATGTTTTAACATAACAAGTGTTGCCCTAATCATTTTAACTTACTCTAATATTACAGCAAATGAAACTGTGACTATTAAAGATCATCTGCTTCATCTATTGAAGAGTCCAGATGAGACCTGATAGTTCCAATAAATGCGTAACCTACAGCCTGCAAAATATAAAACAGAGTATGAATTGGGACATAAAAGCCACAGTCTGAGACTTGTTGAAAGGCCAGCATAAATGATGAAGCTATATTCTATGAGGCTGCCATCATGATAAGAATAGACAGATTAAATGACAACATTCTCATGTTGTGTTCTGTACAGAAACATTTTCATAATTAATTTTCATGAAGTTAATTTTAAACTAATGCACAAGTAACCTAGATGTGAATTACAGTGCAACTGTCCATTTGAAAATCATAATGTTCACAGCCTGTAAGCCAGAGGGAGACTTTAAAGTACAGCTTACGATGCATGTAGCACTAAAGAGGCTCTGGGAAACGGGGCCAAGTTCTTTTGAATCAGGTGTGTTGGAAGATATCATCTTCCTGTGTTGTTTGGTGCCAGAACTGAAGAAGTAAAGACTCATATTCAAAATTTATCACATACCAACTGCCACTATCAGTCAGAAAAACAAAAACCAAGACAACTGTGGTTAAATATGACAAGATGAAACCTGATGTGTGTGAGCTGCGACAAAATAAATAAAACGAACTCACAAAATATCAAGAAAGGAAATATTTTTTACACAAATTTTCCTTATTAACAGAAAAATACAACCGATCACCTTCTGATTTCAAATTTCTCTCTTTTACTGAACTGAGATGACTTTTAATTGGTTCTTTAACTCTATGAAACTCTTTAAACAGACAGAAAATTAGACTCCCTAAAACTGTCTTGGTCAGCCTTTCCGCTGTTGGTGTGGTGGAAATAGATCTTAAATTCGTAGTTAGTGTTCGATATGAAAACCATCTGGCTCTTCAGGTAGCTTTACTCGTCCTCTGGCCAACAGCAGCATCTGAGGCAAAGCAGTGTCTGTCCGTACGCAGATTATGAAATTAGCAAAATAAAAGGACCAAAATCGCCCAAAAACACAACTAATGATGGACTTTGTCAGTCTTTGTCAGCCCACAAAAAAACAGTCACCAACAGAAAAGAGGCTCTGTTGTTCGATCAAGTGTCTTTGTCGCTCTTCATAATATATCACGGTGCATAACCGATTAAATCTGATTTCATTGAACAGATCTGTGTTTGTGACACATTGATGTTGTAATTGCAGTTTAGCTGGTTAGAAAAGAGGTCTTAGACATTTAGACCGAATATCAACCAGAGGGCTGCACTACGAAGCAGGATTAATGGATTTGCGAGGTATGTTGTGTCTAAAGACGAAGGTGTCTCTCTCTTAACCTGGTCAGATCACCATGGTAACTGATGCTGAACTCCTGGTCGGCAGCAGGTTATGGAGTTTCAGATTAAATCGGCCGTAAAAAGCAATGTTAAGATCACGTTCAGTCCATTCTTCTTCTCCTGCCTTATTTGCAGCAACAGACCTTTGCTTTTTGCTGTGATAAGGTTTTTATGTTTCACAGCTCTTCATTTCAACGACTTGATCATTTTGACTGACGTAGGAGGCTCACAGTCGCTTCACTTAGTGCAGAAGAAGAGTCAAATGACGCAGCAAACGCCCCTTTTTACATGAGCGCACACAGAGTCTGAAGAAGAAAGCCACCGTCATGATACCCGTTACTATCTCTGACTGGGGTTTTAGGTTTTGTCGAGCAGCTCATGCAAAGAAAGTCCGACTGTGTTACTTCGTAGGACAGCCCTCGGTTTTTAGCTAGAAATCAACATTGAAATTCTGACTGGTGGTCTACTTCCATGACCTGAACTTCAGCTTTCAAGTCCTAATCAAGTCATAATGCTTGCTGTACCAAATATAATACCATTTTAACAACACTCTTGACTTATGGTTCTTTGTGTGACTTCAAATGTTGAACAAAGTTAGAAGTTGTTGCATCTCCTGTATTTTCATCGTGCACATTTTTCAACCTGCAGTTCATTTTTTGTCGACCACCTTGTAGTTTTTGTACATGAACGAGTTCTTCGTGGGGTTCGAAAAAAGTGGATCTGATGAATTGCAAAGTCAACTTGCTGAGAATTAATGTTGGTTGATTCAGGAAGTGAATTTATTCATGTTTCACATTTTTTAAATAACAGACTTTTTCATCTTTGAACTTGAGGGAATGGCTCAAGTCCAAGTGAAGACTTGAGTCAGTGGTGTTAAAGTCCAAGTCGAGTCTAAATTTATCAAATTTGTGACTCAAGTCCAAGTCGTGGCTGGAGTCCACACCTCTGATATAAATACAACAGTTCTACCTGTTGAAACTCTGAATTCTATTTCATCTTACCGTCTGTCTCCTGTCTTCTGTGTTTGTTCAGGTGATGGCGCCCACGCGGATGAAGCTGCGTGTGCGTCGGCGGGACAATGCGGCGGGAGGTGCGGGTTCTGCAGCGGGAGGTGGTCAGCCAGAGGAGGAAGAGGAGAGGACCCGAGAGAGCAGCGGGCGCAGCAGCAGGAGGAAAAACACCAACAACACCACAGCCGCTGCAGCCACCTCCTCCTCGTCTCCTCCCTCCTCTTCTGCCGCAGCCTCCGCGCGGGCAGTGATGGCGGCCGAGGAGGCGTCGCCCGACTCCAAGTGCCCGATCTGCCTGGACCGCTTCAACAACCTGGCGTACCTGGACCGCTGCCTGCACCGCTTCTGCTTCCCATGCATCCAGGAGTGGTCACACAACAAAGCGGAGTGTCCGCTCTGCAAGCAGCCTTTCGCCTCCATCCTACACTCCGTCCGTGCAGAGGACGACTTCAAGGAGTACACACTGCGGCCGACGCCCGCCAACAGCAGCGTCGCCGCCACCGTGGCCATGGTGGCAGCAATGGCTTCAGCAGCGCGGAGCGACCACCAGATGAGGCTGATGCTGAGGAGGCACCGAGGAGCAGACGGCGGTGAGACAACCACGAGGAGGCGGCGGAGGGAGAGGGGAGGCAGGGGGAGGGGTGGCGGCAGGGCGGGAGAGAGAGGCAGGAGTGTGGGAGTGGTACCTGGACTCTCCTCCTCTTAATCTCCCTCCTATTCCTCATCCCGCCGCCATCTCTCCAGTGGTTGCAGAGGACAGCGAGGAGGGCGAGGACGTGGAGGATCCGAGGATGAGGAGCGGAGCTGATCTGGCGGAGCGTGGCGTCATATTTGAGGGCCTGACAGGACTTGGAGAGGCAGGGGCCCCTGGGGCCCCCAATGATCGGGCATCGCGGCGGCTGATGTCGCGGCGGCTGATGACTCGTCTGGCGGCGAGGCAGCGGCTCCAACGAGAAGGTGGAACTGTGCGGCGGCTGAGGGAGCGAGAGACGGTGGCATTCCGCCGTGCCCTCTACCGCAGCAGCATACGAGTCCGTGGTGTCGCCGGAGTCGGTAACCAGGGGCAACAGCAGCGTGACATCACAGCAGAGAGCTTCCGACGTAACCCCGTCCACCTGAATAGGCTCCGCCCCTGGCTGCGGCGAGAACTCACGGTGCTGTACGGCGCACACGGCTTGCTAGTCGATATCGTCCAACGCATCATCATGGCACGGCTTGCCCGTCACGGCTTGGAGGACACACCCACCATAGAGGACGAGCTGCGACCGTTCCTATTGGCCCGCACCGACCACTTCCTCCATGAGCTGGTCAGCTTCGCCCGCTCACCCCTCAGCTTAGAAAACTACGATCTGCAGGCGGTGTATGAGCCACCGGCCGCTGCCCTGGAGCTGGATGGAACAAGCAGCTCCTCTGACAGCAGCTCCGTCATCGCCATCTCAGAGGGCGAGGAGGAGGAGAGGCAGGCGGGAGGAAGGTCAGAGGAGGGGCTACTGGCGAGGGCGGGCGGCACTCACGACGACATCATCCAAGCTGGGAGCTGCCTCAGCCTAGCAGCCTGGGACGATGAGACGCCGGGCCCATCCTATTCCACCGCCGAGCCGTCATGCTCGCTAGCCGCACTTACGTTCAGCCCCGCCCAGCAGGAAGCAGCCAATGAGGAGGGAGGAGAGAAGTGTGAGGAGGAGGCAGAGGAGGAGTGTCTGATCGTCGGATACAAGAAGCCGATCGCGGAGCGAACGCCGGAGCTGGTGCAGCTCTCCTCCGATAGCGAGGAAGAGGAGGAAAAGAAGGAAAAGGAGGAGACTGCTGAGAAGCTCTGCTCTTCCACCACTCCTCCCCTCTCTTACCTACCCATAATTCCTCCCTCCACGTCGGGCGCCTACAGAGACAATCAGGACGAGCCAAAGGAGAAGGATGGCGAGGCAGGTGGGCGGCGCTCACGTGTTCGCTCGTGGTCAGGCAGCTCCGGGAGGAGCAGAAACTCTGTGTGCACACTCAGCCCTGCAATGCCCAGAGACAGCGAACGGCGCCGGGTGGAGAGAGCAAGCTGGAGAGACAGGAAGCAGTCTGGCAGTGAGGTGGTAAGGGAGAAGAGGAGGAGGAAGAGGAGCAGAAGAGGGCGGGAGAGGAGTGGCGACAGGCTGAGGAAGAGCGGCACCCTGTACAACCCAAACCGCTCCATTTATCCCGCCATGATGCATCACCGCTCCCACTCGCCCTCGCCGTTTCACTCCAGCATCGAGTCCGGCTCACCGCTGCCTCCCAGCCCAGCCGACTCCAGCTGGGAGTACCGCTGCTCCCCTCTGACCTCCTCCGTCTCGTCCCCCTCCCGTTCCTCCTCCTCCTCCTCCTCGCCGCTCTGCTCCTTCACACAGCGGTCGTCCCAGACGCCACCGACGCCCTCGCTCTCCCCCAGCGACCGCAGCAACGCTCACCATGGCGAGAAACCCGGTGGGAAGAGGAAGTACAAAAGCCGCCATCTGGACAGCAACGACAAGGACCCAACGTGGAGGCCGAGCGGCAGCCAGCGGCGGGAGAAGAGGAAGGAGAGGAGGGATAAAGAGAGGAAGAGGAGGGGGAGAGATGAAGGGAGGAGAAGAGAGAGGCAGAGGAGGGACGCTCACCGGGAGAGCGGAGGAGACGGGTGAGAACAGACGCCATTTCTGTGGAGAAATCCTCCAAATTTACAGTTAGCAAATTAACTCAAAATATATCAGCAGCAGTTTAAGGGGGTCAGAGGTTCCTGCATAAGCTTCCACTGTACTCACATGTCAAACTTCTGTTTCAGAAACAGCTTAACATGCGCACAAAATTAAGTCATTTGTCAAAACGTATTTAATGAACATTGTGTCTCTGTCTGTCCTCCAGCAGCAGGAGGTGCAGAGAAGACCGGAGTCCCAGCGTGGAGATCATCTACGAGGGCACCATCACCTCCAACACGACACAACCCCCCGCCCGCAAACGGTGCAGGAAACGACACCGCAGGACACAACACAGCAGGTACGGCCTGTCACTGTCATACAGCTGTAAAGAATAAACATATGATGGAGCAAAGTGCAGATAAACCACTTTATTTTCCTCAGTGGGAATTCAGATTCATCGCTGTTAACTGACATTTAAATTCACCAGCAGGAGTAACTGTAGAAGACATCAGATCTGGTTAAAACATGTGTGACTTCTTGCTTTAAAACATGACTGTAGCGAAAAATATTAAACAGTCAGTCGTGACACAGTTACACTTGATGAACTATAAGGAACCAGACCTGTAATTGAGAGTTCAGGCTCTCTGCACTTCTATAAACAGCCAGCAGGGGGCGATCTGCCGCCATCTGTTCCATGAACAAGAAGAAAGAGATTCAACACAAACCGTTTCCTCTCATTGTTTTAAACAAATTCATCCATTTAAAGGGATCATTTTTGTGTGTTCTTAAATTTATTTTTGTAATAGTAATGGTTTTTATCTCACAATTTTGAGTTTTTACAAATTTCTTATCTAATAATTCAGCTTTTTACCTAACAATTAGATTTTCTATCATAATTTCCACTCATACTTTAATTTGTTTTTAAGTCATAATTGAGATAAAATCTTACAAGAATGAATTTTTAGCTCACAGCTTTGAGTTCTTATCTCATAATTATGATTTTTATCTCATAACGTAAACATTTTTTTCAATATTATCTTCTTACTTCATAATTTCGCTTTTTTATCTCGCATTTTCAGCTTTATCTCAGAATTTCTACTTTTCAATCATACAATTGACTTTTTATCTCTGAATTTCAGATTTTTATCTCATAATTATAATTTTCTATCATAGTTTCCACTTTTTATCTCATAATTTCAACTTTTTTAAAGTCAAAATTGAGATAATATCTCACAAATTTGACTTGGAATTTGGATTTTTTTTCTCCTGACTTCCATAGTGATGACACGTGTAGGACTGCAGCTAACATTATAATTGATTAATTACACATTTTTATTGTAAAATATTCGAAATTGTGATATTTTTGTTACTTTTTAATGGAGCTTCCCATCAAAAGTTGGCACGTTTGAACTTGTATAACCTTTGTGACAATAAACATCTTGAATCTTGAAATGCCTGTAAATTTTTCTCAGTCTTAAGAGGACATTTTCCAAAGTCTTGTTTTGACTGACAAACAGTCCAAGAATCCAAAGTTATTCAGTTTACACTCATGTACAACAAAGAAATGTATTAACACACTCTGTTTGTGTCTTTCAGTTCTCCAGTCATCATCACCCTCGACAGCGACAGCAGTCATGACGACGACGTCAACAAAAACAACCACAGCAGCAGCAGCAGTCCACTCAGCAGCCAGCAGACTGTGGATTTCTCAGACCTTCCCCCTCTGCCACTGGTGCACTCCACCGATGTGGGCGAGCCTTAAATGCAGAAATTGGGGAGCTTCCCGTTGACATCCTGGACCGAGGATCTGACATGTCGGAGACCGAGCCCGTGGGCAAAACAGAGGCCACAGGTCTCATCGCCATCGACAACAGCGACAACAGTGACCATGATGTAGACGTGGAGAACATTGAAGAGAGCAGTTCACTGTTGGGATCGGATGATGACAAAGGACCAATAAAAAAGGCTGATTCAAAAGTGACGGCTGCTGCTGTGAGCGGTATCTCTCAGCCAACAGGAGAGACCATCGCTGCCTCCACAACAACGGATCTGGTTCGCAAAAGAGACCCTGAGGTCTTGACATCTGACAGCCATCTGCTAGCAACCATCCTCAATGACCTGAAGGGAATTACTGCACCTAAATCTGATCTGAATTTTGACCCCAAGTGCTCATCTGACGCCAGAAAAAAGCGTTTTACAGATCATTGTGAGGTCGGTCAGGCTCATTTAAACCAGGGCGACTTGTTGGCTGAGACGAGACATCCCAATCCCAATTTTCCCGTGGTCCAACAGTCCAGCGATAGCAGAGACCAAAATCAGGGCGTTGACTTGCCAACATTTTGTACCTCCATCCCCCCGCTACCTCCTCTTGAGAGGCTGAAGGAGTGCAAGGTCAGAGGAGAGGGCAAGGACGTCCCTCCATTCTTGAAACAGGCCAGTCCAGTGAGGTCATACAACAGAAACACGCCGCCGCCATTAAAACACAAAGATGCTGGGAGTCCACACCGGTTACCCATTTCTCCCATTGATCTGTGCTCACCTCAAACCTCTGTTCACGCTGACCCAGTTGACCTCAATTCAGATCCCACTGACTCCCATTTGGGTGCTGAGCTGCCTAAAGACAACCAGGCCATCCCTCCCATTTCAACACTGAAGAGACATTTCACAAGCACGTTGGCATTGAGAGGAGGGCTGGCCTCTACAAGCTGCATTTCAGCCGTTGACATACATTCTTCCTGTCATTTAGCACCCATTGACTCTCATTCAGCTGCTCTTACTAAAGTTGGAGGATTTGGTGTCCCTTCCTCAGCTCACAAACCTTCCACTGACTCCCATTCAGCTGCCTCCTCTATCATCGGAGCATGCGGCATCCATTCCACAAGTCACAAACTTCCCATTGATTCCCATTCTTTTTCTGGGTCTGAAAATACTTCCACAAGTGCTGATTGCTTATCACGTCTGGATTTCAATTCTTTCCGCTCTTTAAAGTTACATTCCGGTCTTGATAGCACAAAGGAAATATCTTCTGGCTCTAGTATATCTTCACCCATTAACTTGCATTCTGTGAATTCTTTATCTCCCACTGATTTCCACTCAGCCAAGACTGGCTGGTCCAGAGATAAGCCAGCTCACACTGACTCTACCTCCAGAGGTTGCAGGATAAATTCCTGTCCAAGAGTGACTGTTGACCTCCATCCTTCCAGCATTGTTTCTACTGAAGGCACACCGGCTGGTAGTGATGTTTTCTCAGGAGCCAACTGCAATGACACGTCACCACCTGTTTTTGTTTCTTCCATTGATCCAAGGACTCAGAATCCTTCATCACCCATTGACTCCTACTCTTCCAGGAAGAGAGAGAACCTGTCAGAAAAGCTTTCAGTGTCAACAACAACTGGTAGTGGCAGGTTGTTACCCAATGATGGGCATCCTAGAAGTCCCAAACGTACTGTTGACCTCCACTCTTCCGATGCAGCTTCAGAAAGACTGAAAGACAAAAAAGCATTGTCATTCGTTATTCAGGAGGAAAGATTGCCACCTGTTGACTTGCATTGTAAAAGTCCTGTGCCACCTGCTATCAAGCATCCTTCTAGCTCTGTCAGCACCGTGATTGATGAACACTTGAACCACACAGCCTTATCCTCCTCTACCTTCCAAACCCCACAGAGAAAGTGCAGTTCTCAGTCTGAACGTACCGTTGACTCCCACTCAAAACTTCCCCACCCAGACGACTCTGATTCAAAAGCTTGCAACCACTTTGATTCCAGCCCCAACCCGCAGTTCCCTGTCGACACCTGCTCAAAACACATTGACTCTCAGCGTGACTCTGAGGCACCCATTGACTCCCACTGTAAAACTCCTTGTAGAGACTTTCAGCTCCCCACAGACAATCACATCACGTCTTCCCCCCAGTCTGTTGAGAACCAGTGGAACTCAAACTCCCCCGCTGACGTCCATTCAGAGTCTCAGTCGCCCATTGACGAACGCTCATCCAGCAACGTCTGGAACACACACACGCACTCTGCCACGTAGGACACACAAACACACACACCCGCCTAAAATTGAGAGTTTAAATGTTTTGAGGACTTAATGGATAAAATATAAAGAACAAGCTGATTTTTTTTTTACCTCTGTTACTATGTTTTGTTGAATTTGTTTATAAGATAAATTGTGTCTTTCTGGTTGTTTCATCCCTGTGGCCAAGTTCCTAATGCTGTTTGATGCTGTGTGTCTGTAAGGATCGTAGTTTAAATAATTCTTTTCAAATGTGACTTGTAGTTTGATTTTTCTGGGGCTGGGACGATGTCAAATTTGGACAAAGTGATATATATTGGGTCAAATATGCTGACAGATAATTTTTATTTTTGATATTTATATTTTTAATTATTTTAATTGGAACATAATAAGCCAACAGAAGAAAAAAAATTAAATTGTTGAGTGTTGCATACTGTGATGATCAAGAATGGACTTGATTTAGGCATGAAAAGTGAAGTGAAAAGTTTCATGGTCATAATGATAATTGATGAGTGGTCCCAGCCCCAGATGATGGGGTACAAGATACAAGAAACTATTTAAGCTCACCGACTTTAACAGGCCAAAACAAACATTAAAAGACTATTCCACAGTGATGCTGGCTCTGATTCTTGCATTTTTTCAGCATTTCTCTCAGGTAACAGTAACCCCGCCTCGAGGATAAAAGGGGAAAAGGAGGAATTAAGAAGGTAAACAAAGTTACATCACAGTGGAAATATCCTGTGAAAATGAGATTCAGGAAAACCTCACGATTAAAAGGATCCAGAGTTGAGGTTTGGTCATTAAGTGAGCTGGTGTTATGGTAAACTTAAAGCTGCACCCATGAGAGAAATTCAGTTCAAAAAAAGTTGGTATGCTGTGCAATGATCAGTCCCTCCAGGATTTTGCGGTGCTCTTTTGGGGATTGTTGCAGCCTAAAATCCCAGATTTCACAGCAGAATTTCTAAAAAATTGTGATGCATGTTGCAATGTTTTTGGTCATTTTTGGTTTTGGTGAGAATAAAACCACACGAGGATCCTAAGTAAATTCACCTAAAAGGATTACAGGATTAGTAAATTATCACAAAAATTCTAATAAAATATGCTTTACTTATAAATGAAGAAGTGCACCTGATGGGTGTTCCACAACGAAGAAATTTTTGCAGTGTTGGTAAACGTCAATAACAATGACAAACATGTTCTTTTCAGAACCCTGAATGAAATGTGCCCAGCTTTTCTTTAAATGATGTTTGTGTGGAGAGCTGATTCATGTAACTTTTGAGAAGTTAAGTAAAGTTGCAGTGATTGAATAAAATTGCAAGGTTGTGCAGAATTCATGGGGATTGGCTGAATTTGGACTAATTGCTATGATTGCAACATCACAACTTCCTGGAGGGACTGAATGATATGCAGTTCCTTTTCAGCTTGTGCCCAGTTGAATCTGGTGCAAAGACAAGAAATCTAACTGTCTTTTAACAAACACTCAGCCAGTGTTTGTGAACTGAGACACTAACTGTTGAAGTTCTAAAGTGAAATTCTTTCTCATTCTTACTTGATATACGACTTCAGCTGCTCAACAGTCCTGTTTGGTCTCTGTTGTCGTATTTTGTGCTTCATAATGCACCACACATTTTCAATCCTGTATGGTTCTCCCATCTTTTTTGGAATTGTGCAGATTTTAATATCCGATCTAAAACCATTGCTCAAACAAAATAAATAATTTGTAGACATCCCTTTGGACATTTTATATTTTCATTTTTCTCATGAGAAGAGGTTAGTTAAGTTCTAATACATTTAGCATCAGGCTGTCCTGAACAGGTGAGCTTTGTTCATGAGGTTTAAATTCTAAATTAATATTTGAAAGCTGCGCAGCTTTTTTTTTTTTTTCTTTTTGCCTGGTGTTTCTGCACAGTTGCAGATTAAGATTGTTGGATTGTTTCAAACTCATGATCCAAACATTTCCAACAACTCCACATTTCCAACAAGTCCAAAAGTCAAAATTTATTGAAAAAAATATTTGTAATCATTCTCAAATGTTTCCTGGCATGCCCTCCTTTCAGAACCTGACAAAAGTTTGAGCCCCCCACTCCAAAATTTTCAATCATTAGCAATAATTGGGGATGGAACTGATTAAAATTTTACAAAAAGGATTCAAAAGTTGAATTTTAGTGAAATAAAGGTCATTAGGACAGAACCAGCAAACTCTTTATTTCCCCTAAATGGATCATATTCATTTAACTTTGTTTCACTCTTTATTTCTCCCCTGGTCTTTTGCACCCCCCTTGCAGCTCTGCGCCCCCTCAGGGGGGCCCGCACCCCTGTTTGGGAACCATTGTTTTAGTCTACCAAAATCCGCTGCTTCAATCCACATCCACTGGTGTTAAACTGAAAAATATTTTCACTGAAGTGAAAAACTGTTTGCTCTTGTGCATGCACCTGTATTAGTGAGTTCTTGCACCAATCTGACAGCACCATAAATTATATTTACTAAACTGACCATCAGTATTCTTTAAAGAAAGGTGATTTAAGTAAATTCAGAATTTTGTCAAAATGACAGTGGACATTTGAAGTTTCCGTAACATTTATAACTCAACTTTAGGGCTCATTAAAAAACTGCTAACATGTGTAACTGCATCATTGCCAAATAAAAATGTTAGAAACACAGGTCACATGGATCCACAAGCTAGTAACCCAACTGACGGTTTATAACTGATGTATAAAGCATTAGTTGATGCTTTATAAGGCCATACTTTTAAACTTGTAAAGCATTTCTAAACTGCCTTACTAAGTCATGCTTTAAAAAAACAAATATGTTTACACTTTATATCAAACAGTTTTCAGTGATAACACACTGGAGATTTGTTTCAACATTTAGGATTTCAGGTGCAGTTTGTGTTTATCACCACCAGATGGAGCCCTCACGTCACTTTTACTCTCCCCCTCCTCACCATTGCTCCCTGGGTTTCTGTCTTTTTCTCTTTTCTTCCACTCCATGTCCTTCACTTTCTCCTTCTTCCTCCCAGCTTCCGATTCCTCCTCTTCTCCTGCCCTCAGAAGAAGAAAACTAAGAGGGATAATGAGCCTCGTGGGACAGACAGCGACAGAGAAGCTCTCCCACACTAATTAAGACTATCAGGGTTCGATTAAATGGCTGTTAAACACACACACACACACACACACACACACACTGTGGCGGATCAGTGCCAAGTCCTGACTCTGGTAAGGAGGTAAGCAAGTCCAGTTTCCTTTTATAACCCTTCATGAATTCCCTGACCTGGATGACTGAGAATCTTCACAGACATAAATGAACATGTTCTATTGAAGCTGTTGCCAAATAAGTTGACAGTGCTGAGTAAGCTGCGCACCAACAGGTAAATCCACAGGTGTGCAGAAGAACAAAGATAGGACACTGTCACTTTGATTTACTTACTTTTCCCCCCAGTTGTCACCCACAGTGTTGCATCAAAAAATTTCCCTTCAGGGGGAAACGTTTGTCCAAATGAGCTTTTGTGCCCCCTAAAATTCTCAAATATTACAATAAGCTTTAAATATGATAAACATGTATCGATAAGCAACTAAGATTTTCCAACAAATTCATAAGTTAATGCTGCCTATAAGATGTTACACAGCCGCCTGCCCCTAGCTGGGGCTGCAGCCCTCTGTGGGGAGAGGGGCTTGGTTAAAAACATTGGTATAGCCTGGATGTTTTTAGTGGCGTATCTGGTGTATTTTGAGAATGAGCTGTTGACTTTAATTGAGAGTACCTGTGCTGTGTTGTTGTCATACAGCTATTGTGCTGTTGGCTTTGAGTGTTCCTTCGCTGCTCCTTCACTGAGATACAGGTGAATCTGTGACTCTCACTCCCTCCTGCTGTTTGCTCATTGCATTGGATGGACTACCTTTTTGTTTCAGAGCCGTAAACGTCATAGGTAACATCTGTGGTACTATACTGTAGGTATATTTTAGTGCTTCCACCACCTTTTTTCTCCAAGTGAGGAAATATAATATTTGCAGAACTGCAAATAGTGCTACACCTCTGACTACAGGGCAGGACAAAGTAGTCCCCAGTATGGCATCGTTAACTGTGCACACTGTGATCCCACTCACTCTGAAAAAAATAACACACGTCATCACAGAAATTAGTTAACTAGATATGTAGGTATAACATGTAAAAAGTAGCGCCCATCTGTGAAAACCCTGTGCCTGCCTCACTGATAATTGTCCAGTGCCAGTGCTGGGTAAACCCAGAAGATATTCAGTCCAATTCTCATTGGACTGAACCAGCACCATCTTTGGGTCTGGTATCCACATGCATGGGTGCTGTGTAGACAGACTGACAGACATCTGTCAGATTGTCAACCAGACCCTGAAAACCAATCTACCAAAAACCTTTCAGTATTTTAACCAGTATTTTTTGTATATTTACAACTTACCATTTCATTTATCAGATGCTTTTATTCAAAACAACGTACATGTAGGAGCTGAACAACACAAGCAAGGATGTAGTCATGAGAGAACAACATGAGTCAGTGCTATGAAGCAAAGTTCAAGTCTGATAGGACGAGGTGCCTACAGGCAGTGCCAGTGGCAGTGTGCACAGAGGGCATAAGATGCATTGGATTTTTTTTTTAAAGACATCTTGTGCAGTCAATCAAGTGCAAAGGTGTTCAGTCAAGAGCTGGTCTTCAATCTTCTCTTAAAGACACATGGTCGAACATGGTTTGGTATCTCGTTCCACCATCGGGAAGCCACAGAATTGAAGAGTCTACCCTGCAACCTTGGGCCCGATTGTGGTGGTTGAGTCCGGTATCTTTAATTGGTGGGGGGGGGGGGTATTTGGACCATCTCCAAAAATAAACCTGCAGTGTTGGTTACCTAACCTGACACGCCAGATAGTTTGTTACACAGACCCATTTGGATCGCCATCCTTAGAAACTGTTTGGAAAAGGACAAAAAACACTTGCCAGGTGACTGGATGAACCATCTGTCAAGTCTAACTTCAACCAGTTAGATCACTGAGCTGAAGCTGGCCAGGAGAAGAGCGAAAATATCTTTTCTATGGAGAAAAGCCTTCAGTGTCATTCTTTGTTCTTCTTTCAATGAAGAAATACTCTCCAGTTCTGATATAACTGATGTTATCACGGTATCTACACTAACCTCTTCGGGAGCTGCCATTGTTTGTTCCAGACTAGTCGTTTCCATGGATGCTTCTCGCTGCCAACACACCTAAAACATGACCATAGCTGCCAGTAGTCCCTCCTAGGATGCTGATTGGCTCACACCACCACTGGCACGGGCACAAACTGATAGCTTGAAGCATGGCAAGATGGATTCTCGCATGATCTCGCAAAATCCAGCTGCCTTGCAAGGTAACTGGTTACCAGCTAGAAGAAAACAATGGCAGGTTTTCATCAGGAACCAAAGTGGGCGTGTCATATTCTACAGGTCATTGTGCATTGTGCAGCGCCCTCTGTTGATAATGATCCTTGATTGCAGTGCTTCAAAACTGGTGGAAACCTGGTCAGGTTTGCAAGATAGCACCAAGGCTCCAGAAGCCAGTCCCAAGAACCAGAGCTTATTTGGTGGAGAGGGGCCTTTTGGAACACAGGGCTGAGCTGTTGGGCACATGGACCGATTCAGTGACATCTGTCAATATGCTTCATAAAGTCCACCAGGCCCTGAAAATCAGTCTCTAAATGTTACAATAGCAGTTAATTGGACTTAATTAATTAAACTGTACCAATTTAGCATTAGTTTTATTTTAATTAGTGATATAACGTTACATTTTGGAGGAAATTATTAGGAACCTATGTGTTTTTATTCTCTATTCTTTCCTCCCTGCAGAGCAGATTCAGTGAAACCTGCTTTATTTGCACATTTATGACACGTTGTGATAAGCATCAATCATTTATGTCACAGCTGTTCATCTCAAAATTAACGGGTTGAACCTCCGCCGAGAGAAGACAGTGCCCCCCCACCCTTCTCTCGTCCTCTCTTAGGCCACGCCCACATTCTAGAACACTGGTGGTGGGCCATTGTTAGCGCTGTTGCCAGGCAACACGGCGCACCGTTGTCAGGGACAACCGGGCTCTCTGTCTTTCTCTCTCTCTCTCTGATAGCAACACCATTACTGAGATGACAAGCCCACACACACACACACACACACCCCACACACACACACACAGCTTCCATCTTGTGGCAGCACACTGGCAGAAAATTTTTCACACAAACACAAAAACATATTGTTCATTTCCATGCCTGCTCTCGCTCTCTGTCTCACACACACGCACACACACACACACACAGAGTATTATATGATGCAATCACCTGACATCCATATTCCCCCCGTGTGTGTCTATCACACACTCACAGCTCATCTTTGAAATGCTTTATTACAATTCAGCACATGAGGAGGTCACAGAGACAGAATACATGAGGAGGAGGACAGACACACAAAACAAACGTCCCCTTCCTCCCTCTCCGTCCTTCGGTTTCACCCCACCCTGGGAAAAAGGAGACGTTTGGTTTTAGTTCCCACGAAGAGGCAGGGGAGTGTTTTCCTCATGATACTCGAAAATAAAATCGACAAGTGAAAATAAAATAAATATTTCCAACACGTCTGTGAGTTCTTTGACGCGATGAAACTGAAAAGTCAGTGGATCAAAAAGTTCATTAGTATTCATTCTGTGTGCTAACGTGAATGTGCTAAATGTGGACGCAACTCAAAGCAATAATTAATGGGACAGTTTTCTCTGAACCAAACATTTTGACCTGCTGGTGGCGCTAGATGAAAAGCGATTCAGTGGAGGAGCAACTGGGCAACATGAATATCTGAACCAAAATTTGTGGCAGTCAGTCCTGCAGATGTGGAGAAATTTCACTGTAATTTGCAAAATTTGACCTGCTGGTGGCTCTTGATCAAACGTAGCCCGTTGATTCCACTGGGCACGGTGACATGGTTTTGATCTGTCCTCCACAGGACTTCAGGTCCCACCAACAGTGTTTCAGGGGCATTCCAGAAGCGGAGCATTTTGCCTGCCTGATTATGTTGAACTGCTCTGATTTTGTTGATTTGGTCCTCTTTCCCTGATTTTTTCCCTGCCATTTATAAGTTAGTCTCACATAACCAGACATCTCTCTACAGCACTCAGTGCTAGAGAAAGGTCTGGTTCCACACTTACAGGTTCTTCTATAGGAGAAAAAAATGTCCTGCCTTTTTGCATTTCCTCAGACCAATCACAAATGTCTTGGGTGGCACTAAGCCCAGGATACAACGATGGTACTGCTGCAAAATAATGTTGAGGGAGAACTTGTTCTGGTGGAACAGTTGCACGTTGGGAGGTGAGCTCTGGCATTAAAATGACTACATTCCTGCAAAGGAGAAGGTAACAGCTGTTAGCTTGTTTATGTTCGTATCATTATGACTGATGGAATCAAGCCGTAAGGAGGTCTACAAAAGCTGTGTATCCACCCAAACTTTCAGTCTCAGGAACTACTTTTCAAGGGACAAAAATTTTCTTCCGCCTGTCGTAAGTTTCCACTGTGGTATAAAGACCTGCTAAGATCAGGCAAATTAGTAAAAGCAATTCAATCCTCGGACATCTGAAAAAGTGTTGGCTGGTTTTACACTTCATTTTTGCACACAACTCTACGGCAACAGAGGCCTAGACTTCTTCGTTGGTCCATCCGTATGCTTTCTTCTGTATCTCCATGTTGATCTGTCAAAGCACAATGAACAAAAACCAAACTGGTTTGTGGCTGAAATAAAATGCTGCAAATATTCAACCAATGAATCCATGCAGCCGGTTAGAAAATATACATTTTTTTGCATTTCTGGTGTCTCCAGGACTCTGCAGCGAAGCTCAGACCTCACATCCGAACTCCGAAGTTTGGTTACAATAGCTTCAGCCAATTTTGATGTATCTGTAACTGTCAGTCAGCGGTGCCATGTGGCCATTAATTACTAAGGTTATATATTAATGGTGTAAAATAATTTTGTTTGGATCAAGACTTTCAGGGAAAGTCAAATAGAAATGTTCTGCACTGCAAGGCCCACCCTCAAAGTTCCTATACTTTTGGAAGGTACCCCCCAAAGCAGGGGCTTTTTTGGGGGGTAAAATAACATCCCTGGAACTTAATCTAATCCCTGGTCCCTGTAGTAGAAATGCACTTCCTCTGAATGCGGTTCCTCCAAAGGTTCCTAGTCCTTGGGTAAGGTTTCTGCCATGGAAAAAGCCACTACAATCCACCCTTTGGGGATCATGAACGTCTTGACCAAATTTCATTGAAGTGCATCCAGTATTGCACTCTGGACTAAAGTTTCAGTCTGATTCACCAAAGTTTTGAGATCTTGGTCAAAATAAAAAGGAGATGGGTGGAATTTGCTTCACACTGCTCCAGACACTGAGAGGTTACTTTTAAAAACTCATCAGCAAAATCCAACTTTCAAAAAATTATGTCCTTTTACTCTGGATAATCACAGACCTCACTCATCAGTTTTCAGTGGGAGTATTTCTACCTGGGAAAAACAGAACAGAACTACTGGGCGTCCATGGTGTCTGCAGCTGTCCATGTACGTGTCTGAGTATATTCAGGTCTCTATGGAGTGCCATCTCAACACGGCAATGGTTTAATTCCAATTTTAGAGGAAACTGTCTCGACACTGAACATCACTATATCGTCATCAAGCTAATGGAAATCTGGACAAAGTCTTGGCAAAATCTTTACAAACATACTAATCATTTGATCAGCTGTCAGTGTGACACATCCTGACCACAAAGACAGCATCTGTGGTCAGCCTACTGTTTGGACAGAAACAGCTGACAATAACAAACTAATTACTGTATGTTAAAACTCACAAGTCTGTCCCTAATAGCTCAATAGACACTAAGCCGAGCCCTTGAAAAAAATGTAAGGGGTGCAGGTTTGTTAGCAGCTGTAACTAACACTGTTCAAACAATTAACTTGCATTTAGAAATCTGCATACAATCAGTAGAGGGCGAGATCTCTGATTGTCTGGTGTAGTGAGATTACTGTCATTTAAAAATGTGCCCGACTCATTTGATGAAGTCTCCACAGGTTTGCAGCAAAAATCTCTTGTCTTGGATGGAGAGAATTTAATGGTGTTGTGTTGTCCAACCCAAATGTCACCAGAATGACATACAGTGACTTAGCATTCTTGACTGTCTCTGGACATCCACGAATATGACCAACCAGAGGTCTTTTGGTGCCAGATTACTCAACATTAGTCAATTTAACACTTCAAAACAAGAATTGCAATCTGAGCTGTTCTTTACAAAAAAGTCTGAAGAAAGTTGGCTCTCATTTTGTGATAGAAGGACTTTTGTGTTTTCCAGAAATTAAATCCTCAACTGAATGTCTTGGTAGATGTTTAAAAGGTATCACAAAACATGTTGGTTTGTTATCTCAAATTAGACCCACAGACGTGTTGGAAATGTTGTTAGTGTGGAATGTTCTGATCTTTTTCAGTTCAGTTCGGTTCCTTTTAGTCCCCAGGGTTCAGCTCAGAACGCCAGAGCTTCCCAGAAGATCCAAAGGTCCCCTACGAGTTCCTGGTCGGTTTCCTGTTGGTCACCATGTGGTACAATCTGCATTGATACAAGAACAGAGAAACTGGTTCTGAACTCTCTCTGAGGTCCTGGTGAAGGTTTGACCAAAACAGACTATAGATAGATACAGAAATCTGAATGTTTGGGACTAGAGGTGCCAAATTGGAGCCAATTTTAAAAGTGAAACTCCACCAACAATGTGCCTTTTTTTAAAATTACACACTGTTCTTTGTGAGGACAGAAACTACAAACCTTCCACTGCCACCTTTTACGCAAATATAAAAATACAACAAAGTGAGTTTTTCCAGTCTGCTTTAGTTCATATAAAACCAACTGGAAGTATGACTGCGCCCTGAGAACTTTCCATTGAAATCCAGACAAATAAAAAATTCAGACATTTAACTGCTCCTTTAGGCAGAGGAGTAAATTAGTAAATACAAAAATCAAAAGACCAGATTCCACGAGAAGCAGATCAGCTCTGGACCCCCTAGAGAGTTAAGAAGCAGATCGTGTCAATCCAGCATGAACACAGCCCAGTAAAAATCAATGAAGGTGCCTTTTTTTAAGTTCTTGAGGAGGAGGTAGACAGAAGAGACAGATAACAGTGATGTGGTAATTGTAGTCCTACTGTGGTGAAGTTGTAGTCCTTAATAACAGTCCTGGATCACTTCTTGCTGAGGTCAGTTTGTACTCCCTCTGTGGTAAAGTTTTTCCTTTTGAGGTTAACTCGTCGTCCGATTTTGGTCAAACTGTAAATTGTTTCTGTGGTGATAGCAGTTCGTCCACTTGAGGCCTGAATCTTCCTGGTTTTGGCTACGATGGGGTTTGTGGTTTACTAGGAGGAGGTGGAGGAAGAAGAGGGAGGAGGAGACAGTTTGATCACAGACGGTGAAGGTTTGTCGGAGGGGACACATGCGTTTATGTCTTAAAGGACAGATGACAGAGATGAGAAGATTGTCCAGATGACTTGCAGGCATTCACTTCACTGGCTAAGTTGGTCATGTGAGGGTTAAAAATACACTACAAACATTAAATTTGGGTTTAATCACATTCAACGATGACTTTTTGCTGACAGGAGAAGCCTATTTTCGTTTGGTGTTCAGGCACTTCCATTAAGTGCCAAGTTGAATGAAATTGAGCTCTCTGATAAATCAGCTTCCCAGTTAATCCAACTCGATGAAAGCTGTTACGAGAGATGCCTCAATAAAGGTTTTTATGGCCCCGATCTTAACTGACTCCAATTAAGATTAATTAGTACTGAGTATCTGCTGATACAGACTCCAGTATGGACTCTAATTTGGCCTGAAATGAACATTTCTGCTGATACAAGAAGCCGATAAGATGACGCTTGGTGGTGTGGACGTTTTTTGAGATGTCTGAAACAGAGAGCAAAGTGTCTCTCTGCAATGGTTTCTCAGTGGTCACGCAAGGAGGAGCCAAAACAAGAGCTGTCATCCCGACCATTATGACGAATTTGTGAACAAACAGAAACAGGCTGATGTTTTGTATACTGCTTTTTGCTAATGAGTTAGAGCTGGAGCTCAGGAAATCCATAGTCTGTTGATCTGAGTGTCACTTGCCAAAACCAGTGTGCACAAATATGTTCACATTTACACACTCTAATTCTCACTTGCAAATACAAGCAAAATGTTCGCACTGAAGAGACCGGCTCTTGTAACAGTGCTGCGACACTAGCAGGCTGAGGTGGACAAAACATAGCTGGGTTCAGTAAAGAAAGGACTGGATTTCAGCCAATACGATCCTTTAGAATATGGCCGGATCCCAAACATAGTAAAACTGTTTTACAATTTCATGTTGTGTTGCAAAGCTTTGGCAGTGTGTCCCATCCCATTATTGAGTCTTTATTCCTGATGATATCACTACACAACATTAAACAGTGTAAACATAAATAAAACATATTCATTGACTTGGTGATCCTGTCGCCTTTAATGTGACCAAAGAAAAGGAATCTGTGAGCTTTTCACACTCCACATTCTTAGCCCAGGCTTAACCTAAGCCCAGGGCTGTATCATTTACACCTCTAGTTCTCCTGGGTTAAATGTCCATTTAGGATATTTGACAAATGTTTACATTCTTGAATGATTGACTACTCTTTAACAGCCTTTAGTCCTGTTTCACACGGACACCGTTTCAAGGGCCAGCAAGCCCTTGGCTGGAGTTGAGGTTAGCCCACTTTGGATTCTACCAGTGTGAAAGCTCACTTAGCCCACAGCTAACAGCTCCATTAGTCTGGGGCTAAGGAGGTTCTAAGAAGGCTTTTAGCCCTAGGCCACGGACAGTGTGAAAATCCTGTGAAATCTGGTAAAGTTAGATCTACCAAGGCTACATAAGCTACATCAGGCTGAGGTAAATGTTCAGTTCATTTTTACGGCTTTAGTCGGTTTTCTATCCTGTCGATAACATGAATATGCCCTGCCTTTGTCAGTACAGACACGTCACATGACTGGTACCGAACTGGTGACAAACAGGTAAAGAGCTGTCTCTCTCCTACTGACTGATCTTTGGTACCAGGTGAAGTGACCAACTGTCTGTAAATCTTGACATCAGCTGACACCAAAGATGAGCCAGTGGGAAAGTTCAGCTCAATATTCACCTGTAGATGTCAGGCTTCACATAAATTCAGGGATGGACATTTGATAATCTTTAAGTCTTTTACCCGTAATGCATTTGTTTCCCAACTATAGGTTGGTTCTACTGTTGATGGTCTAGTCAAGCTAACAGAGGAGCAAACGTGAACATTCCCAATCCTTTTATCTTAAATTACATAGACGAACTCTTGCTTGTGACCGTTTTTCTGTCATTATGTTTCACAATTTAGCCAGCTAGCTACTTAATTCTGCCCGTTTCCAATCCAGACTGGATGGTCTGTGTGCATCTATTTTGGAGCAGAGTTTTTAAATTTACCCGCAAACAAGTTCAAGAAATGTGCAATTCTGGCATCATCCCACCAAATTGTGATTGGCCAGTTCCTGTTGCCTGTGATCAAGCTGCCTGCTCTTCCTCTGTCCTCCTAGCTGGTTCCCTGTTCCAGTTGAGGTGGGATTTGTAGTCTTAAACTGTCATCCACACAGTATGAAATTGTAATCCTGTTGAAAAGCATCTGGTTCAATTCCAGAAGTTGTAGTCCTTGTTTTGAATTTATCCAAGCCTGATTTGTAGTCTGTATGTGATGGTGACTTCCTGTTCGGCCTCTTGCTGCAACTCTGTCGGTGGAGGAAAGGCTAGAAGAACCAACGAAATGCCTCGCCAGTTGGGACAGAGGGTGGTCGCTAAGAATAAGAGACAAAAAAACTGAATGAGAGGAAAATTAATGAGACTGTAAGTGTTTAAAAAATGTTTTTTTAAGATGTCATTGAACTTCTTATCATGTATGTTAAGAATGTACCTGAACTTTACCAGTGGTTTGGCCAAAAATATTATGTTAGATCTAGACAAGGTCATGGAGCCATCAAATTATCAGGCACAGTAAGCGTGTACTAAAACTTAAGATTTTCAAACAGTCAGAAAAAGTAAAAGTGTCCATCTTATCTTATCGTTCAGTTATAAAACAGTGGAGCTCCCCCACCCACTGTCCAGCGTAACCTGCGCTGCACGCTCCGCACTCCTTCACGCCATGAACTAAGGATTTATTTCAACCAAACTGGAATTGGTGATTGTTTGAACAGTGGAAAGATGAACCAAGATGTTTTTGGTGAGTTTTATTTTCAATCTGTCAAATTTGAATGAAGCTGACGGTGATGAAGTTAAAGTTGTAAAGTTTAGAGTGTTGAATTTGTTGAGAGCAACAAATCAGCTGTTTCTGGTTAAACCAAACGTCTCTTCCTCTTTAAAAGAAAAGCTCTCTGACTGTATTGATCCTTTCCATCATGTTGTCAGACACTAACAAGAAGGAGCCTGTCAGAGACAAAAACAAGCCTCTGATGCGCGTCAGCTGCGCTCCGTTTCTATCACTCTTCTCTGCTTCCATCACAGTTAGTTTTGTGGTTTGTGGTGATTTAGAGACTCGGTTTGTAAAGTTTACAGCCTGTCATGATGTTGGATTGCTCTGTGTACACAGATAAAAAAAAACAAAACAGGAGCTGAAACTTTTTTTTTTTTACATAAATGCAACAGTTTATATATAAATATATTTCAAATTCCCATTAATTCCTCATGTAAATGTTCTCCCTGAGCATTTTTGTAGCTTCTATCTGTTTTTGTCCTGTAACGGTGATGCACACTGACTGACGGAGGGAAAAAACTGAGTGATCGAGTGGAAGAATCTGACTGAGGGGTTTCTGATGATTTGAATCTTCGACCTTCAGGGAGCCGCCCTATTAAAGTCTGTAAAAGTTTGCTGTGGACTCAGGATTCTGTCAGAAGAGAAAAGTGTCCTATAAAAAAAAAACACCCAGAGGGCTTTGCTGTTCATTCCACAAAGTAAACTTTCTGATTGGCTGAGAGTCTGTCAGGTCGACATCAAAGAGAACGGAAGAGGAAGAGGATGAGGCAAGAGTGTGAAACCACCTGCCGACACACACACACACACACACACACACGCAACACACACCACACACACACACCAAACACAGTCTGAGATACAAACATTCACATACATTGTAACACACACACACGCGCGCACAGTGCTGTCACTTGCCGCTAGCCTCCACAGGTCCAATTAGCGTGTAATTGAGGAAGATTACGGCTGCTAATTCACTGTCTTTCTAACACACACACACACACACGCCATGTTTCATACCACATGTGTGTGTTGATGCTGAGGGAATAATTAGCGATAGTTTGTGGAGAGTCCCACAGGGAGTGTGTGTGTGTGTGTGTGTGTGTGTGGTAAGAGAGAGGGAGATATATAGAGTCATCAGCGAGGTCGAATTCTGGTGTCAATGAATTATTGATCGCCACTAATTCTTACTGCACACACACCAACACACACAACCACACACACACACACACACAGAGTAGTAGATAACAAATATTCTCTTTTCCCTCTCGTCTCTCCGGCGCGCTTTATCATTGTGAATCAGTGGAGAGTTGCTCTGTGTGTGTGTGTGTGTGTGTGTGTGTGTGTGCGCGCGCGTGTGTGCTGGCAGCCTGCCAGACCTCAGCAGGGACCGAGCTCTCGCTTTTCACCACCCACCATCTGCACAGCATTCACACACACACTCAGCAGGGTGAGCGATGCCTTCCAGCTCATGCCTCGCTGGCAGTCATCTGGGTTAAGAGAGCCAGGACACACACACACACATTTTCACACACACATTGTAGCACGCGCAAACACACACACACACAAACTCCACCAATTCACAGCAATAACACACACACACAGGGTTTCTGCAGGTTTGAACAAGTTAAATTTAAGACTTTTTAAGACCTTTATGAACTCAATTTAATACTTATTTCACATCCATACTGGCAAAAATATGTTAATTAATCTCTTATTAATTAATTAAAATTAATTAACTTCTTAATGAAATCTGACAGTCCAGGTGTCCTATTGTAAGACTTCTTGATCTTTCCCTGAAGTTACTTGAAGGTGAAGCCGCTCTGATAAATTCTGACCAGTTTCATTTTGGAGTTTTGTTATGACATGATCAATACACATTTTTCATTAAAAAAACTTGTGAAAAAGTGAGACTGAAGTTAATGCAACTTTATAAACATATCATTTAAGGATAAATCAGTAATATTTTTACTGTAACAAATCATAAAATGACCGTGATATATCATCAGAGATTAAGGAAACATGTTGAGTTAAAATTCTTCTCAGACAACAACGGCACTGCAGCAACGTCCTCCTTTGAAATTTCTATTCTGGGTCAGAATAACTGCTTTTGTTTGCCCATTTCACGTTAATTAGAGTTAAGATTTATGCCGAATGTTTTCCAAATCAGTAATGGTTTGTTTATTAGTTGTAAGAAATCATTAATCATCTTGTAGAAGGAGTAGATGTTTATAATTGTTGAATGAATCAAAATGTTAATGGAGTTTGGCAGCAGTGAGACAGGAAGTCACTTAATTCCAATTCCAGCATGTGTATTTTCAGAGCAGTGGGCTTTTGTTTCCAGGTTAACAGGCTGAACTTTACATCAACAGACAACTGGCAGTTGTAACCAGCTGATCAACTGACAGTGAAGGACTTGTCCTCACTTGTTATTGTCAATGTTGCACATGTCCTGCAGAGCTCCTGCAAGGCTCCTGCAAGGCTCCTGCAGGGCTCCTGCAGCCTGCCTGAGCTTCCTTCAGTCTGGGGAGGAGGGGATGAGGGGGGAAATGACTCGCTTCAGCTATAGATTATATATTAAATAAGATTTCAACTAATTTAATATACAGTCCACAGCTCCAACTCACTATTTGGACTGCAAATCTGCTTCATTTTTCTGTTTCTGTTCATGAAAACACAACATTTCCTGACTTTGTTCTTAATAATAAAAGCTTTTAGATAACAAAATAATGGAAGACTTTTATTGTGAAGAATTCATAAGATATGAAATGCAGTTATCAAACAATTTACAGCCCCCTGACTCAAGACGAGTATGTATCAGGTAAAAGACGCACCTTTAAATCCCTGCTGTGCTACTCGAGTCAAAGCAAGTCAAGCCAAGCCAGTGTGAATGGAATTGGTGTGTGTGTGTGTGTGTGTGTGTGTGTGTGTGTGTGTGCGTGTGTGTGTGTGCGTGCGTGTGTCCTCACCTCCAGCGCCCCCCCTCCTCCTCCTGGTTTCTTCTTCAGCTCTTCGCACTTCCTGAACTTGCAGATCTGGTGACCCGTCTTTCTGTTGCGGCAGGACGAGCAGACACCGCAGTTGATCAGCCGCCTGCACGGCCCACACACGCCGCACCGTTTCCTCTTCCTCTTGGCCACCGCCCCCGATGATGAGGACGACGATGACGACAAGGTTACGCCCCCTGCCGTCACTCCCGACTGATGAGGGTGAGGAGGAGGAGGGACAGGGGGAGGAGTTGGCGTGCTGCTGGCAGTCTGTTAGCGCCCTCTGACCGCCTGTCATCTGGAAGGCGCTGCCGGCATCTGAGATCCCGCCCCCTGCCGACCCCATCGCCATGACAATAACCCCAGGGGGTAATCCCAGCCCCCCCAGGAAGCTACTACCCATCACCCCTCCACCATTGCAGCTTGCGCCTTCTGATAGGCCCATCATGTCCGGGTGGGCGTGTCCCTGTTTGTTCATGACACCGCAGTCCGCCCCACCACCATAAGCGGGGAGGAAGTTCCCGTTGCTAGGCGCCATGGGATGATGATGTGCTGTTCCCTGCGTGACAGGCAGTGAGGAGGCGGTGTGTCCGTGTTTCTCAGCTCCTCCCCCCTCACTGCTCCCTCCACCCCCTCCTCCTCCCCCTCCCGACCCCCCACCGCCCTGGTGCATGCTGGTACTGTGAGGGTGTGAGGAGGTCATGTGTCCCGGCGTCGTCGAGGGGTGATGATGGTGATGGTGGTGGTGATGTGTCGGCCCTGTCGCCACAGGTTTGGGCCGGCCCCAGAACATGGCCGCCGGGTGGTTCATGTTCACGTTCATGTTCATGTTGTCGTGGCAACCCCAGGGCGCTGTAGCCATGGCACCCACCTGGCAGCAGCAGGGGGGAAGATGGGGGCGGCGGCCGCCAAACGGGCCGCCAGTTTGGCAGACTGAGGGAAGTTTGTGACGTTCATGTTCATGTTGACGTTGGTCTTATAGAAGCTGGCAATAGAGGAACGGTACCGATCCATCTCTGTGGTGTAGTCCAGCATTGGAGCGAGGCTCGACACCTGCGACAGATACCATCGTCAATACGATAAACTATGATCAATAGAAGTCTTAACACTCAGTTATGCTCATGTTAGATACAGAAGAAGCCCCTGTCTGTAATCTGTGTTCATTTTGACATTTGTGCACATTTTCTGAAAGAAAAGAAACAAAACAGACACGGAGCAGGCAGAAATTTAACTCTTCTTCTTTGAGATAACTTTTGAGTGCCCTCTAGTGGAGTGGATGTAAACTACATGCCAGCAGATAGGACGCATGGAGGTATGTAGGCTGTGACAGTTACATCGTTTGAAACTGACGTATCTATTTTTGGGGTGTCATGTTGCGGCTGCTTTACGACATGGTTGAGAGCGATTTCTATTGTCTGGAAGTTGTGGGGACAAGTGGTGTAGAGCAGCGGTTTTCAAAGTGTGAGGCGCGCCTCCCCTGGGGGGCGCCAGAGGGCTTCAGGGGAGGCGCAGCGAGAGAAAAAATAAACCTGAAAAGAAAGAAAAAAAAGTGTAAACATCTGGCGAGGGGCAAAATGGATCGATTTTTAGTATCTCAAGTGAAAGTGAGAGAGGGCACAGAGTCTGGGGCGAGCAGAAAACGGAGGAAGTATGACCCTGATTATTTAAAGTTTGGCTTTTCATGTATTGGTCCTGATGATGCTCCACTGCCACAGTGTGTTATCTGCAAAGAGGTGCTAGCTAACGACAGTATGCGACCATGTGAACTCCGGCGTCATATTGAAACCAAGCACCAAAGTTTAATGACCAAGCCGCGGGAGTTTTTTTGATCAGAAACTTAATGAATTGCAGTCACAGAAGAAAGTCATCGAGGCATTTGGCACTGTGAATACCAAGGCAACCGAAGCATCATACTGTGTAGCGTTACGCATTGCGAAGGCGGGGAAACCCCACAGCATTGGTGAGACATTGCTCGTCCCTGCTGCCAAAGATATGTGTTCGGTACTAATGGGCGAAGCTACTGCTGCCAGCCTGGATGCCATCCCGATGTCTGACAACACCATCCAGCGCCGCATCTCTGACATGGCAGCTGATGTGAAGGAACAGGTGCTGGACGCTATCCGTGAGAGCCCTTTCTTCTCCATTCAACTGGACGAGTCCACTGATGTTGCTAACTGTGCACAGCTAATGGTGATGTATGAGCTTTATTAAAGAGCTCGGTGTCCAGGAGGAGTTTCTATTTTGCCATCCTCTGCTGGCTCGCACTACAGCCGCAGAAATTTTCAAGGCTTTGAATGACTTCATTCAGGAAAGGATTTATGCATGATGTTGAGAACGCGATATGAAAAGCAGCGCTGTACATGGTGCGCAGTGATGATAAAAATCTCTGACTGACGTTGATCTGTTTATTATTTGATTTGAGGAATTGCACAAAGCGGCTTAAAATGAATGTATTCAAAAAGATGTTACAAAACACTTAAAAATATGTTAAAAACAGATGTTAAAATGTGTTTTAAAAAGATGATGAAAACATACAGATGTTAAAATGTGTTTAAAAAAAGATATTTAAGCACATACACAGATAAAGATAATTAAAATGTTTTAAAAATATGTTTAAGAACATACAAACATGTTTAAGATGTTTACAAAAATAAAGATGTGTATAACATTTATTGTTTAAAACCTTTTTAAGCCTGTGTGGAACATACAAAGCAACAACAATAACAGTAATAATAGTAATAATAATTAGGGGGGGTAAAGGGGGGGCGGCATGCTTTTGAGTTCTCTTAGGGGAGGCTCACTATCCCACACTTTGAAAACCCCTGGTGTAGAGGTTGGCACAAAACACAACACAGGATGGACCTGCTTGTTTCAAATTCAGCACCTGTTGAGGTGTCAGAGGTCAGAGTAGAAAAACACTTGTGAAACTACGGTTGCCCCTCAAAGCCGAAAATTCAAGTCATCAGGCGGAGACCCCTCAGACAAGATTCTTTTTCCACTACATCAAGTTGTCCTGCCCACTCTGTGAAGATGTCATCAATGGGTACATGCAGCTGAGTGAAGCCTGGATTATACTCTACTAAATGGACACATACACTGACAGCTGCGGACACCACAGACGCATATTAGTTCAGAGAGAAAGGCAGCTGCAGAGGGAGAGAGTTCTTGCTCAGTCAAGCTCCGACTTCATGATATTTTCGTTATTTTCTTTGTAGAAACTTAGTCTCTGGCTTTTGTTCGATATCTATTGTCCAATCCTTTGTTAGGATAGTTGGCGCAGAATAACGATAGCTAGGAGATCCGTGTTGTCCATGTTTAGAGTCAGTGGTAGGATAGATTCTCATGTCATCTTGTCCATCTTGTGATCTCGTGAATCCAGCCGCCTTGCATGGAAAGTTGTCGTCATGGTCAGTGTTTTCATATCAAAAATACGGGGTTTCCTGACACCATGCTGTGGGAATTACAATACAATCAATACTAAATCCTCAGAGCTGAGGAACAGAGAGAGTGTGGCAGTCAACGTAAAAATGTCAATCGTACTTTGAAAAGTCGTAACTAACAGTCAAGTTAAATACAACAGTGAGCGTTCATATGAGCTCTTCCTGAAGGAATTGTATATTTTTTGATCTTTTTATATTTTTGTGAGGTCACCAGAGTTAGTGGCCAGTCAGACTGGAGATGCATCACTACAAGCGCATCTACTTCAAAAAGCGCGCTGGGCGCATGCCAGGTATGTCAAAGCACAATGGTTTTGCTGGCAATGGGTTGCAGGTGGGACTGCCCCTTAAAGGGTATCCTCTGATTTGTTGGCAACCTGCTGGAGCCCTCTAACCCAAACCCCTCACAACCTCAGTTTGAGCCACAACGACCTTAATGGTGTTTGAAACGTAAAAAGTCAAAGGACGACTCACCTGTCCCTGTCCACTGTAACCATGGTGATTCGGGTGATGGTGTGAGGGGGCGGAGCTTCTCTGGAGCATTGAGGAGAGGTCGCTCTCCACACACACGCCACTCGTCATGCCTGACATGACCTCACACACACTTACACACACATATACACACACACACACACGCTCGCTCACAAATGAAGTCGGCGAGCAGTTAGTCCTGTGTGGTCGGCACGTTTTGCTCTGTGAACAAAAAAGACACAAGGGTGTCGAAGCAGTGTCCTCAAGTCAACATTTCCTGTGTAATACAGCAGAAACTTAACAGATTAAACTATATTTTATTGAACCTGCATCACTGATGTATCGTCAAGATGTCCTTTCAAACAGAACTTCATTTCCCATGACACAACTGACAGATCATCCTCTTTTACAGTTTTATGACTTGTTTCTTGTACAGTTTTTGGGTTCTACCCATTCTGAAAGTATTTAAAGATGTTCATTTCTGCTTTTTTGACACCTGAAAAATCACAATCTTAATTCAAGTCACAATCAAAAGCAAATGCTATAATGCCAACATCTTCCAACAACAATCTCCATATTTAAGAGTTTTTCTGTATTTTTAATCACATAACTGACCTGCACAGAGTCCTCTAGGTTGATTGATTAATAGTCCTTTATCTTTGTAATCAATCTTCCTCTGTGTTCTGTCAAACCCACAAAACTTACAAGAAACAAAAGTTGTCAAAAGTATCAATACTTCCATACTTTTTTGATACCACTAGTTTAAAACGATATGATCGGTGACTTTTTCTGTACTTTTTCTGTGTGCAAGTTATTGACTGAAAAATTTAAAAATACAGTATATATCCTATTGTGGATGCCTTGTACCTTTTTTGCAGTGGCAATGAAGAAGTATAGAGTATCCTTTATATATTGTACATCTGTACAAGACAACAATAAAGGACAAACAAGTGCTGTATCTGAACGAAAGAGTCCACCAATGAAATGAACAGACCCAGATGACATCACAATGCAGTTTCATGTCGAAACAATGAATGAAACTATACCACAAACACAAAGAGAAGAGAAGCAGGTGCAACACATAAGTCACATGTTTGAAGAATACCAGCAGATCTGCTGCTTTTTTAATGAAAACTAAATTGTAGCCCCTCCTTCTTCTCCTTTGTAATCATCCTGTAGCTGAAGTGTCCCTGAGCAAGGCACCGAATCCCAATCAGCAAGACAGAGGGCTTTCACACCAAATGTGCTGATCCGACACCGTGCAGAGTGGGACCAGTATTTTCAACGCAGAGAGCAGCCATGTGAGTTGTAGCCACGACACTTAGAGTTGAGCTAAATTAGTGCAGGTCCACACCTAAAAGTCCACTGTCTAACGCTGTCAATCCAGTTATCCATGTTGTCACTGTCAGCGGGCAACAGCAGAGAAGTGTCTTGAAGAGAAACCCAGATCCCGCAAAACATCTCGTGAGAGTGATGATTTTCACTGAAACCATGAGAAAATCTTGTGAGAGTTCTGGAAATCTTGGGTTTCCTTGTAGGTTTGACCAGCAGACACAGAGTGACAGACAATGTGCCACCACAGTAATGATGCTGCTGCTAGATAACAAAACACAACTCGCAAACTTGAAGCTTTCCACTTAAACAGTCGTGAATACCAGAAGAGGACGGCGTTCGTATGAACTCTTCTCTTGAACAGGGTTAATGTGACCCCATTCTTAAGGCAGCAAATCATCAGGAACAGTTGCAAGTTCTTTTCAGCAGTGAAGGCTTGTTGCCTCTTTTGCTCTTTTTTCCTTTTCCACGCGTTGCTTGACTCGGTTTGACTCGGTGCTGCAGCCCAGCACAGTGGAGTTTGAGGAAGTCCCTGTTATTTTGTTATCTAAAATCTTTTATTAAGAAGCGGCAGAATCAGGAAAAGTTGTGTTTTCATCAGCAGTAGCTCCTTTACAGCTGAAAGCAAACGTGAGGCTGTAAATGAGGCTCAAAGTAAAACAGCAGCGCAGGAGAGAAACTAAGCTTCAAACCACAGAGATTCAGTTAGAAGCTACCAAAGTCACGAGAGCTGAACGTGCAGACACTTAAAAATCTGTTTGTCTCTGCTCTCCTGCACAGATATGAGCTGAGTCTCGGTGCAGATCAGAAACATTAAAACAGAAAGACAAACAGGTCTGCTGGTGACGGGAAAACACCTGTTTTTAGCAGATGTGCATGCTGATTATGATGCAAAAACTGTTTTATTTACATTCTCATGTCTCTCGAAGCCGTTAGTTTCTCGCTACCTCACAAACTATTCACTCTTGTGCGTTTGGCCTGAACCTGCTGACAGACTGACCTCTGACCTTTCTGACCACACACACACAAACCTGACTGTAAAACATCCAGCCTTTTGAAAATGTGTGTGCGTACCAAACACAAAGACTGAAGAGGAGATGTGTAAAATGAAATGTGTGTGCGTGTGCATGCATGCATGTGTGTCCTGTGCGTATTTGTAGATGGAAACGAAATGTGTGTGTGGCTCCAAAGAGAGAGCATGAGTGTGTTTCTGTGCTGTGTGCGTGTGCGCAGCCAGTGTGAAAATGTGTGTCTTCTCACCCCCCTTCCCTCCCCTTCTCCTCCTATCCCCTCCCTCCACCCCCCCACCTCCCTCGAGGCGTAACTAATTACCCTGTCTGGTCAACCGGCCGGCGCGAGCTCCGACAGAAGGTCACGGTGGCCACCGGCCGCGAGGGGAAAACGGCTCTCCCACGCGACACATTAAACTCCCCCCCTTTCCCTCCCTTCCTCCCTCCTCCTCCTCCTCCCCCCTCAGGCACGGTGTGAGGAAGGCGAGGAGGAGGGAGGAAGGGAGGGAGCGGGTAGGGAGGGAGGGAAGGGGGTCAATCAAAAAAAAAAGAAAAAAAAGGAAAAAAAAGCCAGAGCCGATAACAAGCGATAAATAGCGTGAACACAGCATGCAGTCGGACGGCGAGAGGAGGAGAAAACGAGAAGATGGACGGCGCGTGCTGCTGCTACTTACCGGGCCCGCGAGGAGGAGGAGGAGGAGGTGGTGGGGAGGAGGAGGAGGAGGTGGAGGAAGAGGGTGATGAGGAGAAGAGGAGGAAGGAGGAGAGGAGGAAGAAGAAGAAGACCGTCTGGGAATTAGCCCGCCACGGATCATGGCTGGCGGGGAAGGAGACAGAGAGAGAGGAGAGGAGAGGAGAGGAGGGGTGGGGGGGAGACAGGAGCACCGGGAGGGATTTGTCGGTCTGTCGGTACCGAGGAGAGGAGGAGGAGGAGGAGGAGGAGGGAGGAGGAGGAGAGGGAGGGATGAGGGAGGGGGGGGGTAACGGATAACGGGGGGCGGATGGATAATCACCTGGGCTTGGCACGAGCGAGCGCGAGGCGGGGAGAGAGAGAGGAGGGAGAGAGGCGTTAAATTAGCGAGGTCGTGGCGAGGAGGAAGCGGCTCTGTGGAGACCCTGCAGGGGCGGGAAAAAAAAAGACGAGCTCGAGGAAAGAAAAAAAAACAGCACCATGGGAAGAAAGGAGAAGGAAGGGAGGGGGAGGCGGTGGGGGGGGATGAATAATGGCGGAGGTTATGAACGGATACGTGCGTCGTTCTCGACAGAGCGAAGGCGGAGGGGAGGGTGGTGGCAGGGGGTACACGAGGCGTTGATGTTTGGTAACGGAGCGGGGAGGCGGGGGCGGCGGGGGGCGGGCGGGGGTGGGGTGTGTGTGTGTGTGTCGGCTCGTGCCCTCCGCCGTGTCTCCTGCTGCCGGCGGCGCCCGTGGCGGCGTGCCGTGCGCACGGTGTGAGCGGTCTGATTGGCGTCGAGGCGAGGTGAGAGGAAAACAGGAGGCGAGAGACCCGGCAGCTGATTGGCTGCCTGCCACTAACAGAAAGAGAGAGAGAGAGAGCATAGAGAGACATTAGGAGAGAGAGAAGGAGAGCTGACACAGAAAAAGACTGAACCAAATATTTACTGATATTCATGAACAATGTGGATTATTAATATTTAACAAATGTGACTATTCTGTGTGTGATTTTGACCAAATTTAGAGAATTTCTATTAACATTTTTCTTTTTAATATTATTATTTATTACAGTTTTCTTTTTACAGTATTTTTTTACAGTGCTGCTCATTCATGTCCTGTTGCTTTATTGTTCTTTACACGGCTGCACACTGCATGTGATCATTTTATTACTGCATCAAGCTTCTGCAACTAAGGATTATTTTCATTATCAGTTAATTATTTGCATGATTAATCGTTTAAAAAATGTCAAAAAACTGTGAAAAATTTGTTAAACCAACAATCCAAAACACAAAGACTCTTCATTTACTGTCATAAATGACAAAAGCATCCTCACATTTAAGAAGCTGGAACCAGCAAATGTTTGATATTTTTGCTTGAAAAATGACTGAAATGATTAATAAAAATAGTTGGCAACTCATTTTCTTTTGATCAGCAAATCAATTAATCGACTAATCGTTGCAGCTCGACAAATTTCCACCCAAATATAGTGCAAATTTTAACAAACATTTCCAAAAATCATCAAGATATAATAAACATTTACTGTGAAAACGGGTTTGCAGAAATGTTGAATATTCAAATCAAAGTGAAGTGATTTTTTTGTTCTTTAAAAAGCAATCAATTTTCGATGCTTGCTTTTTCTCCAAAAAGACTGTCTTGTTTGGCTGCTGTGTAAAATGTTAATAAAGAAAGAATGCAAATCCTTACAAATTATTTTAAACCCATATTCAATCAAATACAGTACAAAGAGGCAAAGAGGTATTTAATGTTCAAACTGATGAACTTTTTTGTTTTTTGTAAATATTCACTCACTCTGAATTTGATGCCTGCAACACATTTCAACAAAGTTGTGACAGGAGCAACAAAAGACTGTGAAAGTTGCTGAACGCTCCAAAAACAGCTGTTTGTAACATTAAACAGGTGAACAGGTGAGTTGGTAACAGGTGACAGGATCATGATTGGGTATTAAAGGGGCGTCCTGGAAAGGCTCAGTGGTTCACCAGCATGGATGGGGTGAGGTTCACCACTTTGTGAAAAACTGTAAACAGTCTAAGGGTTTAAGAACGTTTGTCAACACAAAACTGCAGGAATTTTATAGATTTCACCATCTACAATCCATAATATCATGAAAAGATTCAGAGAATCCAGAAAAATCTCTGCATGTAAGGAACAAACCAACACTGACTGTCTGTGACCTTTGACCCCTCAGGCACCACTGCATTAAAAACTGCATTAAAAACCCACATCATTGTATAAAGGATACTACATGAGGCTCAGGAACACTTTGGAAAACTGTTGTCAGTAAACACAGTTTGTTCGCTACATCTACAAATACAAGTTAAGACTCGACCATGCAAAGAGAAAGACATAAACTCACTGACCACTTCATTAGTTACTCCTTGCCCGTACCAGGTTGGACCTCCTTTCACCTTCACAACTGTCTTAATTCTTCGTGGCATAGATTCAACAATGTTCTGGAAACATTCCTCAGAGGTTTTGGCCCATATTGACATGACAGCATCACACAGTTGCTGCAGATTGGTCGGCTGCACAGCCATGATGTGATTCTCCTGTTCCACCACATCCCAAAGGTTCTCTGCTGGACTGAGATCTGGTGACTGTGGAGGCCACTGGAGAACAGTGAACTCACTGTCATGTTCAAGAAACCAGTTTGAGATGATTTGAGCTTTGTGACATGTCATGTTTTCCTGCTGGAAGTGGTCATCAAAAGTGGTCATAAAGGTCAGCAACAATACTCAGGTAGGCTGTGGTGTTTAAATGATGCTCAGTTGGTACTAAGGGGCCCAACGTGTGGCAAGAAAATATCCCCCACACCATCACACCACCACCAGCAGCCTGAACCATTAATACAAGGCAGGATGGAGCCATGCTTTCATGTTGTTTACACCAAATTCTGACCCGACCATCTGAGTGTCGCAGCAGAAATCAAGACTCATCAGACCAGACAACGTTTTTCCAATCTTCAATTGTCCAGTTTTGGTGATCCTGCGTGAACTGTAGCCTCAGTTTCCTGTTCTTAGCTGACAGGAGTGACACCGGCTGTGGTCTTCTGCTGCTGTAGAACATCTGCTTCAAGGTTCTACGTGTTGTGTGTTCAGAGATGGTCTTCTGCAGACCTTGGTAGATCAGCAGTTTCTGAAATACTCAGACCAGCCTGTTTGACTCCAACAACCATGTCACATTCAAAGTCACTTAAATCACCTTTCTTCTCCATTCTGATGCTCAATTTGAACTTCAGCAGGTCGTCTTCACCATAGATATGTATAATAAAGGCTAGATGTCTTAAGGTGGAGTCTCTAACGGCATCACCGGGCGGCCATCTTACCCCAGGCAAGCTCTCTGGCGGAGTCTGTGGTATGTGAAGGAAAGTAAGTGATCTGCACAAACGTAGATACTCTTATCTCGCTGAAATCTTGACAGATTTACAAACGGTTTGGTTTCTTACAAACATTATTAACGTGGCTACAATTCTGGATGTTTGACCGGAAGTGTAACATAATTATCCATAAGTGCAGTGTTACAACTACACCTCTGACGTTTATAACAAACCAAACCGTTTGACAATCGGTAGAAAATTGAGCAAGTTATGGTTATTTAAAAAGTATGCACCACTACAACACAATGTTATGGGTGAGCCAGCTGACTGTGGCAAGATGGCCGCCAGTGCGGACGTGCGATTCCATTAGCCAGCAGCGCGGAGGAGACATCTAGCCTTTATTATAATATCTATGGTCTTCACCATGTCTACATGCCTAAATGCATTGAGTTGCTGCCATGTGATTGGCTGATCAGATATTAGTGTTAACAAGCAGTTGAACAGGTGTATCTAATGAAGTGGCTGGTGAGTGTATATCAACAACATCCAGAAACACTGCAGACTTCTCTGCAAACCCTCCCTAATTAATTAGTTAGTATTGGCTGCTCCAATACTCTTTCATATTTCTCAGCATCTCAGAATTTAACTCTTCATTTTCTTCATCTCTGAAGACAAACAGGACTCATGATTTATTCACAAAACTCCAACAGCTGTTCTGCTCTTGAAAAAGCTACCTATCATTTTTAAATGAAACTATGTGTATATTCCTTTTAATGCTGAAGTATTTATTTATTATTGTAATTTCTTGTGATTACTTGTTTCCTTGTCAGTTTACTTTCTTGTTGCGTGTAAAGAACTGATTTTATGTTCAGCTTGGATGGGTAAGAGTCAAGGTGGTTTCAAATCAATAAAATGATTTCTGAAAACAAAGAACTTGTGTTTTTCTCCTTCTATATATAATACTAACACTACAACTGAATAATAGTCATAATAATTGTGAAATGTACTTACTGTGTCCTCCATCATGTTGACTGTCAGTCACACATGGTTAAGTAGACAGTTTTCCCTGTGTCCACCTCAAGGAGGCCGTCCACTGTCTTTACACTGCAGACTGTCCATCACAGCGCCCTCAGGTCACCATTACATCAATCACACCTGTGCAGAGGTGTGTCTTCATCAGAGAGAGCCCTCTGTCCTCAGTCTCTGTGGTGGGAAGCTGCAGGTAGACCTCCATCAGGAGACGACCTCCTGCACTGAAACAAATATCTCAGAATAATGAGTTAGTATCTCAATATAACCACATGTCTGTATTTATATTTCTGTACTTTACCACCTGTGATGGTTCTCTTTTGCATACTTTTTATTCTGCTGACACTGTAAAGCACTCTGTGCACTCATACTGTGAAGGGTGCTATATAAATAAAATTTTACTTACTTACTTACTCATTATTTCTGTAAAGTTTCTCATAGTGATTCACAGGATTTTTTTTACCATCACATTGGTAGAAAAAGTTAAATACACAGAATGAAGGTAAAATTGGATGCAGATCCTCTTTGATGCACTGTGGTGTTTGGAGGTTTATTCCTACAGGACATTAAGTCTCAATCATAGACTGTATGGTCTCAATCTACTTCAAGTCCACTGACTTGTTTTCCACTGAGCCGAGCTCGCCATCTAGTGGAGGACCGTGAGAAGCGCACCGGTGCCGTTATGACAGTGTTATTTATCACCTGACTCCAGTTTCTTTCCTACTTTCTTTCTACCTCAGATTCACAGCTGCTGTGTTTGACTGATGCTGCCCCTCATGTTCACCTGCAGGCTGTAACACCGAGCTGCTGAAAACCAAAGGCTGCTGCAGGTATGTCAGTGAGCTCCCCGGCTAGCATTAGCTGTTAGCTGTTAGCTGTTAGCTGTTAGCTGTTAGCTGTTAGCTGCTAGCTGCTACAACAACCCTCTGTCTGCACAGCCGCGGTTGATGAGAGTGAGCTGATACAGATCCTGTAAACTGCTGCTGATGGAGACACATATTTTACCTTAAAAACAAAGACTACAGCTGCAGAGCTGCAGAGCTAACGAGCTAGCTTAGTTTAGACCCGCTGGTTGAATTAAAAGCAGTCATGTAATTCAGCTAAAGACAACTGAAGACACAGAAAGAAGCTGTTGTCTTGTTCAGGAGTTAGCGGTTAGCTCTACCGACTCATTTTAAATGTAAAGTTAGCTAACAGCTAACATTAGCACCGCTCACGGCTAGCCACTTCTGTCCTCGCGCTCGTTAGTGGCGGTTTAACTAAGTTAATGTAAACTAGAGTAGATAACGATAACTGGAAACTAATTAAATGAACATGAGGAGGATTGATAAGATCACTGATGAACCTTATCACCACCAAAACACCACGTCCACCCTGTTGTAACCAGAGGCGTTGGTGGTATAGTGGTTAGCATAGCTGCCTTCCAAGCAGTTGACCCGGGTTCGATTCCCGGCCAACGCAGGTGTTTTTCGCACCGGGAAGCAGAATTTACTGCGTCGAAATGTTTGTGTAGGTGAGATAAGTTATTCTTTTATTAGTCCCACAACGGGTGAAGTTACAGTATTACCGCCGCAAAGTCGATAGCAAAAATATAAAGATGCTTCAATAAAAAGTAAAGCAAAAGGAAGACTAAAAGTAGGAACACTATAAAGATGGAAATATAAAATATGAACAGTAAATATAACATAAGGAGATAAATGACAGGAGAGGTGGAAGAAGTACTCAGACTTATTATTCAGTAAAAGTAGCACCATCACAGTCCATTACAAGGTAAAGTCCTGCACTCAAAAAGTATGAGTCAAATGTACGTATCAAAAGAAAAAATACTCACTGCATTGAAGGATCTCTTTCTGAATATTTTACTACATTAATATGTCAGTAAATCAGTTGTTGACTATAAAATTAATCTATTAATCTATCTATCTATATAGATATTTATCATTTAATCATCTACAGTCTTTTTTTTTTTTTTTTAAGAAAAAATGTTGAAACTCTGATTTCAGCTTCTCAGAAATGAATATTTTATGATTTCTTGTGGTTAAGGACAAAACAAGACATCTGAAGATTTGGAAAACAGTATATAACATTTTTCATTATTTTCTGACCTTTTATAGGCCAACTAATCGATTAATCAAGAAATGATCACCAGATTAATCAATAATGAAAATAACTATTAATATATTCTATTAATTGGAATGTTATTATTCATATATTAACATATCATATAGCTAGTTAAGTTCCAACTCTGTTGGATGGTTACAGTTATAAACAATAAGTCATAATTTATAAATTATAAAATTTTTGTGAAAAATCGAATCTTAAAAAGTACAGCTAACAGAGGACGAGAGCTCCAAAAGAAAAGTACTGTTTTGTTGTTATTAGTGCTGCAATCATTTGTCAGTAAATCAGTTGTTTACTATTAAATTAATCACCAATATTTTGATAATCACTTAATCATTCTGAGCCATTTTTTTTAAGAAAATATGTTGAAATTCTCTGATTTCAGCTTCTTAAATGAAACAATAAATATCAATTTAATTGATAATAAAGAAAATCTAGTGACTGTAGATTCTCGTTTTCTCTTGTTGGTTTTTCTTTACAGCTCCTGAATGAGTCGGCCGTGAGCTCCGTGTGTGTGTGTGTGTGTGTGTGTGTGTGTGTGTGTGTGTGTGTGTGTGTGTGTGTGTGTGTGTGTGTGTTGTGTGTAGACATGGGGAGGTATTTCCACAGTGAGGTCGACATTAAGAGTCCGTGGCATCAGGTGCTGGCTGCCTTCTGGCAGCGTTATCCTAACCCCTACAGGTAACACTGTCTCTGTCCCAGTCTGAATGTCCCTAGAGGTGCTCCACCACCACTGTTTCAGATATCTTCCAAAGTTTCCTTTTATTTTTACTTTCCAGAATTGTTTACTCTATCCTAAATGTCCTTCACTTTCCTAAATATCCTAGTCTTTCAAAACTTTTCCTCAGTGTCCTCACTCCTAAGGCCTAAAAGTTGTCCTCACAATAACAGACATACAAGAACACATATGGACTGTGTGTATATACTTTGTGTCCCTCTCTCTGTAAATCAGCACTCATGTCCTCACTGAGGACGTCCTGTACCGCGAGGTCACCCCCAGCAACCACCTGTTGTCACGGCGACTGCTGACCAAAACCAACCGTCTGCCGGGCTGGGCAGAGCGGGTCTTCCCCGCTCACATGGCCCGGGCCGTCTACGTCCTGGAGGACTCCATCGTCGACCCGCACACACACACACTCACCACCAAGACCTGGAACCTCAACCACAACACGCTGATGGTGAGAGAGGGTTACTTCTTACTGATTTATGAGTTTGTCATAAAGTCTAAGAAAGTTTGAATGTTCCTGCATGGTGACATGTTGTTCCTACGTTTGAACTGTAATTTGAATGTTGACTAAAAAGTGACAGCCCTGTAAAGTTCAGCGTGTTCTGTCTCTCAGACGGTGGTAGAGCGCTGTCTGTTTGAGGAGGACCACAGTCGCCCATCTTGGACCAAACTGAGGAGGGAGGCCTTTATCTCGTCGGCTGTCTACGGCCTGGCCCGGCCCATACAGGTGTGAACACACTCTCACACACACACATGAAGGTTTTTATAAGATCTTTCTCTCCGTCTAAAGCCTTATTAACATCACAGGGGAGGTGATGAATGAAAGCTTCTCCGTGCTTTTCAGTAATTTAAGTTTTAATGGGATCTTCTCCAGAGTCCTGCACAGGTCCAGTTTTACAAACCCACATGCACAAAGCTCAGTACCAGAACCGACCCATTGCCCACAATCATCTGCATGTAAAATCCAGACCTAGCCCGACCCGTTAATATAAGTCAAGGCTGTTGATTAAACACACATACACGTCATCTGTCAAGTAGTGCCGCTGTCGATGTGTTTCCTCAGTTTGCGGCTGTCAAAAGTTAAAACTTTTTGGCACTTTTTACAAGAAGCAAAGCCACTGACACCAGATTTCCTCACTCCCAAAGTCTAAAAGTCAAAATGCTCACCCTTCCAAGGTCTAAAACACTGCTGATATTAACAGGATCTCGTCCAGAGTCCTGCACAGGTCCAGTTATGCAACACTTATACCCGCAAAGCTCAGAACTAGAACCAACCTGACCCGGCAGCTCAGAGATCCAGTTAAAAACACAAGGACAGGATTCTAATCACTGAGCAGCGCAGGTAACATTAAAGTCATTCCACCTCCAGAACAAATGGGACTTAATTCTTTGTGTCTCTTCTCCAGGAGTTTGGTCTCGCCAGGTTCAGAAGTAACCAAGCCAAAGCCATGAAGGGACTGGAGTACGCACTGTCAAAGATACAGAGTGAGACACAAACACAAACATCTGTCTCTCTTACATGCACTCTGCTCCAGCTGCTTCTATAGTTTTTACAACCTAGCACTAGACTAGCCCTTTCATTACCAAGTAACACTCAGGTAGCGTAGGTAACAGCACACACGCTCTGAATAACAAAAGATGAATGTGAAAACACCACATGAAACATCTCTTTTACTTACTACAGCTGAAGCCCCCCCTCATCTCCATGGTGACCAAGGAGAAGCGTCAGAGAAGCACAAGCCCCTCCCACCACAGACCACACCCACCACTACCCAGAAGCCCAAACAGTTTGTTTGACCGACTCTCCCGATACAGTCGAAATCCTGCATCTTTTGTTCAGAATAATCATGATGAGGGGGCGGAGCTTCAGGCCAACCTTGGCTGTGATTGGTCACCTCAGAAACAAAGCGGAAAATAATGAATATTTGTGGCTCATTTCTCCTCCTGTGGACTACAATCATTCCCAGGATTCTCTGGGTGTGATTTAAAAGTTTTGTTTTTCAGATTTTTTATTTGATTCATTTTTGTTTTTATTCCTCACCTTGATGATGCTGTAACATTTAATTTTTAGTTCACAGACTTTATGTTAAAAAAAAAAGATGAAGATATCTAGAGATTTCTTATTTAAAATCTACATTTACTTTTTAAAGTCTGATTTAAGTTTTTCTAATGTTTAGTTTTATATTTTTAAGCATGTGACTCACATATAATTTATTTTCAGTTTCAACTTTTTAGTCCTTGTTTTTTTATTTTTATAAATACTTTTATATGAGCGTAGTTTGTTTCATTTTTAATTATATGATTTTTTTTATGATAATCTTTCTTAATCGTTTTATTCATCCCATCATTTGCTTGGTCATTTTGCAAATGTTGGGAACTCTTGCCTGCTGAAAGAGTTTTAAAAATATTACACTATCGAGGTTATTTTCTGTATTTGTATCAGAAAATTATGCATCATGGAAATAGTTTAAGTTCTGTGCTTGAATGTTGCATCAGATCAAAGCTGTAGTCGCTTTAGAAATAGATGCATGTTTCATATTCTGAACATTTCCTCCAGTCAAAACAATGTTACCAAATCAACTAAACAGGGTTTTTGCTGCATTATCACCCTCTGGTGGTCGTCTCCTGACATCACACTTTACAGTTACATGTCCGTCCTGGTTTACTTTGCGACACCTGTGGTGGTTTAATGTGACATCAAACAGTGGTGGAGCAGCTACTTTATCATAAATGCAACATTAAGAACTGCTGCAGTATTTGTTTACTGTGCAGCCAAACAAACTCAGGTTGTTTTCATCAAGAAGTTAGTCAATAATAATTACAACCTCCATCTGCAATCTCCACAAATCGTTTTCCAATTTTTATGAAGAGCTGCAGTCTCGTTAACTTTGTAGAGACATCTTTGATGAATGATCACAGTCACTGCTAACCTCACTGACAAATACATCATGTGTCCTCCAGCAGAAGCAGTAGTGCTGTGTTACCATTAGCTAAAATTTAAACTTACCATCAGAACAGTAAATGATGAGGCTGATATCAAACACTGGATTATATGCTGCATGCAGCTGTCAATCACTCGTGCTTCACTACCTGAATTCAGCACCGGAATGGTGGAAACTAGTGCAAACCCCAATTCTAAAAAAGTTGAGATACTGTGTAAAACATAAATAAAAACAGAATGCAGAATGCTTTTATTCAGTTGAATACAGTATGAAGTTGAGATATTTAAAGTTCAAACTGCTAAACTTTGTCTTTATTACATAGTAATTCTGAATTTGATGCCTGCAACATGTTCCAAAAAAGTTGTGACAGCAGCATGTTCTCCACTGTGAGACATGAGCTGTTCTTTTAACACTCAGTCAGTGTTTGAAGTTTTAAAGTGAAATTCTTTCTCATTCTTACTTGATATACAACTTCAGCTGCTCAACAGTCCTATTTGGTCTCTGTTGTCGTATTTTGTGCTTCATAATGCACCACACATTTTCAATGGGAGACAGGTCTGGACTGCAGGCAGGTCAGTCTAGTACCTGAACTCTTTTACTACGAAGACACACTGTTGGAACACGTCCACAATGTGTCTCTGCATCGTCTCTCTGAAATAATCAGGGATGGCAGCATACGTCACTCTGAAACCTGTATGTACCTTTCAGCATTAATGGGGCCTTCATAGATGTGACAGTTACCCATGATGCCATGGGCACTAACACACTCCCACACCATCACAGATGCTGACTTTTGAACTTTGCCCTCTTTAGCTTGGAGGACACATTTCTGAAAACAATGTGAAAGGTGGATTCTGCAACTTTCACAGTCTTTTGTTGCTGCTGTCCAGACTTGTTTGGAACGTGCTGCAGGCATTGAATTCAGAATGATTGTTTATAAAAACAAAACAAAACAATGCAGTTTATCAGTTTAAGATCAAATATCTTGTCTTTGTACCGTTTTTAACCGAGTATAGGTCAAAAAGAATACATTAAGCATTGCATGTAATTTTTATTTATGATTTACACACCGTCACAACCTTTATAGACAGGATCAAAAATAGGATTTTACTTTGGAAAAAAAATTGTGGATTTAAAACCTACATTAAGCCTCCTCTAAATGAAACATAAGTCACTTTTAATATGAAAAACAGGCTTCACTCACTGATCTTGGAGTTTCACCAGAGTTTCACTACTCTAAAGTAACAAATCACAAAAGATCACAAAAGCACCTTTGCAGCACCTGCACACAAAATATCAACAAAACCAGCTGGAAAATCCCTCAGCTCTCTGGGAATGAAGTTAAAAATGAGTTCACAAGATACAAGCTTTGCATTTGGACAGTGAACTCAAGTCTGTCTTTTGGGATTTCAGTTATCAACAGATTATACAATAAAGGACAGGTGCAGAAAAGTAAATTATTAAACATTAACAACACAATCTATTATTTTGCTATCAGGGAAATTCACCTTTTAGCCATGTTTGCTTTTGATTGACATCTCTAAAGTCAAAGGACTGCTGTTCTGTAGTTTCTTTGCATGTTGCAAAACTGATGCAGACGTAATCAAACGTTTTACGAGAAATTGCATCAGGCAAAGTAATTTTTTTATTCAACAGGCGGCTAAGAGCGCAGGGTTTTGCATTAGTTCATCATATGTGCTGCATGAACTAATATCTGTTACATTTATTGGTTACTTCAATACAATCATATCATCATACTACAACTTTACTGATTCATGCACACATGATAATCTTTAAAGTGTTAAACATTTGAAAAAATAAAGTTCCAGACGTTTGCCTAAATTATTTCCAAGTATGTCACTTATTCTAACCTTCTGAACTGACATAACAATGTCACAATCTATAGCTGTGATTCTTTCATTCATTTCATTCATTTTAAGATTCAAATGATTTATAAACAAAAAGATGTGCATTCAAATCAGATTTCCCTCCAGCATCTGTCCTCATGTACATGGTTGTGTTATTTTAACATGTGACTGCAGATTTGGAGCATTTTCCCATAAACCATAATATCTATTCAACTTTATTTTTCCTGGATTAATATAAGATGTCCCTGTTTATTTCCCACAACTCAGAAATTGTATTAAGAAATGTACAAAAATGTACTTATGATTTAATAAAGTTGTAAAGTTCTGACCTGATATCGGTGTCAACAATGTACCAATAATCATTTCACTGAGATGAACATTTGACAAGGTTCAAATCAGGATGTCTTTCTGTGATTTAGCCCAGAGCACAGAGTCATTGTGTGTCCGCTTCATTTGCAACCTGGTTCCAGACCTATGAATCATTTGAATTGTGGTTTTCCTTCACTGGACATCAACTGGGCCAAACAGAGTCTTTGTGGGAGGGACGCTGGCACTGTCATCAACCTGTGTTGCAGTCAGACAGATTAAGAAGAATCCAGACCTGCAGTAAGTTCGTGGAAACAGTGAAGCACACAGAGGAGGCAGAAATGTCGAACCCTTTAGGATCCCAACAAGGGAGATCCCTCACTTCTTTAAGGGTCCACATTAGAATAGTACATTGCTGCCTTTAACATTTCCAGGAGGAGGGTACCTCATTTCCCTTAGCTTCCCCAAAATGAGGTACCTTACTTCTTTAAGGGTCCCTAGGACGGTGGTACGTCAGTCCCTTTAGAATCATCATTTCCCTCAGACCCCCCAGAAACAAGGTACCTTATTCCCATTAGGATTCCGAGGAGAGTGACATCTCACTTCTCTTTTAGGGTCCCCAAGAGGGTGGTGCGTCACTCCCTCTGGGCTACCCAGGAGGTAAATACCTCATCTTTAGGCTCTTCATTTCCCTTGGGGTCCCCAGAAATGAGGTATGTCATTTTCCTTAGGTTCCCCAAAAACAAGGTACCTTATTTCCCTTCGGAGTCTCAGGAGGGTGACATCTCACTTCTTTAAAGGTCCCCAAGAGGGACTCAAGGCTACCCAGGAGGGAAGTACTTCATCTTTAGGGTCCCAAGGAGGGAGCTACATTGCTTCCTTTAGTGTCCCCAAGAGGTAAGTATCTCATCTTTAGGGTACCCAGGAAAGAGCTGTTGGGAGTTACAATAAAGTAAACTGTTCTACTATATAGAAAACCAGGCTGACTGAAGAAAATTACATCAGCTAAGAATAAATAACAATCACTTAACTTCCTCATCCACAGAGGAAGGAATCACAAGTGCACAGCTGCAACTTGTCTTACATGTCTTATCACTTACTTCCAGTTAGTTAAATAACGGGGCTAACTAGAACCATAGAGGGTTCTTTGGCTTGTCCTCATGGGAGAACCCTTTTTGGTTCCACATAGAATGTTTTATAAGGGTTCCACTTGGAACCCTTACAGAGGGTTCTACTTAGAACCATCTGAGAACAATTCCACCATATTTTACCCTATTAGAGGTTCTTCAGGGAACCTGTATATGGTGTAATGATTCCACCCAAAATCCTCTCTGGGATTCTATCCAAAACCTTTTCACCTTCCAAGGATGCTAACAAGAACCCATCCAAGGAGCATACAAAGAAACTTTATATTCTAAGTGTCTTATCGAGAACCTACACAGGGAAATCTACCCTCTTGTGAGCTTCCATGTTCTGCACAGGCACATGACAACAGAAACAGAAAGTAATGTTGCATTCTGGAACATAAAACAACAAATTTAACCTACTCAGCCCAGCAGTGTAGACATGATGGTAAATGTGGGCTGTCCAGATTTTCTACATTCTACATTCATATTCTACATTTAAAAAACCTACTTGAAACATAGCAAACATTTAAATATTTGAGGGTGAGGATCTTTGAACACCCATGCTTTCAACAATCCTTGAAGAACTCTCTCAAAAAGGGTTCTTAATGGAACCATGAGAAAGTACCCTTGACAACTTGGTAGACCTCTAGACCTCGGTAGAAATCTTTTGCAACCCTTATTTCTAAGAGTGCAGCCTTATCTTGTAAGTTACTCAGCATTAGAACTCCAAAATGGTAGTTTCCCTGCCCTGTGCAGAGACAGCAGAGGTAACACCAAACTGCTGGGGAGGTTAAACCAGATCGCAGATACTAGCACCACACACCCATCATTGTTACTCAGCAGGGTTGAAGCATCCAGAGCAAGACAAACAAGCATCCCTACAAACAACAACCACAACACTCCCATTATGGCCATGATGGTGTAGAAAGCTCTCTGCTTTGATTGGTCAACACGCTCTCTGTCCTTGCCTGCTTCCCCTGGCCCTGGACGGATCAGAACATGCAGAACAGAAAGGCTGCAGAAAGAGATGACGAGTAAGGAGAAAATCAATAAGCTGAAAAACGGAACGATGGGCATCTCGGGCATATAAAGAACTGTTACACCGCTCCATCCGAAGCACAGCAGCCAAACACACCCAGTGCTGATGTTCCTGATTCTGACCCCACCTGACTGTTTCAGACCCAGGTAGGTGATGGGGTGAACCACAGCCAGGTAGCGCTCCACACAGGTGAGGAGGTGAAGGGAAACCTGTCCGGGAAAAAAGATATAAACAGCATAGAACCCCACTATCGTCATGTCTGGGAGACCTGTGTAAGAGCCGCAACAGTAGAGGCACCACCCTGCCTCATTGATCAGCTCCATGGCCGCCATCTGGAGGGTGAAGAAGTCGGAGTGGCTCGTGGTTTTGAAGGAGCGTTGCTGCCGCCATCGTTGGTGCCCCAGGTGGAGGACGAAGATGGAGAGAGGGAGGACGAGGAAGAATTTGGTGATGGTGAAGGCAACGGTGATAAAAATATTTGTATGGATGTCAAAGCAGTGGTACAACAGATGGAGGGTGGTGTTGGTAGGAGAAGATAGGTTGACTAACATTGCTGTTTTTAAGGAGACCTGGGGAACAGAGCAGAGAAAAAGAGAGTAGGGGTCTTTACACAAATACAGCAACATGAATAAATATGAAACAAAACATAATTTGGGGGGAATTTTGACATGACTGACTATTCAAGCACAGCGCCTTTTACCAAATAAATTATTAAGGTTCTAAAAGAGAAAAACGCACCACAGGAAGAAGAATAATCAAGTGACAATGACACGGTGCTGCTTTTTACTCAATAAAATTAAGAAAAAAATAACATACCTTTGTGCATCCAATATTGAGAAAGAGAGGAGAACTTGGCGAGTTTCCAGTGCTTGGTTCAGGAGCTGAAACTGGACCGCAGTCGCCTCACGATGGATTTCAGCTCTGCTGCAGCAGCTGACACCAAAGAAGAAGAAGCAGAGGAGTTATTTCAGAGTGTTCATTTGACCCAGAGCAGCGGCTACCCATATGTCTGAGGTGAGACAATGGCCTTTCTCAATACCAAGTACGCCAAGTTTGGACATACGAACTTGGCAGTTCGGACTTTGCAAGTTCGACTTGGGAGTACAGTCTCGAGGACGGGAGGACGCAGGATGGTCATTCTGCAATTGGGACGGCATCGTACTTGATGATGTCACCATCTCAGCTCGTCTTCGCTTACTCGTCAGGACTTCACATCTCTGAAAACTTCGGAGCAAATTTTAAACTACGCGCTATCGTGATGAATTGACCACAGATTTTAAGTTTTAACATCTACTTTCTCGCATAAAAGTCTCGGTCCAGTTGTTCAGTTTTGGTCCACATCAGGGTGAGTCCCAAAATGATAAAACATGGATTTTAAGTTTATGAAGAAGCTCTTCTGTGGTGATGTGTAGACCTACATAAAGTAGCTAGCAAGCTAACGTTAGTGTGCCGGAAAAATTATAATTAGTTGTTTGGCAATAGTCCAGTCTTAGTCCAGTAGTGGAACTATTTGTGTTGGAGGAGCCAAAACAATTATTTAATAAACAAAGAAATCATAATCTGTTGGCACTTAGTACTTTTAAAGGGATAGTTCAGATTTTTTGAAGTGGGGTTGTGTGAATTACATATGCATCACCTGCAACAGTTCAGTGCTGAGCTCCAGCGCTGGGACTTCTCTCTCCTTCTACTAACTGGGACTGTGCTGACCACCATCTACACCAATCTAATACACTGACTATGTTTAAGTAACTCACACAATCCCACTTCAAAAAATCTGACCTATCCCTTTAACTAATAAGTTTGTGACATTGCTTTAATATTCTTTCAACATCTGAATTGGTGCCTAAAGAAAACGTGTTGTTTATTACAGATTTATGACGACAAAAACTTGACACAAGGCTGATCTGCATCTCAAATTAATGTCCAGGTTCCAGCTTTCAGATGATGTATACTACTTCTGTGTGACATCAACCACTGACCTGCTATCTCCCTTTAAAGATGCCCCCCCCCACCACCACCACCTATAAATATAATTACCCACATCATTAATCTAGTGTCTCCAGCAGTTTGTTTATTAATGTTTATCCACACCCTGGTGATCCATTAACATTTAATCTGGCACCATCATCAAGCCAAAATTACCACTTGTCCGACTCTTTGGTTTATCACCAAATACATGCAAAACTAATGACATTTCCATCTGCCTTAGTTAGTCACAACTACACAGATTTCAAATGCAAATTGAACTTAAATCTGAATCAGATCATATCGAACTGGCTTTAAATCACAAATTGTTACAGACAATCTGTATTGTTTCAGTGTTGGATCATTGACTGTGTATGTAGATACAAATTGAGACACACACCTAGTGTGTAACATGATGTTTCAGTCCTGAAAATCACAATTTAAAGCAGATATGTTGGTTTCCTACTATGTTATACTCTTATACAGAGAATCTGACAAACACGTTTCCTTACGAATGCATTAACATTTTTTTGACATAATCCACAGTTAAATTATAAGTTTCCCATCAGATGACAAATGTGAAGCAAAAGTTGCCTCTGGATTACTGGACTAGTCTGACAACATAACAGAATAGATCAAATCACCATCCATAAATTGTCATTTTGAATTTTTTCTTACTTTACTTTTTGAATCCTAAATTAACAAACACCAATGTTTACACAGTAATTGAATTACCTTCACCTTTTCTCTGATTTCGTCTTCTTGCTTTTCTGGGTTGCTGTTCACGGGTGTCTCATCCAAATGTGTGATATGATGATTATGCAGTTTGTGTGTGTGAAGAACAGGTGGGAGTGTGAGGCGCTTTGCATGTTGCAAATTCAATACAGGCTTTGATACTTTTCATGGTACATTAAGTGGGCAAATTTTCTTTTCTCATTATTGCTCCACAGTTCAGTTCAGAGCAGGTGTTCATTTCTGCACCTGATTTTGATTTAAATTTGTAAACTTGTAGGTGTTTGATTTTTGTTGAATACTTAATAATAACCATCATTACTAAATGGTATCAGTAATAAATATGTTTCAGTGCGCTCTCAGTGTAAGTACGAACAAAGATAACATCAAACATTAAAGCATGAGCTCTGTGAGATAGAAGTGATCTCCAATGTCAGGAAAGAAACAGTTTCACTTCTAGTCCTAAAATTTGGACCAAATTTGTGTCACTCTGGACCAGGTGGGAACACTGTCCTGTGTCAGATTCAGACAAACTGAGACGCGTCCAGAGTAGAAACAAGGTACCTCGCTTCCTTTAGGCTTCTCAGGAGAATGATATTTTACTTCCTTTCCGGTCCCCTAGAGGGTGATACGCCACTTCCTTTAGGTTCCCCAGAGACAAGGACCCTAATTTCCCTTTGGGTTTCCAGGAACGTGGTACATCACTGCTTATAGGTTCCTTAGGAGGGTGGTATGTCACTTCTGCCAGAGATCTGTGACATGAAATTAAACCCTCAATCAGAGCCCAGTCAGAGACTCCTGTTTGGGTGGGATGTTGGTGACATCATCAAGCTGTGTCAGAGTCCGACGAGTTGAGACGGGTCCAAACCTCCTGCCATAGTTCTGTCAAGGATGGATCTAACACTTGCACTACTTAACAATATAATCCTAAAATCTGCAAACCAGCATTATACTGCTGGACGAGGATCCCAACAAATGTAGAAATGTTTTGACATTAAGTGTAGGAGTTACGATGAATATCTCTGGTAAGTCGGTCCCCGTTCAGAACCTTGCACTGGCTTCCAGACACTTGATAGGGTATGAAAAACAATGCTGCTCCTTTATCAGTCAGAAAATGGTTTAGGACCAAAACACATATTTGATTATTTGTTAAAGTGTATTTCAGCTCATTAGATCTCTGCTGCTTGAGGCCAAAATCAAAACCAGACATGGTGAACATACTAAGCTGCACCGTCAAACTAGAATGAACTTCCTGAACACGGGAACCTTGTGTCAGATCTGTAGGTATGAAAAATGTAGCTCATCAGCCATTTTTCCACGATGAGTGTGTAAATCTATCGACAGGTGCCAAAGTTATCAGTCATTTTAGTAGTTCAGGTACAAATCAATAGAGTCATTCTCATGTCTCCTGTAGTATGTAACTGAACAGGAAATAAAGCGAGATGTTCCTTTTTCAGTTCCTTCAATAGGAATGAGGTCTGACGCTTCATATTAGGGTGTCAGAGTAACTTATTATCATTATATAAGTAATCGTAGAAGTAGTAATGGCAGGAGTAGTAATTTTGATGAGTTAGCTAACTTCCTGTATTTCTGTGTCACTAACTGTAAATGTTTATTTAAATTAGATGTTGAGTCCTTGGATGACGACTGGATTTTCACAGCCATATAAAATAACCTTCTAACTGGATTTACATGTAGCTAACGTTACAGGAAGTAATGTGAGATGTTCATTTTTCAGTTCCTTTAACAGCTCCAAAGTTCACCTGGAGGACTGACCTCTGACGCGTCATATTAAAGTTATCCAGGTGTCCCGGTTTTGTGAGCTGGCAAGACCAGAGACTCTATATAAAAGCTGGTCTCTGTCGCATTCAGCGCCTCCACACAGGAAGCTACAGGCCGACACCGAAAAGGAAGAAGAGAGGATAATTCTGCAGCAGGTCTGGTTACAAACTGTACAGTATGTTGAATCGACGGCCACTACTCAGGCTGAACTGTGATTATTTTGATATTACAATTGTGATATAATTTGTAGTTTTAGAATGAATTATATTTTTTTATGTAATTATTACTCCTTTTTACTGAAAAACATATTAAATTGATCAGATTGTGATTGATGTGGGGATCTGTACCAAAGACAGATGAAGTCTGTGGAATATGAAGTGTAGGTCAGGTCAATATTTAAAATGGTATTTTGCCTTTAACAAATAATTGGAGCGGGGCCATGTTGGGATTCTGATAAAAGTTCAATTAATTGACTTAAGTCCCGTCCGTTTCATCGATCACTTTTACAGGACACCCTGCAACATCTTTTCACCATCTTCAAGATTTGTTTTTCTTTTCAGCGTAGGTTGGTCAAGTACATAGCATGACTACAAGAAATAAGAAAAGAGAATGTTTACCGAGGCTCCAAGTTAGCTCAACTGTTACTGGAACACAGAGTAAATAGGGGTGGTAGTTAGGAAGGGTCCATTATTCAGCTTTTGCCACTGCAGGTCACCTCTTCCTTGGAAAAGTGTTACTAAAACATCACTGCCTGTCTTTACTAAAGGTGATCATCTGAATCATCTCCACCATGAAGATGTTGACTCTGTCTGCACTTATTCTTTGTGCCACGATGGTTCTGACTGCAGCTGCTGGTGAGTTTCACTCTGTGTTTATGTGTTAGTACATTTGTCTAAACATGAAGACATTAACTCATCAGTGGGTCAAACTGTCCTTCCAGCTCTGTCAGATGCTGCGGATAAACTTTGGAAAAGTTGTGTTTGTTTATTTAGATTTGGTGCTCGCTCTTGTAATCAGATACATGAGTCACGAGTATGACTGCATGTACAGTGAAAGAAATTCATACACAATGACAGACAACTTGCATCAGTAACTGCTTTGTCAAACTGTGCTGCTCTTCCAGATAAAGATTCAGACGAGTATGAATCTTGGAAAAAGGAAACTGGTGTTGAATGTGGGTGTTCATTTCTTCAGATTAGTGCTCTCTTGTAATCCAACGAGTTTCCTCCAGCAGATCCATAAACATTAATGCACTGATAGCTCTCTTCCTGTTCTCTGGGACAGCCGTCAGTTTGTCCAAACTGATATGATCCAACAAGAAAATTATATGAAATAAGATAAAAATACACTGTTAATTTGAGTGAATTTAACAGTTAAACTGTGTTGCATTAGACTTTGATTATTTGTGAATGGTTATATTCGTCCGTTTCATCGATCTCTTTTACAGGACACCCTGCAACATCTTTTCACCATCTTCAAGATTTGTTTTTCTTTTCAGCGTAGGTTGGTCAAGTACATAGTCTTGACCAACCTACTGAGACTATATATATAGTCTCAGTGTCAAAATCAACCACATGTGACAGTATAACGTCATGTTAACACATAAAGATAAATGGTTTCTTTAAGTTACATAATGTCAAGTTGTACAAACACATATATAACAACAGGCTTGCATTGGAAATGACTTCATTGTCCAAATTACACTTAATGCAATCAGAAAATTCATAAAGACTCCTTCATGTTCATGACAGGTGTCATGACTTATGTCTTATGCACACCTCTTTAAATAAAGTGTTACAAACTCCACTTTGTCATGATGTTCTCCTCTACGCAAACAGACAGACTGCTTCTACATGTGGTGTTAGATCAGCAGAACTGTAGACTCATTATCCCGTCTGGTCTGTTTGACTTCAGGATGGACAGATATTGTCAAGCAGTCCACATCTTGTCCCAATGAACAATGGACTGCTATCAAGGGTCGCTGTTTCTTCTATGTTTCACGTCAGTTCACGTGGGCTCAGGCCGAGGTAATCAGGACCATCTTTAGTCAGTGTCGCATGTTTCTACACTGATTTTATTGAGTCCAATAGTAGAATTCTGTAAATGACGCCATGTTATCTGTCTCTGTCCTCTGCAGCAAAACTGTCAGAACCTGGGTGGACACCTTGCATCTGCACACGGCCTTTTGGAGATGCAGGCGATTGAGACCGTCATAGTGATGGCCGGTGGTTTTCCAGGCCCAACGTGGATCGGAGGGTCAGATGCACAACAGGTATAGTGTTCGTCATCATATAAAGCACAACAGTTGTATAATTAAAACAATTATTGTCTTGACTTTTTTATTTGTACAATATTTTATCTTGTATTGAAGAAAGGTTACTGGTTCTGGAGTGATGGAACATACTTCGACTATAAGAACTGGTGTATTGGAAAATTGACCTATTATCATGAGCGCTGCATGCTGATTAATTATCCAGGTAAATCATATTATTTTCTTTGAGAGCTCCATGTATGGTGAACTCTTTTACTATGAAGACACACTGTTGGAACACGTGCACAATGTGTCTTGGTATCGTCTCGCTGAAATAAGCAGGGACGTCTCTGAAAAAGACGTCATCGATGGCGGCATGTGTTGTTCCAAATCCAATAATTGCCTTTCAGCTTTAATGGGGCCTTCACAGATGTGACAGTTACCCATGATGCCATGGCCACTAACACACCCTCACACCATCACAGCTGCTAACGTTTTATACAACGTCCCAAATTCTTTCTGTAACTGTGAGTGGTGTTTCTCCAACAGACGAGACATCCCGGGATAAATGATCTGTCTGCATAACAGTTTCAGGTTCTTGCAGCGTCGACTGACTGCTGCGTTTTTGGTACCTACAGGTTTCCGCTGCTGGGGAAGCGTCTCGTGTTTCCACGCCCTTCCATCTGTCTGTGTCAGAGAGGGGGACAAAAAGGCCTGATGTGCCTGTCAAACACACAAACACTGATCCGTTTCTGCTTGTGTGTCTGCTGGAACACCTGCCACACCTTCATTCTTTTACTTTGCTGTAACGCTACTTAAGGAACGCAGCGACAAGTGACATAAACAGGAGCCGGACTGTCTGTGAAAAGAGCAGACTGAATGTGTGAATGAAAAGATTGCTTTTAGCACATCTTTATTCTGCAGAGTGAGCTGTTATTGCTTGTTATGAAAAACAATGATTGCTTGTTATGTTGTTGTTTGTTGTTGTGAAAAATTAAAAATCTCAAGCACTGAATCAAGCTGGTGCTGTTTTCTGTTTTTATAGGTATAAACATCAGTGAAAAGAGTTTAAGTGGTAATGCTAATAAATAAGAGTGTTATTACTATAATTCTCTGGGAGTACCTTATGAAAATTTCCATCCCTGAAAACATTGTCAGAAGTTCTCCTCATGGTTTAAAGATGTGTTTAAATTTAGAGAAAGTGAAAAGATGTGAAGAAACGTGAGGTCCACACCCTCCTGCAGTGCAGCCATGTCACCACTTGGTGGCACTGTTGGCAGCTTTTCAATTGGCCCACTTTAAGAGCTGGTTCAGTACCAGAACCAGACGTTCTCTGCAAAGGTTGACACAGTACGATGACTGAAGAAGCAATTTGTTAAATGCAATAAATATGTTGCAATTGCAGATTACGGTGAATCTCACTAAATATGAGCATGATCATTAATAAGAATCATGTGAATTTTGATTGATGAACTAAATCACAACAATCTGACAGCTGAAATCCATTACACTGCTGAACAACAAACGGGCAGAATTAGAAGATGATCTGTTTTATCTAAAGAAGCATCGAGCTGAAACAGAAATCTGGAGGCTAAACTTTAATTACTGCTAAAGCTGAAAGATGAGATGATTTGTATCAGTATCAGTCAGATGAACTGAACTGCTGAACAAAACGCTGGAGTTCAGCTCGTAGAACTTCAAAGTGACGAAGGTTGAAGAGGATTTAAGATTCCTCCCATTCACTTACATTGTAAAGAAAGGTTGAAAAAAGTTTGTTATATTGTACATAAGTACAGCTGTATTTAAAAAGCATAAAAGGTGGAAAAAAGCTGAATACAAGCACAAATGTCCTTAGGTAAGATTTAATATACTGTACAGGACTTTTACTTGTAATTTTTATGTTGTAGTATTGACACTGTTAGCAAAGTAAAAGATCTGAGTACTTCTTCCACCACTACTATTATAAATACATAAATACATATAAAAAACAACAATGAACAACAACGTGGGATGTTTACATACAGGTCAAACTGGAAATTGGTAACAACTATATAAATAATGCAAACAGATCTGGAATAAATTTTTAATTTAATAAGCTGTTAGATGAAAACTCACAATCTTCACAATAAAACATCATCAAGGTCTTAATTCTTCTGTGAACAGATTCCAGGTGGATCTGATAAAACCACTAGGAGGAGCACATCAAAGTATAAAACACATCATTTCCTGTTGCCAGTAGATGGCGCTATGACTATGACTAAATATTGTCATGAAGACGTCTTCAGGCTGGGACTCTTATCAAACATGTACAGTTTGGGGCAGACTGCAGTGGTATATTTGAGTTCCAACAACCTCCTGCCACAGACACGCTGATCAACGAAAACTCAAAACTTTTCATCACAAAGATCTTTAGGACTGCACCGACCGAATACGGAGTCAATCTGAGTAATTCTCTTGGAGAGGTTTTTCTCAAAGTACAATGTTTGGAAAGGGCAAAAATGTGCAAAAATTGCATAAAATTTGCTCAAACATTGCACAGTAAATACAGAATAGCAGTCTTCTTGTTAGCTTTAGGGTCCAAGAGGTACTTTTTTACAAATTCTAAACTGATTAATTTGGTTGCTGATTGCATCAGTCTTGATGAAATGTACTACAAGGGCTACTTTGTGGAAATTTGTAGGGGGTGCTATTGAGCCATTTTGTCACACCCATGCCTGAGACCTATATCAGATGTAAACTTTCTCCCCATGTGTGTCCAAAGTTTCAGATATTGACCCCGTCCTCACCCTGATTCAGTGTTGTGTCTGCAGTTTGGTAGTTTTCCTGCTCTGTGTAGAAACAGCAGAAACAACACCAGACTGCTGGGCAGAGAGAACATGAAGGTCGACGCCTCCCCGACACACCTGACGCTCGGTGTTTTTGAGGAGGATCTAATTATTATGGCAATCACATTCCCACCAAACTTAAACCACAGCACTCCCATTATGGTCACGATGGTGTTAAAAGCTCTCTGCTTTGACTGGTCGACCTGCACCCTGTCCCCGCCCACTTTCCCTGGCCGTGGGCGAATCAGAACGCGGAGAACAGACAGGCTGAGGAAGGTCATGACAACTAAGTAGAGGATTAACATGGAGATGGTGGGCAAAAGGTTGTCATTGTGGATTTCAAGCAGGACTAGGAAGCACGCCCCACCAAAGCAAAACGACCAAACGCACCCGGTGGTGAGGTTTCTGATCCTGACCCCGCCCGCCTTTTTCAGACCCATATAGGTGACTGGGTGAACTACAGCCAGGTAGCGCTCCACACAGGTGAGGATGGGGAAGAACATCTGTCCAAACCAGGTGAAGAACCCGATGAAGGGCCCCACGAACACCGGGACACTGGTGCAGTAGTAGATGATGTAACCGAAGACTGCGATCAGCTCCACGACAGCCATGTTGCAGGTGAAGAAGTCAGAGTGAGTCATGGAAGCTGAGCGCTGTTGTCTCCATTGCTGGATTCCCAGATAGAGGACGAAGAGGGACAGAGGGAGGACGAGGAGGACGTAAGTGGAGGTGAGGGTAGAGAGCATGTACAGGCCAACCTTGTCAGAGCAGCGAAACATGCCGGAGTAGACGGAGGAGTTGGAGGGAGGATGGACGTCGTTAGTGAAGTTTGCTGACATGTTTATCTGATGGAGGCCTGGAGGAGAGGACGGGGACGGAAATAATGAGGACATTAAAATCAGGGTTAAATCTGCTAAAACAAACTGTACAATAAATAAATAAATAAAGTAAATAAAAAATGTACATATGTTTACCTGAAACAAAAAGACAGATATAGTCTATAGAAATATATAAATATAGATTATACTGTATTCAACTTTTATCACTACCAGTATGTAGTATGGCAACACAAGTGAACTGAACTGACATATTTATTAAAACAACCTCTGTTTGTTTGGCTGCACTGGAAACAGACTCATCACATCAGATGACTGACACACTTTGACTGCACAGGCTGAACACGTAATGATGCAATCAAACAATTAACTTAAACTGTAAACCAAAAATGATTCAAATGATTGATTGCAGATAAAATACATTTGTGAAAAAAACTTTTGTTTGCAAAGTTTTATTTATTTTTTATGTATTTATTGATTGATTGATCAAAATTTTGCTGGCAAAATTAAAAAGTTTTGCTTGTCCTTGAGCGGAATCTCAGGAAAAAGGACTGGATTTGCAAAGGAAGGTTTTTTACTTGCATTATTAATTATTTGATTCAATCAATCAATCAATCAATCAGACTTTATTTATATAGCACTTTTTATACAAACAGAATGCAACACAGTTCTTCAGTTAATAAAAACAAATACAGTGATCCCCACCCCCATACACACACACACACACACACACACACACACACACACACACACACACACAACACATGCAAACACACACACACACACACACACACACACACAACCAACACGCAAACGCAAACACACACACACACACACACACACACACAAAACGCAAACACACACACACACAAACACACACACACACACACACACACACACTAAGCAAAGACTTTGTGATGTAAAGACTAAAACAAGAACTGCAAAAACAGGAACTGAGAAAACTCCATCAGTAAATAAGTAGATAAATAAGTTAATAATAATCAGTTGATAATAATAGAAGGATGTGCCACCTGGGAAAACAGATTAATAAAAATAATAATAATCAATAGCCAATAATTACACAATAAATAATAGATTAAGTTCAATTAAAGGCCAGGCTAAAAGGGTAGGTCTTGGATTTATTTTTTAATAATATCAATAACATATATTACCTGAAACAACCATCCTACTGAAAACTCATTTTAATAAACTTGAATTTCTGCAGGTTTTGTTCTCTCTGTGCTTTGTGACTTTTAGCTGCTTTGTATTTGACCAGTTTTTGTTTTCTCTGTTAATGTCTGTTTTGTTTTGTCTTTTGTAAAAATGTTTTCTTGAAGTGTACTAATACTAATTAAAGGTTTTTTTTGTAGAAACTGCCTTTATTCAGTACGTAACAATAAACTGTCCAGATGTCCAGACTGATCTATAATTGAAGTCTTGTTTATTTAAATGTGTCATGTTTACATATTTATATATTTCTGTACATTTTAACACGTTTATTATCATGAATTGTTTCATAGAATTTCCCCTGAAATAATCTTATATTTTTGAGATGATTTGTGTTATTCTTCGAGCTGCAGTTTTCAGATTCCACCTGTCATGTTTTCATATTAACTGATTTAACCCTGATAACTATTTTCCTGGTAAGATGATGAAAACACCCACCTGTCCTTTCTTTGTGTTGTCTTCCTGATCTTTCGTCTCGGTGACGTCTCTGACTGCTCCGTGTGTCTCTGCGTCTGTGAGGATTTCAGGATTTCAGGTGTTTGATAAAGAGAGTTGAGGGCAGGACTGATTTGTTATTTGAGGTTGAGAAACAGCCATCAGTCATTTTGTGGGTGATTCCTGCAGTATGGAAATGATTCCTGTCACATTATTCTCCCACAGAGTTCAGAGTGAAGGGTCACCTGCAGAACAGCAGCACCGGGAGAGACACCAGCGATAGAGCGAGGCGTCTCAGCAGGACAGACTGGTGCTGACGTCAGGTTTGAAACAGGACATCTTACAGAGACTCTATGATTATTTTACAATACACACGTCCACAGATGCACAGATTTACATTTAAGACTGATTTCAGTCCCTCCAGGAAGTCCTGATCGCAACAATCAGAGCAAATTCAGCCAATCCACATGAACTCTGTGTGACCTTTTTGTCTTTTTGTTCAATCACTGCAACTTTTCTGCAAATTTAACCAACAAATCTTGTACGAACATCGTCCATGTGTGTCTTAATAAATAGGCTCAATGATTTACTATTTATTTATTTTTTTTGTCACAGGTTCTGAAAAGAACACAACGCTATCTATCAGCTTTGGTTAATTTTGCTCAATCCACCCAAATTGTGTCATGGTTTCGGGGTTTTTGTTGGTTATTTCCTGTTTTATTTTGTAGTCCTGGTCCTCCTCATGTGTCTTTGTCCTTCTTTTTTCAATCACCATTTGTTCCACCTGTGTCTGATTAGTTCTTTGTGTATTTAGTCCTTGTGTTTTTCTGTTTCTGTGTCAGTTCCTCGTTGCTCTTGTGTGTCGTCCCCTGAATCCTGATATCTGATTATTTGTTGGACTATAGATTCACTTCATGTTTCCCATTTTCCCTCGTTGGATTTATTCTCTGGTTTTGACCTGCCTGCCTTTACATGACCTTTTTGTTAATTACAACACATTTGAAATGTTTTCGCCCCGTCTGCAGTTTTGGGTCCGTCCTCTTGTTTAATTTGATGCACTGTGACAAACTGATTTTTAAAAAAGCAGTTATGATTTGTGGTTTATCGCAATTTGTCATTTTGACATAACAAAACATAAATTACATGTCCGTCACACATAAAAAACAAAACAAAAAAACACCTAATCTGGTGACACTGGCAGAGAAAATAAAAATCTTGACTCTGGGTTGACAGACTCAGGCAGCACACAGGTGTTGTGGGTCACCTGTCTGTCTGATTTGAATAAGCAGCAGTTCAAGTTCACAGATCATTTGAATTCTGTCAAACATCCACTTTAATGGAGACATAAAATCAACAGTGTGTCTGTTGCTGCTTCATCAAACACGCAGCCAGACGTCTCCCAAGTAATGTCAAAACTAGACAGTGGGGCAGCTAACTGTATTTTTGCACGAAAAAAGCACCAAAATTGTCTCAAATACTCGTTGGGGTTTGTCCAGAAGTGTCGTCTTGAGGGGCAATATTATGTAGAGTTTTCTAATATGAGTGATCTTACTAATCCAAACATTTTTCCCCAGAGAGACGCCTGATTTATGACCCTGGAGAGGCTCTATAACCTCGGTATTCAACAGGAGGTCTGTGACCCTCAGACCCTCACTCTTCTTAATGGACTGAATGTCCACGTTTAAAGCTTTGAGACTGAAGCATGACAACAGTTCAAAGTTTACTGGCTCCACCGGCAGCTTGCGCACAGCAGAGGCTTGTGTGGGTCACAAGTAAAGCAAGACTTTGTGCTTTCAGTTTGGGATTGTGTCAGATTTTGGCTTCAGTTCGTGGACCCAACATACCGCTGTGAAACTTCAACTTTATTTTTTTTTTTACAGAGATTCTGTGATATGGGCAAGTTAACATCTACATAAATACCAGATTCTAGATTCCCTCTTATCAGCTGTTATCAAAGTCAGCAGGAGACGAGAATCAGTGACAGCACTCTGTCACTCTATCTGCCAAACTTCAGTCACTTCCTGTATGCTGCTAATTTATATACAGTTACATTTATAACAGTTATTGGAACGTCGAGTGGTACATGTAGTTAAAAGTCCCCGTGCTGTTATTCTCTATATCAGCACTCATGACCTGCCTCTTGTCCAATCAAATTACTTTTGTATAATATATTTAATTCTGCACGATCAACTGATGACCCCTAGAAACGAATCTTGCAAACTCAGCCCAGGTGTGATGTGTGTAGGAAAATGATGTGGCTCTGGATGAGGCCATCACGCTGCTCTGGGTTTTCCCAGGGCCTGCCTGCTTCCTGCATCGATCTGCTGATCAGTTTATCTTTCCAGGAGCCTGAACACACTCCGGTCCAGAGGCTGCAGTGATGGTGGAGTGATGCAGCAGTCAATCCTCAGGGCTGCAACACGGGAAGAGTTATTATCACACAGCCCGTCCTCACCAGAAAAACCTGCACACTGATCATTAGTGCAAGCAGCTTATTCCAACTGATATGTCTGATTATTGTTCGATGACGCCCCCTAGTGAATACAGACAAAAAAAATATAGACCCTTTTACACTTTGCACACAATGAGCAGGCTGCTCACGCACAGTTTGGCAGCAGAAGTGTGTCGCTGCAAACATGAGCAGTTTTGATCATGTCCTCAGTCCAGTCAACATGTAGACGCCACCGATCGCTCTGAAACGGTCATGATTCTGTCAGAGTTGTGTACAACTTAAGTTGACCAGTGGAATATCGATTCTGACCTATCGTGCACACAACAACCAGACATTTTGGTGGGTTTTTTGCTGGTAAAACGTTTAGTTCAACATTTGCAGCTTGATAACTCATGTTGGGCTGTAATTGGGTTGAAATTGGGGCTGAAATATACTAATGAGGGACAGATTCAGGTTGAGTTCAGACAGAAGTTTGTCTGGCTTGGACCTTTTCAGACTCAACTTTTCAGGCACGATTAAAGTGTGAATGGATTAAACAAATACAGGACTTTCACCCAGGAGACAGAGGTTTGAGTCTCATATGGAAAAAAAACAAAAAAAAACTTATTTAAAGTTATTAAAGTTATTTAAAGTTTTGAGTTACTTAAAATTTTGTTTTGGACATGATGTCCATCGTTGACATCATGTCTGTCATGTGACAAAACGCAGTTTTTTTAAACCACGATCTTTTCCTCACCTTGACCAAACAGTTCTTGTACCTAAACCTAACCTAACCGGGATCAGAAGCCTGTTGCTGTTGTTACTCTCCACTGGAGCGACTGACAGTCGACCTGTTCTGGCGTTCAGAGGATGTGCTGGATTATCTTGGACCAGCAGAACTCCGACGCCTCCTGCTTCCATCCTGACCCATCTGCAGCTGAAACCTCCATTAATCATGAGGAGCAAAAACGTTCTCAGAAAAACAAAGTGGTACTTTGTACTTTGTTCCAGGGTGACCAGTGGCACCGACAGCTTTGGTGACTAATGTTCCCCTCTGTGTGGATCAATCGCCCCCATCTGTTTAATGTAATTACACTTAAACTGATATTGATTTTTCTGTGTTTCGTCCACGTCCACAGCAGTACATCAGCTTCAGACAGCAGTGATCCTGCTGCTTCTAGTGGCCTTATTGGGTTTATGTTTTTATTGTGTTGTTTTATATGTTGCTTTTATGGTTTTATATTTTTATTGTGTTGTTTTACTGTGATGTTTTTATGGTGTTTAAAACATACACTGACTCAGGATAAATACCTTCAATAATCTGAAAGCACCATTCAGTCATCATCAACGGGTGTTTGTTTATTTTGCCAACTTAAATCACATTCATGACATTAGACAAAAGTCCAAGTCTGTGCAGAATTCTCAGGGACTGGTTGAATTTAACTGTTGTGGCTGCAACATCGCGACTTCCCGGAGGAACTGATCTGTTTGATTTAGTTGAGTGAAAGCGATGGCCTCAATGCTTTTTCCTTTTTTCTGTTTGTGTGTCTGTGTTTGTGTTTGTTCTTGTAACTTTATTAAGCAACATCTCTGGCATTATAATTGTGTTTAGATAACCTCATCATCATGTTGCTCATCTTGTTCTGTTGAAGAGTTGAACACTGAAAGCATCCTGGTTCACTAAAGGTCAAATTTAAGAGGTTTAAGGAAACTTCATGTTCAGGAAAATGTGTGTGCTGCTTATAGTTCAGGAACTGAGGAACCGTTGAGTGTGTTTTGGCTTTCTGCCTGTGTGTGTGTGTGTGTGTGTGTTAGTGTGTGTGTATGCATAATTCCATGGAACTCCTGCCAGCCATCTAACACACCCACAAACAGCCTCACAGGAGGATTTGAATACTGAACAACAGCGCTGAACAGACATAAAACCAGAGAGACGGAGGAGGGATGAACAGACAGATGGACGGATGGATGAATGGATGAACAAACTGCCGCTGGAGGGATGAAGCTGTGACAGGATGAACGGTGAGTGACAGCTTTCAAAATAAAACTAACAGAGAAGAACAAAAGTTAAGGTTTGAAGGAAATGTTTGTTCTTTCTGCTCATGTTAAGATCCTAGAAAAGTCTGAGAATACATTCTCAAAATTCAAGGCCTTAAAAGGTTTAGAGAAGAGTTTATTATACGTTCAGTTTTAGTTGTTCCGTGGTTTCTTGGTTTTCTGTCCTGGTGTGAAATAAAACCAGTCATGTTTTCTGAAATGTCATCCGATGTTTCAGTTGATTGGCTTTAAATAAAATACTATATCTAAACTTTTACAATCACCCTGGATTTAAAAAAACTGATTCTGATTTGTTCTTTTGTTATATATTTGATTTTTATTCTAATATATTTGTTATATATTTGTCAGTGTTTCTGTATCTCAAATTTGGTGAATTTGTCAGATATACTGAAGGATCAGGTGTGAGGAAGTGAAGCAGAATGAGAAGAAAAACTCTAAATAATAATACGAAAAAAAAATGACTGTCTATTGTTTTTTGTGAAAATGCTCATTAGGGCTGGTTATCGCTTAAAAAATCAGCACCAGTACCAACACCAGTACCATTAATGTGATACAGACATCAGGAGTACTTCAATCAGCACCGTTTCTCAGAGGTTCTTCTTTATGGATTGCAGTGATCGACTGCAAGCAAAACCATATAAATAGTTTTGTTGTTTTTTTTTAATCTCAGTCTGGGTCCCCAAACATCTGAATGCAGACATCATTTGTTGGGAGAAGTTTCAATATTACTGGGTACACTGGGTTACTTCAATCGGTACCCTGAAGGTACTGAGTAGAAATACTCAGCCCTCATCTTCACACACACATCCAGACACGCAAAGCAACTACAAAGAGACACAAATGTCCTAAAGAGAAACATAAAACAACTCCAGAGATAAAAGGACCACAAAGAGACACAATACAATGACAACGAGATACAAAACAACTTCGGAGACACAAACCGAGTTTAAAAAGACACACAGAAACACAAAACAGACAAAAGCCACTACAAAGAGACTCAAAGCAACTATGAAGATACATAAACAACCACACATGAGGCATAAAACAACCTCTGTGTTACCATGAATCTGAAAACAGACCCACCACAGCACCCAGTGACATCTGAACGTCTACTTTTGGATTAAATCTGGCCGTGGCCGTTATTTAGCCCAAAAATAGACATTAGAAAAGTGTGCTGTGTTCAGTTTGTCAGATTTAGTCCAAATTTAGGCCAATCTTCACGTCTGTTTCAGACCATATTTAGTCTTCATATTAACTAATTAAAAGCAGAGACGCATGGACGACCCTGAAGATTGACTCAGTTGTCCCCGGTTGTTTTGAGCGTGTTGTTATTGACTGATGAAAACAGCGCTCTCCTCTGTGCTGTTGGTCACTGAGGTCAAACGTTAGAGTAAACTATCTTCCAGCATCAGGATCATTATAAACACCATCAGTGAAGAGGTCAAAGGTCACAGCCGTCAGGCTGAAATGTCACATAAACACAGAGAATCACTTCAACCAGTCAGATCTGAGTGATGCAGCTGTTCCTTCTACTTTCAGTCAACAAAAAAGCTATAATAAAGGTTTCGTACAAGCAGTTAAAAAAAAACATGTTGATGTAAAACTCTGACATAAATAAAGATGGACCCATCCCACAGGAAACTGAGTTTTTGTCTTATGAATAGATGTGATTCTTATTTTAAGTTCACTAAAGTCTCATCTGTTTCTCCAAGTGAGGTCAGTGTGACCTTTGACCTTTGACCTCCACAATCCAATCAGTACATCTTTGAGTCCATGTGGACATTTGGTCAAGTTTGAGGAAATTCCCTCAAGACGTTCTTGAGATATCATGTTGACAAGAATGGTGTGACCTGAGAACATAAAGGAATAAAAGAGGTTTGTCGAGGTTTTATAAGAATTATGAATCTCAGAGGTCCTTCAGCGTGCAGTCATGAAACTGGTCAAGTAGTGTGTGAGATTAGCTTTGGTCCGTTGATCACTCAAGCACACGTTTACACCTGACGGGGATCCAGAGAAATATTCAAGGCTTTAAAGGGTGGCAAAAAGTGCAGATTTAATCGCAAACAATATCAATATTTGCTTGGAAAATTAAGATATTGAAGTCAAATGGAAATATTTTAACTCAAAAACATGAAGTTATTGTGGCATGTGAGTGTGGGATTGAATAGATTATATCTGAAGGTGCCAATGAAAGCAATTAATTGCTTTATTTTCAGATCTTAAAACATTTTTCTCAAATAGATGTCTTTTTTCATTGAACATAAGCCCATCAACTAAAATGTGTCCTGGACAAATAATTAAATTATACACATTAGAACATTAGATCTCTTGCTGCCTTCACTTGCACTCAGAGTGTCATTTCCATCCAGCCCAGCTTTTCACATAATATATTTTGAACGAGAGCTGTCCAGAACAGCTGTCCAGTGGTAGCTGTAAAATAACTAACTAAATTAATAAAATAATAGAATAGTTGAGATGACTTAAAATTTCAATTTCTAATTTGAAAAAATTTTGATATTTTTTTAAATACAGTGTTTTGAGTTTCTAAAATTCAAAGAAGAAAAATAAATTTTCTCAACAAAAGATCGTTAGTAAAACTTTTTCAAAACTTGCAAATTTGAGTTGGACTCAAAACTCAAAAATTTGTTGCAGCCTGTTGACTTGAAATTTTGAGTTTTCAAAACTTTTTTACAGTGAACGTATCTTTAAGAACCACCCCATACCACCGATTTAGATCTGCCCCTGACAGGAGGACGCTCACTTTTAGTTTCTCTGACTGTGAAAATATATGTTGAAAATTGTGTGAACCTTTAACATACTCACGGAGGCTGATACAGGAATTTAGTGTGACGCACTGAGAAGAACTCATTGTTGAATATTTACATCGAACGGCCAAATTTGATTCTACTGAAAAAAATCTTTTGTCTATTTTTGTCTGTTGTCTATTGTAGAATATTATATTGTTTTTGTGAAATGTATTTGAAAGCATAATGTGGACGTTTTACTAACCCAAAATGTATTTGTAGATGTATTGAGACGTTTAGGAACAGCTCAGAAAAATCCTGCTGATTCTACCTTTAAATCTTTCCAGTTAACGTTGTGAACGCTTTGATCAAGAAAATGCTAACAGCAAGCTCATGTTAGCGTTTGTCAGTTACACAACTGTTACAGGTGCAGTGGGTTGGTAAGAATTAAGAACCAGTTTGTGCGGATGTGGTTTTCTGGTGTAAAGATGTTGTTTTTCTCGCCTCCAACAAGGAGAAATATAATGAAACAACCATTTAAATCTATTAAGTTTTAAAATCTGCAACACAGAAAACGTGGATGAAGTTCGAGAATTTAATCTTCTAATCAATACTTTTGTAGTATTGATTAGTAGTATTCAGATAATCGGGGGGAAAGCATTTCTTGAGTTTCGGAAAGAAACAAGAACACTGAGCTAAAATATTCCATAAATGTGGCAGCTAAGGTTAATATTCATACTTCATTTTTTGCCATAATATTGTGTTTGACGTGAAAACTTTCACAGTGAACTGACCTCAAACATTACCTTCAGGAATCAAATATACTGTATATTCCCTCCTCAGTAATGGTTTACTACACGAGATCTTGTGATAACATATATGATAATTTATAGACATCATATATTCAGTAATTTACATTTAATTAGATAAGCAGGCAGTTAAACAGTCAAGAGACTGAGGTGACCTGCTGCTGTTTGTTTAGTGAAAGCAGCTTTGTTTAAAACAGGCCGACTGGTTTCTCCTAGTTTACATACCACACATGCACGCACACACACACACACACACACACACACACACATAAGAAGCATCAGTTTCCTGGTGTTGGTCTGTGGTGCATTTAGTTAAATACCAAACGCATGTGCCGACACAACCCTAATCTAATTATGTGATAGCAGATCCTTGAGATCTTTTACTGCAGTCCTGTACTTAAAGGAGCAGTATGCAGGATTTAGTGGCATCTATCAGTGAGCTTGCAGATTGCAAACAACTGGTCTCACTCTCCCTTTCCAAGTGTGCAGAAGAACCTCTTGTTGGTCGAGAAACGCTCATCTTTAGTTGAGCACCTGAACAATGGATAACCATTTTATTTCTTATAAATTCTTCACAATAAAAAGCCCCCGTTATTTTATTATGTAAAAGCTTTTATTATGAAGCAGCAAAATCTGGAAATATTGTGTTTTCATCAGCAGTCACTTAACAAGACTCCTGAAAATAAAGCAGATACCTGAAAGTACAAACAGCGACGCAGGAGAGAAACTTCAGACCACAGAGATTCAGTTAGAAGCTACAAAAATACTGACAAACACATACAAGGGAAAGACAAACGGGTCTACTGGCAATGGTAAAAGGGTTAATTGGTTCATTTTTAGCAGGTTTAGTTGATTTTTTTTAAAAATGCATACACCAGCTCATTTTGGTGTAAAACAGTATGAGTTGTGATCAGTTTGAGACATTTAATCTCTAAACTTCTCACATGGTTTCATTCAAATGTTTGCAGCCCAAAGAGAAGATTAAAGAATATTTTATCAAAAGTTTTTCTTCTTTACTCCCATTAATCACCTGGAGACTCCTCAAATTTGGAGGGGCCCAATCCTTAGTTTGAGAACGTCTTAGTCTCATATAGCCAGGCGTATCTCTACAGCGCTCGGTGCTGAAGAAAGGTCTGGCTCAACACATGCACATTCTGCTATAGTGGGAAAAAACCATCCTACCTTGTTTGCATTTCTTCAAGCAATCACAAACATCTTGGGCGGAGCTAAGCCCAGGATGCAGCAACAGTGCTGCTAGAAAATAGTGTTGAGGGTAAACTTTATTTGGTGGAACATTTGCACGTTGCCAAGCAAGCTGAATGGAGTTAAATGTCTTTAAAAAGTTTATTTTTATTTGTGTGTCATTAAGTTGCGTATTTGAATACACTCAGTAAAATTACTGTATGTGTGTGTGTGTGTCTTTGTATGTTTTAGTAGAACATCTGCTAACCACCCCCATCGTCACTGGCAACAACTCCTTGCTCACCAGGGAGTTGATGGCATGTTTCCATGACGATGATGCCTTCAAGTACCGTGCCTACACTTTCACTTACCTGCTGGTGTTTCCCGTGGCGTTCCTGTGCAACATCGGAGCGCTGGCGGTGTTTTTCCTACAGAGCAGCCGCAGGTTTGATCACACAAACACACACACGTGTCTCTATCCTTGTGAGGTCTCTCCACGGACTTCTGTTGATTTTCAGCCTTCAACATCAGAGCTACACGGCTAATCTTGAAGTCCCACCCTTTAAAATAACCTCCAAAACTTAGTCTTACTCGTAGGTAGCGTGCTCATCAAATGTACACTACACGGCTAAAAGTATGTGGACACCTGAACATTGCATCCTTAAGCAGAGGTACACAGAGACATTATTTTCTGTATCTGTTCAAACAACAATTGATCTGTCTCTGTATTTAAATACAAGAAAAAAGGAGCAAGCGTGGTTTATACTGAAAGTCACGTTAAATCGGGCAAAAGTTTATTTTCTAACCTAAAGGTCACTGGTAATGTGACTGATGTGCCTTCAAAGTATGAAAATGATTTAATTATGTAATTTATTTATTTCATAAAATCGGAAACTGAAAGGAAATGTTTTAGAAATTGAAAGACTGCTTTGCACTGGAAATAGAAACTTAAAAGATATACAAGTATATTAAAATATCCCTCAGTTGAAGGGAATAGTCTTGGTGCATTAAATCAGTGAGCTTTTTTAACTATGCCGAGATAATCATGGAACTGACTCCCTCTTACAACTAACACATATGATCCAGTATTTATTTAATTAAACAGTTTCAGCTCAGTCCCTTCAACCTGTGAACAAATATCAGGAGTTTACACTTTCAAATAGCTGACAGTGCACATGCCAAAGTCCAATTTATGTGACAATCCTTCTGTTTAATCTCTGTGGAAAGCAGAGTTGTCCAAATAGAATAGAATAGAATAGAATAAATCTTTATTGTCCACCGGGGTGTCAGGTCTGCAGGGGGTGGAGTTTGGGGTGGACAGATGGATAAAACAAAGACAGGACTTTTTCCCAGGAGACTAGTGTTTGTGTCCAGTATGAAACAAAACATTGTCGACTTTCGTGTGTCTGTAACAGATGTGATGTATTTAAGTTGTAACATATAATGTAACGTAACATAAAGTAACCTTGCGTAACTTTCTTTAACCCAAACCACAAGCTTGTTTTAATCCTAACTCAGTTGATTATGTGCCTTTATTTTGAAAGTCTACAAGGACATTATTATCATATTTATTGTTGCTAATTTGACCTCAGAGCGTTGCACATGCAGAACCGACGCTTTCAACCCAAAGATTTCTTTTCATCCTGCAAAATATTTATTTTATTAAGTTATTTTTCAAGTTGTTTCATACTGATTTAAACTACCCCTTTCACTGAAAACCACTCCCAGTTTTTTGAACTTTTTGAACATGTCCGATGGTGCAAATGCACGTATTGAACTGTGGACAGATAAGAAACATTCAGCTGGGACTTATGACTCTGTTAGTCATCAGTGGATTGAAGAAGAACCTGTTTTTTTTCCAGCTTCAATCCATCATTTGGCGTCAGATCTATTTAAGTTTTTTTGTTTATTTAGTTTGTCAGTGCAAAAGAATCTCACAGAGCAGCTTTTTACTTTTCAATAGAGACGTCCCGAGCCGAATATCTCATTGGATCTGTAAAATAAAGATCCTTTCATAACTGAACTCTACTGTGTCCGGTTCTACAGTGTCAATATTTGAACTTCAGCAGGTGACACTTGATGACAGGACAAAAGTAAACTTGTCTGTGTGTCTGAACTCGGCCAAAGAGGAAGAAGGAAGCAAAGAAAGGAAACATTTCTGTAACACATTTCAACAACAAGGAGATGACAGAAAACACCTCAAACCTCAAACAATTAAAAATGTGTTAAAAAACCTTCAAAATCTAAAACTAACAATACCTACTGGAACATAATCAGGCATAAAAAGAGTCAGCTACACCCTAAAGACCCCTGTCTCACTTCCTGGTTTAAAATAGGCAGGAATATTGCTGAAGCACAAGTCTAGCCAGTTACATGCCCTTTAACTCATTATATAACCTCGAATCAGATCTGATTGTCTTTTACATTAAATATGACTTAATCAATTTGAATTTCAAGGCAAAAAGGTTTGGACCCACCGATCTAGATGATCTCGTGTCAGTTTCAGGAGTCACATTCTCCTGTTAATCTGAACTAGAACTGTTATGTCAGATGAATATTTAATCAACATTTAGGTAAATATGAGTGATATAATATGAGAACATGAGAACTCTGAGACTTCCCTGCTGCAGAACGCCTGACATCAGTGACACTGTGCAGACCTCACTGTCACATTATTCTTTGAAACTGCTCTGCTGCTTATTTTGTGACTCTGCATATTATTTGCATGCCTCAGTGCAGACAAATCAGGCACACAGACACAAGAATAACCAGCTTACTGTATGTTCATGCAAATATCGTCTGATCACAAGATCAAAACATGGATAAGACTCATAATCAGGCTCACACTGTGTATGTGTGCATGTCAAATACTAACAAGTGATGAAATAAAAACAAAAATGAAGATATCTACGCTCGAGTTCGATGCCACTCCAGGCTGTTTGATATAAATCCAGATGTTTGTTCCTCATTCACAGCTGTCAAAATCACCCATCTGTGCTGTGTTAAAGCTCTGACAACACAAACCTGACGTGAGAGACATATCTGTGGAGCCACAAAATAAAGCTTTCATTTGAATTATACAAAATACTACAGGAAACCAACAGCAAGTTATATTTGTAATGCAGCAACATTTAGTTTTCCATAGTCAGGTGACTTTCCCGTCCATCCACCCCAACCTCCAGCCTACGCAGCCTTTCTCAGATGGCCACTGATGCCTAAGACGGAGAGAAATAAGTGTAGTCAGGGTTTATAGGGACCGTAGACCTGACTTTATACCTGCATATAAGGACACCGATGTCTAAGAGGGACATGAGGTCATAAACAACTTATTTGAGTGCAGAGCAACATGTATACATGAGTAAATATGAATTTTAGATATACATGAAGAAAAAACATTTCCACTAAGCTGTATAATAGAGGAAAAAAATATGAATGAATATTGGATCATAAGCTCAAGGAATCAATAAGTGAAAGTCAGATAATGTGTCCCCTCCAGTGGTTGTCCTGGATGTGTCTCTGAGGTAACCTGTTATGTGACAGGACAGGTGTGTAAATATTTGCATTTATTGTAAGTAGATGCAGGTTTTTGAATTTTTTATTACCGAGATAATTTATCAGCACACAGTTACTGCTGTAAATATTTACATCAGAACCTGAGAAAGCTCCTTCACAGGCTCAGATCTTTAACCTTTGGTTAGCAGATCCGTCTGTCTGTCCGTCCATTCATCCATCTGTCCATCCATCCGTCCATCTAAGGTTATTCAACCACACCTTCTCTCTCCATGTTCCCTCTGCAGAAGCTCCGCCTCCTGTGTGGTCATGATGAACCTCGCCCTATCAGACGGCAGCTTCTCCCTCACCCTCCCTCTACGATTGGCTTATTACTTCAGGGGCGGGGTGTGGGAGTTCCCTGACTGGCTGTGTCGGCTGTGTGTCTTCGGCTTCTACGTCAACCTGTACACCAGGTAACACACACACACACACACACACACACACACACACAATCCTGGTTAAAAGATAAAATGACTGAAGTGCGACTCTTCTTCCTCTCAGCATCCTCTTCCTCACTCTACTGAGCGTGCTCCGTTGGCTTGCCGTGGCGCAGCCCCTTCGTCACCGCGTTCTGGCCACGCCCTCTCGGACGTTATTGTTCTGTCTGGGAGTCTGGCTGTTTGTGGGCGTGTCCTCCACTCCCTTCCTGACCAATGGGGTGTCGAACAGGTGAGTCACTCAGATACAGTTAAACAAAGTAAACTTCATCTTTTAATATTTATTTTATGTTTTTAAAAAAAAGATTTTTAGTGCACTACTGTATTTTTTATGACCAATTAAAAGATAAAGATAACAATAAATCTGATACACTGGACCTTTAACATGTTTCCTTTTTAAAAATGTTATCTTTCAAGTTCTTTATATTATTTTGTTTTTTAAATAGTTTTTATTACTTGTTTTTTTTTTTACCCTAACCCTTTCATCTTCTTTTTTAAACAACTAATTTTTATGTAGCATCATGTGCTGTTTTTCTTTTTATCCTTATTAACATTTTCTTAAGTTTAAAGTTCAGTTATGAAATATATATATATATATATATGATAAAAATACAATATGCTTAAACTTTTTTCACATTTTGTAAAAATCTTTGTAGCATTTTTATTTAAGTAATTTATTTATTTATTTATTTTAACCTGATTCAGACTTTTTTATTTAAATCATTTATCTACACTTACAAATATCAATAAGAATAAGCACTCAGTCATGTTTAATTAATTTAATTATTTGACTTTTAATTCTTCTTGAATTTTTTTTTGTATTACTTGACATTTTTGTCTTTAATGCTTTTGTGTGTGTGTGTGTTATTTGGTATCGCTCTTCCTTTCCTATTTTAATATTTCTTAAATAAACTACCTGTGTAACCCTTTAATTCTAGATATTATGGGATGGATGAAGGTGGGGAAGGGGAGCTGGGGAGGGTGGGAAGATACAGAACTATATGCACATGTGATTCATGTTGTTATGTTGTTATGTAGCCTAATGATGACTGCATATTTAAGTTTAAAAAAGAACAATGAAAATCTTATTATTATTGTCTGGAAGGAAAGAAATCAGTGATGGAGGGTTTGAACAGACAGATGCAGCAGCAGCAGTGTGGTCGCTGGGAAAATCAGGAGGAGAAACAAATTGTCCGGCTGACTAATCCCGCCCATCACTGCTGCCACAGTGTTGTCTCTGAGATGATGTGTCTCTGTAAACTCTGGAGACGCTTCAGAGGATTTTATCTGAGTGGAAACTTCCACGACAACATGTCTGAAACGTAACAGATAAAAGAGTTTTACTGCAGAACATTTGAATTCTCAGAGGAGATTTTTTTAAAAGATCTTTGACTTTTGACTTTTAAACCACAGAGCCTGTTCGAATCTGTTTCACTGTTTGTCATCATTCGTGCAGTTTAACATTTCCCATCGGACTGTGATCGTGTGTGTGTGTGTGTATAAAGAGACGGACTTCAGCTGCTGCCGTCCTCACAGTCACAATAGAGACAGAGACAAACCGACTCAAGTCCTGCTGGACAGAGCTGCCATTTGGGATTACTGATACAAATAAAATACTTCATAATTTTATTAATGTCTGACCTTCTTCAAACTATTTTTTAAAATAGCTAACAGGAAAAAAAATACAATTACTGCCTCACAGTCACGTTTCAGTTTACATGCATGTCTGTCCAGACTCATAATGTCTGTAATGAAGACTTTAAAATAAAATACAAATTATGTTTGGGTCCAAGGGGACATTTGTGCCAAACTGGAAGAAATTTTACAGGAAATTTTTGAAGAAATATTTAAAATGTTTGAAGAAACTTTGAAGGAATTTATGCAGAGACATAATTAATCGTCTCAGGAGGTTTTGAACCAGCAGAGAAATATAAAAGAGATTTTAGGTCCAGGTTTTGATTTTGTGGCACATATCCTGTCTGGTTCAAACTGGTCAAATGAGCTGTGATAAACCCAGGCAGAGACAGTTAAAGACTAGCTGGTGGTGACCGTGGAGCATTTAGCAGCTAAAGAGACAGATGTTTCCCTCTGAAGGTGGTGGAGACCAAAACCAGAGCAAAAAGAGAGTGAATATTGGACCACTCCAAATGAATGATTAGCTAGTTAGCTCAGTAAGTGGTCCTATCAGACTGGGGTACAGCCTCAGACTGACGGAGGACAGTTTGATGACTGGGATAAGGTGGTTTACAGGACTCCAGGGACAATGAGGACACAGTAAGCTCAGGTGGGGAGTTTGTGGCGAGTTAATCATCCATAATGTTGATAAGTCATCGAGAATTTGTTTTTGTGCAGCTGGACGTTATTTATTCCCATGTTTTGGACAATGAGACGTGTGAGACAAAATGTTCTTGTTACTTTTATATTGATCTCAAATTTAAAAGCTATGATTAATTTATTTTATTATCTTTCCTCTGTCTGTCAGGGCGGGGTCTCCTCGGTGCTTTGAGCCATCCAGCCACTCTTCTTGGGGGCGTGTCCTGATCTTAAACTACGTGGCGTTGGCTCTCGGCTTCCTCCTGCCTTTCCTCACGATCATCGTTTGCTACGGCCGACTCGTTCGACGCCTGATGGCCCGCTCCAACCTCCACGGCAGCGGCAAGTCCGGCAGCGCTCGACGACGCAACAGGCGCCGCTCTGTGCACCTGGTCACCATGGTGACGGCGACCTTCCTGCTCTGTTTCCTGCCCTATCACGTGATCCGAACTCTGCACCTGCACGCTGTGGTCGGCAGCTGGAACTGTGACGTGACGGTGGCGCTGCAGCGGGCGGTGGTGGTGACGCTGTGTCTGGCGGCGTCTAACAGCGTGGTCAACCCGCTGCTGTATTACTACTCCACCAGGACGTTCAGGAAAAACCTGAGGGACGCTCACTCGTCTCTGCTGTCCAGCAGGGGGGAGTCCTTCAGGTCAGGACTGGTTCTGAGGAGGAGGAGGAACACCACCTGAGAGACCTGGAGGTCCTCAGAGTCCATCCTGCTGCTGGGACGGTCAAAAACTCCACCCTTCTGTCCTAAACTCCTCTGCTTCATGTCAATGAAGAACATGTTGAAGAAGCTCTGTTAATTTATTTATTTCAATAAAAAAGAAGATATTTATAGCATTCTTCTGAAAAATAAGTCACTTTTCCTCCCTAAAACAGAAGAAAAGAAAGTGGAGGAAGTCTGAGACTGAACTCTGCAGACAGCGTTCAGTCAGGAGGGTCCAAGAGTCTTTGAGGAGGTCCAGAGCCACGTTCAGCCCGACAAAACGTAGCAAAATGGATTAGAGCAGCCACACATTACTTCCCTCGACGCCACATTTTGGGTGAAAACAAGTGCTGTTTAAAGTGTGAACGCCAAATAAAGAAGACTAGCGTCACTTTAATGCGTATTAATGTTAGATTATTTATTACTTTACCATAACGGGAGTGGACAGACGACTAAACCAGAAAAATAATGTCTCAAAAAGTAACAGATGTCAGAAATACCTCATCTGGAGATTCAAAAAGGTTCTTGTATATGTCAGGACATACAACCTCTGAACACTAGGTGGAGTCGTTCGTCCACTTTGATGAAGGCAGATTCTCACTAATGTCTATTTCTTTATTATGTTTTTCTGTGTTGACTGTTGATTGGCTAAGAGCACAACATGAGTGTTCACCTGACTGCCTGGAGGATTTTGGCTTTTTAAAAATTTTGTTTTATATGTTTAAACCAGGGGCGGCACGATGGCACAGTGGTTAACGCTGCCGCCGCACAGCAAGAAGGTCCTGGGTTTGGATCCCCGGGCCGGCAGGGCCTTTCTGTGTGGAGTTTGCATGTTCTCCTCGTGTCTGCGTGGGTTCTCTCCGGGTACTCCGGCTTCCTCCCACAGTCCAAAGACATGCAGCAGGTTAATTGGTGACTCTAAATTGCCCGTAGGTGTGAATGTGAGTGTGACTGGTTGTCTGTCTATATGTGTCAGCCCTGCGATGAACTGGCGACTTGTCCAGGGTGTACCCCGCCTCTCGCCCAATGTCAGCTGGGATAGGCTCCAGCCCCCCGCGACCCTCACGGATAAGCGGTTACAGAAAATGGATGGATGGATGTTTAAACCAGCAGAAATACTCAGAATTTGTATTGACCACCAGTCAAATCAGAGCGATCGTTTTCACCGAAAAAGGTGTGGAAGCACAACACAGGAGCAGAGTACCCAGATGGGTTGTTCTCATCAATTTGAGGCTCGGGTGCAGATCTGGAGGTTGATGAATAATATAAAATATATATTGTAACTGAAAGAATATATTTAATGGAAGCCGACACCACTTTTGAAATAACTCACACCCTTTCCTGCTCTTTCCTGCTGAATGTTTTGAACTGCGTATGTCACTTTCCTCTGGAGAAAATAAGCGCTGTAGTGCCGGTCCAGTCAGTCGGTGTCCATCTGTGTCAAACACTTCATCACAGGTTAGTTAACGATGTTACAGAGTTAATAACATGTGCAGGGTGGTCAGATTGGACTGTTTTAGTTTGGACTGTGCAGGACAAAATGAGCTGGACTGATCTGAGCTGGTTTTAAAACACAATAAAAATGACAGTATATTCAAAATACTCATAAACTGTATTCCTTTAGTTACACAAACACATCCAGATTTCATGACATCATTTTTACTTAGTCTGCAGAGAGGAGACGCCTGCTACCAGGGTTGGGAGGCTTCTTTTAAAAACGTATTCAGATACAGTTAGTAATTACCTGTTCAAAAATGTAGTCAGTAACGCAATCCAAGTACCGCAAAATTTAAAGTAATGTAACGTGATTACTTTCTATTACTTTTGGATGACTTCAGTATAAAATATGGTTAAATTGTTTAGCCTAATGTAACGTTTTCAGGGCTGCAACTAATGATCATTTTCATCATTTATTAATCAGTCAGTTATTTTCTCAATTAATCGATTAGTTGTTTGCTCCATAAAATGTCAGAAAATGGTGAAAAATATTGATCAAAGTCCAAGATGACCTCCTCACTGTTCATAACTCAAAGATATTCAGTTTACTGTCTGAGAGGAGAAAAGAAACCAGAAAATATTCACATTTAAGAAGCTGAAATCAGAGAATTTAGACTTTTTTAGTAATCCTACTAATAATCCTCAATTTTTACTAAATGTAACTGTAATCTGATTATGTCTTTTTTTATCTGTAACTGTAATGGAATACAGTTACTTTTTTGTATTCAAATGACATAATCTTTTGACATGTAATCCATTACTCCTCAAGCCTGCCTGCGACACTAGAACATCATTTGTTTGGTAAATTTTAATAGCACAGGATCGCATGTACGTCTCAGTTGACCAAGTTAGATCAAATTGATTATCAAATTGATTATTTTTGTTATTTGAGCTGTCTTTTTTTATTTTTGCTTTATTTTGAAGGCAGAGGGCAGAAATAGAAAATAGCTTTAAAGTTGCACTGTAGCCTCCTTTCTGTGTTCTAATGCACTTGTGAAGACTTGAATTGTTGTATTGTCATGTTGCAAAATGATGATGAACCACAATACCGTGTTTTTATTGATGAACTCATTTGTACTGTTTATTATAAAAATATCTGGGCATTGTTTAAAGTCAGTTTGGATGGATTTTGAGCAACTTTTGGGCTGGAAAACATCAAACATCATCATTGGACACCTGCTGATTAGAGAGTCTCAGCAAAGGTGGAACTTAAATTTGTTCCTGTGAAAAAAAGACGTCTCCTCCACAAAACAGCTGCTTTTAGAAGGAAGTTTGTCCACATGAAGATATTTTAACTTTAATAACTCACATAAATTGAGTTTACATACATTCTAATAATGAACCTTGTAAAAACATAAAGTGATGAAGAGAGAGAGCGGAGGTAAAACTGACCTGTTGGAAAATTTGATTGAATATTATTTGGCCAACAGCGCCCTCTGCTGGTCTACTGCACTAGAAAGTAACCTGTAACTGTCACTGTAACTCTGCACTGTTTTATATTTTTCTTATTGTCATTAAATCTAATTATCTGTTCAGACTCAAAACAACAGTGAATGAGCACTAGAGCACCAAATGTGGATTAATCCGCCGCTGAAAATAGTCCCCAACAGATGGAAATTACTGAACCTTATTTAGAAAATATATTCATGAGGTGTTTTTAAAGATTAACATTAGACTAACACACTGTTGGTTTGAGTCAGCATGTGAGATTGAGTGTGTTTTAGTTGTAAATGATTGTTTTATGAAGTGTAAATGTGTGATGTGTTTTCACATGAAAGATCTTTGTTAACATGTTTGTGGTAATAAATATTCTGAGAAGTTTCAGTCACGTAGACCAGAAACGTCCCACAGGAAACAGCTCCTTCTCCTCTCCCTTGACACTGAATATTTATGTTTACTTGTTTATTTTCACAGAAATGTGTCACTTTCTTCTTTCAGACGTGAATCATGTGTTCGTGAGCGGTGGATAAACACATGCATGTGTTTACCAAATGGAATAATGTTACTTTTTTTTAAAGACGATGACACACGATACATCAATTCAAAGCAGAGGAATTAAAGTCCACATTAGACCAATCAGACTGAAGCTCCATGTGAGGTCATCATGTACTTCAGAATACAAACATAAACTGAACAAAACAGGAGACATTTTTTCCAGCATGTTGAGCACAATAATAACATGTACAAACTATCTTATTTACATTTCAAAAATAGATACGCTCAACAAAAATACAGAAGCAACACTTTTACACCTATTTTTCATGAGTTAATTTAAAAGATCTCAGATAAAAAGTTTATTTCTCTTAAATTTTGTTCTCAAACGTGTTCAAATTCATTTTAGTGAGCACTTCGTTTAAACAAATTTGTGAACAAAATGAGAGAAATAAAGATTCTGAGTGTACAGCAGAATTAAAGTGTGCGTTCATGTTTTTGCTGAGATTATATCTTTCAGGATCTGAGCTGTTGCTGGTGCTGTTCTTTACTCATGTAGAGTTTGAAATTTTCAAAAGTACAAAAGTAAAATAAAAAACAAAAAAAAAGTCAAAAATAAAATAAAAAATGTCGAGAATAAAATCAAAAATAAAGTTGAAATATCGAGAATAAAGTCAACATTAAAATCAAACTGAATAAATTCAAAATTAAAATGAAAATGTCAAGAATTAAGTCAAAATGTTGAAAATGTTCAATTCAATAAATCTTTATTGACCCCAGAGGAGCAGATCTGGTGCAACATGAAAACATAAAATCATAATCAACAACAACGAGAAATATGCTGTAACATTTAAAGTTGAAATGTTGAGAATTAAGACAAAATGTTGAAAATAACTTTGCACTTTCCAGACATATAAAAGATTTAATTTTTGTTTAGAATAAAATTTAAATGTTCTTTCAACTTCATTCAGAAAATGTTCCTCCTCTCATTTTCTTTTCGTCCTCGATGCCCTCAGTAAGAGGCTGTAGTGTACCACAGTGTCCAGCAGAGGGGGCAGCAGCTCTGCACTCCACACACTGAACCTTCACACACTTTCTATTCATATTACACACAGACTATGAATTGCGGGTAGTTCATTCAAACTTGCAGGAGGTCGAGCAGCAGCCCTGAAGGTGTGCAGATATTTCAGAACAACAGCTTCCAGCTCCTCCTTTTTTAAATTTTACTTTCAGTTACAGGTGATTAGAAACACAGCAGCATGACGTTCAGTGCAACAGCGCCACCTGCTGTCGTAATTAATTTATGACATCACAGGAGGAAATCAAGTCATTCCTGAGGGAGCTGTGGACCAATCACAAGGAGGTCAAAGGTCAGACAGCAGTCATCAAACTTACACTTATTTTATGATTCTTTTTTTTAACAGCTTTTTACACAAATATCTGCTTTATTTTCTTTTTTTATGTGTGTGTGTGTGTGTGTGTTTCCTGACTTCCAGGTGTTTCCTGACCCCACCCCCTCTTGTTTTACACACACACACACACACACACACACACACACACACACACACAAAGACAGAAACTCGTGATGTTTGACGCTGACTAAACACACAGACAGAAACTGAGGTGATGAAAACATTTTTACCAGACAGACAGAGAGACAGACAGACAGACAGACAGACAGAGAGACAGACAGAGAGACAGACAGACAGAGAGACGGACAGACAGACAGACAGACACAGACAGACACAGACACAGACAGGCAGACAGACAGAGAGGTGAAAGTATGAAAATTATTGGGTTTATGATGGCCAGTTTATTAGGTACAGCTGGTGAACACTAATACAACAATCCTGTAAAAAGAAATCTGCTTTGATTTAACTTCAGGATGATTATGGAGGAAGTGTTTCAGTTATTTAGCCTCCCCTTACTCATATAAAAGGCACATTTGTAGTTCTATTGGCCGTCAAAGAAGCACCATTAAAACTATGCTGAATTATCTATTAGACGCTTTAGTTTGCAGTGTGACAATGAATTTACAGACAGCTATCACTGGATTTCTTTGATACTGAAGAAAACTTAAAAATATGATGATTCTCAGGCAGGTTCTGCAGTCAGACAATACATCTTTTTTCTAAGTGGGTTTATTGATAATCAAAGCTTTAATATGTAACATTTCAACTTTAAAATGTTAAAAAACAAAAGCCATATAATGTGTTGCATTGTGTACTTTAATTGTTCCAAATGTTTTGAAAATGTTCATATGTTCATCTACAGAATTCTATAATTTATTCAAGGTAACGGTGTGTTTCCTGCTAGCCGTTGCTAACTAGCTGCTATAACTTCCAGGAAAACACAGAGTGTGTCAGAGAGTGAGGAAATCGGCCAACAGTGGTTGTTTAAAAGTGAAGATAACAACTCCCATGATCCCATGCTACTTCATGACATCATCAATCGTGGTTTTTAATGTGAAAGTGTCTTAGCGATCAAACTGACATGCATTTAATTGATGATGGACATCGGAGTTATTGATATTCTCTGGGAGTGGAAATCACACTAAATCTTAAAATATGTGTAACATGTCTCTGTGTTCATCTTTAACAAAGCAATGACTTCACTGACACCAACTGCAACCCTGAAAACTAACAAATTAGCACCGTTAAAAGTATATCAGATTATCTTTAGCAGCTCCTGTTTGCAGTGTAGCCATCACTGGTTTATTCTGATACTGAAGAAAAGTTGAAAACATGAAGATTCTCCTTCAGGTTCTGCAGTTAGGAGTGTTGTTTTCTCTGATGTTGAAGTGATTTATGGTGGTTTATTTTTAATGTAATGTGTCGTGTTTGTGTGATTTGATTTCCACACAGTTTCTGGTGTGTTTATCATCACAGCTGATGAAACATCTGTATGTCTGTCTGCAGTCTGGGAAACACACAGACTGCTCCTTTAACATCCTGTGTGCGCGTCTCTGGTTCCAACGCAACGTCACCGGGGGGGGGGGGCGACATGGCGACAAAGATCATCTGTGTTCGAGAAGATGATCCACTCCACAGTGCTTGAGTTAGAATAAAAACGTTAATTTATGAATACAGATTTCTAACTGATAATAGAAGACCTACTGATAATAACAATATTTATTAATAATTAAAGATATTTCCCAGATATCTGCTGGGCTCTTTAAGCCAGTGTGAAAAAAAATGTTATTTTAGGAATGATTAAAATCAAAATTCTCATAATAAAATCAGCATAATTATATACTAAGTAAAAAATATGACACAATGTGTCGAAGTTAGATAAAAATTAAGATCTAATGACTGTGTTGCACTAACAAAGATTAATTTAATCCAAGACTAGATTGAATCAGAGTTGAACAAAGTTTAAAATGATGAAATCCAGATAAGGAGAGCTCTGTTGTACGATTAAAAACTTCTCAGATTTGTAAATTTAATTTTATTGATGTAAACCAGTGTTCCAGCAAGTATAAAACACATGAAAAAAATATAAAAAACAAACAAACAAACACACACTGAAATTGACATTAACCTGTGCACAGTGTGGCTTGCATCTATGTACAGACGTCATTCAAGCTCCACAGGAGCAGATCAATAATAATAATAATTAAAAATGGTGTCCGCTGTAACTCTACAGGGCCTGTGATCACTTAGTGAGCATTAAATATTGACAAACATTTCCTAATAGCATAACCAGCATCAACTTTGGGCTGCTCTGTATTCCTTAGCAAAATGTTAACTTGGTTGCTAGCTATCTAAAAAGAAAACAAAACATTAGGAAACAGTATTTATACTAGATTGTAAAAAAAAGTCAACAAAATGTGACATTGTTTTCTAACTAGCTAAAAAAAAGTTCATGACACATTGGGCAACACCTATTGCTCGCTAATTAAAAAGTTAACACAATGTTCCATTGTTTGTTCACTAATAGTTTGACAAACTGTTGGCAGCACTGTTTGCTCACTAGTTAAATAGTTAAAAGGTCAAATTGTTCGTCAGCTAGCTGAAAAGTTAGTTGAGGCCTGTTACTTTCCTTATGATGGCTCTGCAGAGAACTGCTGAATTAATGGAGCATTATGGTCAGATAATAGAAGATTACATAAAAAACAGACAACAGCACAGTGAGACAAAGTGAGCAGACTGTTAGCAGATCAGCTGGAGTGAAAGAAAACTCAGCTGGGTTGAGTTTGTAACTTTCTTTGTTATTTAAATTAAAATGTGATGTTTTGGTGCAACAGAATTAAATTCAATCTTCAGTAAAGGTGAAAATGAACTGAGGTTTCAGAAATATTTAAATGTAATCTTACTTTTAAGATAGTTTAAAAGTTTAGTGCAAGAACGCAGAACTTTAAATGGGAACAAAGTGTTTTTTCCACTGTAGTTTTGGTTCTGCTGTGCTTCTTCCTTATTAAAGTTTTAGTGAAAATCGGTCGGAGTGAGACCTCTGTGTGTGTGGCGGTGACCCCCCCGGAGCAGGAGGAGGAGGAGGGAGCGGGGCAGAGTGCGGGCCTGTGCGGGGCGGGGCGGGGCGGCTCTGGCCCCGGGGCTGACGGCTGACTGGCTGGCTCGGCTCCTCCGTCACGGGGACGCGCCCGCACTCACACGCACACACCCGCCGCGCGGCCAGGCCACCGGCCAGCCTCTCTGCTCTCTCCCCTCTTCTTCTCTTTCCTTTTCCTCTCTTCAGAACTCCATTTTCCGTTCAAACCTTCCGTTCTCGCTCGGTTTACCGTTAAACCTCCCCGGCTCCTCCCCGGTCAGGAGCAGGAGCGGCGGCCACCGGGCCGGACTTCCACCGGGATTACCGAGTTTCAGACCTGCCGTGATTCTCCGCCCAGCAGCGGGCCTCAACTTTCCTTCATCTTGTTTCTCTTCTTCACTCTCTGAAACGGACTGTGACGTCAGCCCCGGGAAACGTTCAGACGCAGCCGCCGTTACACGGGAGAGACGACGTTAGTGAGTGTTAAACTTTTCTTTAACGTGTGTGTGTGTGTGTGTATGTGTGTGTGTGTGAGACAGCAGCGCCCCCACCCAAACTTTCTGACTCTCTCTCTCTCTCTGTGTCCCGGTACCGACAGGCCTGGACCGGAACCTGAACCAGGACCGGGCCGTTTGTGGACTCTCTGTTTCCGTTCCGTCAGTTAGGTTTAGTTTAATGAACGGACAGATGATGGGGACCGTGTAAACGGATTAGCGCGTGGCCTCCACGAGACAGTTTCCTCCGGTCCAGTAGAGGTGAGTCATCCCCCCGGTAACACAATGTAACATCACGTAATGTTACATAATATAATGTGTCAACAACATATAATGTGACACAATGTAACGTAACATAACAATAAAACAATGATACATATTATAATGTAACACAAGGTAATGTGACAATAACAAAACATAATGTGACACAATGTAACGTAACATAACAATAAAACAATGATACATATTATAATGTAACACAAGGTAATGTGACAATAACAAAACATAATGTGACACAATGTAACGTAACATAACAATAAAACAATGATACATATTATAATGTAACACAAGGTAATGTGACAATAACAAAACATAATGTGACACAATGTAACGTAACATAACAATAAAACAATGATTCATATTATAATGTAACACAAGATAATGTGACAATAACAAAACATAATGTGACACAATGTAACATAACATAACAATAAACAATGATTCATATTATAATGTAACACAAGGTAATGTGACAATAACAAAACATAATGTGACGCAATGTAACTTAAAATAATGTCAATTAAAATAATGTAATAAAACATATTGTAACTCAATGTAATGTAATCTAATAAAGTAACAATGTAACGTAACATAAGGTACCAATATAATGTAACAAATTGTGTTGCAATCCAACATAATATAATATAATATATGTGACTTAATATAATGTAACAGAATGTAGCATATGTGTTATGTGAGTTAATGTCATATAACACAAACATAAAGTGTAATGTCAGTAAAACTGTACTTTAATATAGTTAATTACAGTCAGTAATGACAGTAACGTTTCACATTTATCCTCTTTTATATATATTTTTGATACACCTTCATAACAAGTGGGTAAATTAACATAATTGCCACTACAAGAACAGTTGTTTGGTACTTCTCCAGAACAGCCACACTAATGAAACATCTTTTAAATTAAACTTATCATAATACACAAAAATATATGATTATGAAGGATCAGATAAACAAAGTTGGTGCCAAAGGTTTACCATTAAATTGCATTAAAGGTCATGAAGATTTACAATTAAATCAGTCAGTATTTGACAGTGAAATAACCTCAGGCAATGTGCTGAGAAACAGGTTATTAGGATGTTATTCAGTGATGTTTTATATACTGGTTATAATTTAAACTTTCAATACAGAATAATTCTTTTTATTTTCATACAGGTAGTGAAGTTTATTACAGTTTCAGTCAAGGCAAAAAAAAAGCAACATATTTTCTCTCTGCCAAACAGAGTTCTGTGTTTTAACATTAGGAATGCTGATGATAATAAATACTTTTAGTTTCGGTTGTTCTGTCAGTAGTTATTATGATTAAATTATTGCACGTTTACTCACAGAGCTCACAGGGTTCTTTTTTTTAATCCCCAACCAACCATGTACAACCTGGTTCTAATTCAGAAAAGGTTATTGAGCATTATTACCATGAGGGTTGGGCGATGTTTACTAAATTAGCAAACTGCTTTTTGACTGTAACAGGGAAGGCCGTCCCATAGCAGAACAATTAGCTCATCACTGTAGTCACCACCGCTTCCCACTGTTACTCTGACGGCAACCTCCACCTGTAGCTGGCATTGAAAGAGCAATAGTAGCTACCTGTAGTGGACATGAGGACAAATAGTAGCTACCTGTGCTGGCATTGGAAGGGAGACAAATAGTAGCTACCTGTACTGACATTGAAGAGCAAATAGTAGCTACCTGTAGCTGACATTGAAGAAGCAAATAGTAGCTACCTGTAGCTGACACTGAAGGAGCAAATAGTAGCTACCTGTAGCTGGCATTGAAGGAGCAAATAGTAGCTACCTGTAGCTGCATTGAAGGAGCAAATAGTAGCTACCTGTAGTGACATGAAGGAGCAAATAGTAGCTACCTGTAGCTGCACTGAAGGAGCAAATAGTAGCTACCTGTAGCTGGCATTGAAGGAGCAAATAGTAGCTACCTGTAGCTGACACTGAAGGAGCAAATAGTAGCTACCTGTAGCTGGCATTGAAGGAGCAAATAGTAGCTACCTGTAGCTGGCATTGAAGGAGCAAATAGTAGCTACCTGTAGCGGACACTGAAGGAGCAAATAGTAGCTACCTGTAGCTGGCATTGAAGGAGCAAATAGTAGCTACCTGTAGCTGACATTGAAGGAGCAAATAGTAGCTACCTGTAACGAACACTGAAGGAGCAAATAGTAGCTACCTGTTGCTGGCATTGAAGGAGCAAATAGTTGCTACCTGTGGCAGACACGAAGACAATAGTTGCTCCGTAGCGACATGAGGAGCAAATAGTAGCTACCTGTAACAACACTGAAGGAGCAAATAGTAGCTACCTGTAGCTGACATTACAACAGTTGCTGTTAAACGTCAGCTACAGGTGGCTACTGTTTTTATTGAACTCACTTTTGAGCCTGTATTTGTTTCCATGTTGTCAGATGAAGAGCTGTGATGAATGAGCTGTTAGCAGCTCCTGTTTTCAGTCTACCAGGATTCTCTGATTTCTAAGTGAATCGATGGATGGACATCTAAGATACTGATGTCTTCAGGAATGTTCATCTGTTTGTTTTCATATTTTCACTCAGTTATGACTTGAGTCAGAGTTTTGACTCCTGTAGTATCTTTCATTCTCCACCTCCTCCTGTGATGTTAATCCTGGCTGAATGTGGAGTTACGTACAATTAATGCTGCTTCGTGCCGTTTCACTTTATCAACAGTATCACTCACTACACGGCCAAAAGTATGTGGACACCGGAACAAATGTCCTTCCAGACCCGGGAACGTGAATCAATTCATTGTTTACTTTGTTTGCTTTTGTGCGTGGGGGCGTTGTCATGTTGAAACAGGAAGGGGACAAACACAAACTGTGTATCTGCAACTAAAGGGACAAACCAGGGAAAAACAGACCCAGAGCAGAGGTTGACAGATTGAGCAAAACAATGAGACTCAGAGCAACTTCTAGAGGCAACGGAGATGAAGAGAGACTCACCTCCACACACTCTTCATGTCCCTCTCTGGCTAAAGTTAGCTTGTGTGGCTAAAGCAGTTTTCAGCAGGCATCTCAGCTATTGAGTTGTTGTGTGTGTGGTTGTTGTGTGTGTGTGTGTGTGTGTGTGTGTGGTATTTTTAGCAGCATGTTGTTTGGATTCTGCTCTGATGTTATTAGGCAACACCACAAAACTGATAACATGAGGGAACCAATCATCTGCGTCATTATGACGGGGCCTCAGTGTGTGTGTGTGTGTGTGTGTGTGTGTGTGTGTGTGTGTGTGTGTGTGTCATGTCGGGTTCAGAGGCACCATATTTCTGCTCAGATGGTCACTGTGTCAGATTATAGAGTCATAAATTCTTGCCATGACTCTGCCAAGAGACACGACAGACTACACGTTGGTCTCCAACCAATCACAGCTTTCTGTCTTTAACAACCTGTGTGATGTCATCAGGAAGGAGGAGGAGCTAGGGACGAACTTCCTGTAAACAAACATGGCGTCTTAAGCAGTGTGTATGCTCCTCTGTTTCACAGTTCATCAACAGCTCCTATTGGTCAACATCCCCAAACACTCAGGCTGAATGACTTTGAAATACTGTGATTATTCTGAGTGAAACTGGAACTGTAGTTTTTTTCTCTTTAGATCAGGCCTTTAAAAATAATTAAATGATCTGATTAACTAATTAAGTCAAGTTAATTTGGTTGTTTGTTAAGCAGAACAGCATCTAAGTTAATTTATCTCAGACCGTAGTCAAAAGCGGCAGTGTGTTGTTCCGTCTTTCACAAACATGACGCAGGTCCAAATTAGACCATTAGTTGATAAACAGAAAAATTAATTAATTTGATAAAGCTAAGTCCAGTCATTTTCTTTTTTTCTTGGCTTTATATCACTGTAAACTTTGTTCATTATGCTTATTTCCTTTTTAACACAATTATAAGACAAGACATACCTTTTACAAAAACTTAATATCAAAAGTACAAGTAAGTAACTGACACATAGAAACAACAAGACAACAAATGAGGATGATAATTGTGACAAAGAATTTATTTAAATATATTTTTTATAAAGGGAAAGGAAATAAAATTAATAGATAGATAAATAAATAAAATTAAATAATACAGAAAAATAATGTCAAAACACAGCATTATCCCAGACCGTGCACAAAGTCACATCAGCATAAGAGGTACTTTAAAGTGTCCCACAGATGATCACAGGCAAAATGGCTCTGTGCTTTTGATTCATTCTAAATTGATTAATTGATTTCTGTAGAGTTTTTTGACTGCAGGCTTATTGAGGTTTATGATGCCAATATTTCCCACTGCACATGAAGGCAGCACGTGGTCATTATCATGTGAACAGGACGTAGAGCCTTGAACAGTGTGAGGGAGTCGGAGTGTAAAATGTTCTTTACAAACTGGGCGTTGCTATCTTTAGCTGTGTGTGTGTGTGTGTGTGTGTGTGTGTGTGTGTGTGTGTGTGTGTGTGTGTGTGTGTGTCGGGTATGGAGCCCATTCATTATCACATTCCTCCAGAGAGGCCTCCACATGGGAACGCGCTCCGTCTGCATCTCCACATGACTGTAATCACATCAAAGAGTGATCACGTGTTCACTCAGTGATCAGTAATCAATCAATAACAACCGATGAGCTGCAGTTTCTACAGACAGGAGGGGAAATACCTTTAGAGAATTAAAGTTGTTTTGTGTGCTTTTCATAATATTAAATGTTAATTTAATCACATCAAAACTAATTTTGCAGATATTTGAACAGAGCTTCAAATGATTATTAATCTATTGATTATTTTTTTCCATTTAATTATTAATAATAATGTCAGGAAATAGTGAAAAATGTCTACAGCCTCCCAGAATTCAAGGTGACATGTCTTGTTTAGTCCAACCTGCTGTTTAAAACCCAAACAGAAACAGTTTTCTGGGATTTTCTGCAGAGAAACACTGCAGATTCATTGATTATCAGACTTGTTAATAACTGACTTTTTTGTAATTCAGTCAACTAATTCAATAGTAGGGCTGTGATAGTATGGATTTTTTCTTACTGTGGTTAGTAGCATATACCTGCAGGATGACGGTTTACCGCAACTGCCTTAATAATTATGTTTTATTGGACTTTTTTTGAGACATACTGTTATTAGTGTAGCACAGCACTAAGTTGTCAGTGTGGCAGTAAATGTACAGTTCACGTTACAGTGTGTCAGTTAATAAATGCTGCAGCTTCTCAACTCCAAGAAAAGTCTTATCTACTGGAAAAATGACAGGGTTAGCCCACACGTAAACTGAGCAGGAAAGGCTAATGCTAACGCGAGTATTGTACCTTTACAGTGTTGCTCCCGTTCGATCGTATCTTTTTCAGAACTTTAGTTACCAGCTTTGAACTGCAGCGACTTTGTTCAATAAATCCATAATGTTAAATCTAACACTGAGTGTCTTCTGCAGTTATTTATCATTTTTTTCTGAGTTGAAACAGTTGTTGCTGTTAGCATGTTATTAGCATCCACTGACAATTCCAACATGCCTTGGGTTGAGTGTCAACCAATCAGAGGCTGTGTTCCTGACTTGTGTGTCAGAGTGCTGATCTTTAGGTATATTAATAGATAAATGTGCTCATCTTAACATGAGATTAAACCTTCAAAATAAAATTTGCGGTAATGAGCTCAACATCACATCACATGACTGCAGTATTGCAGTAATCATCGCAGCCCTATTCAGGAGTCACCTCAGAGTTATTTGCTGTGTGGTGACACATGCAGTCATTGCTCCTACAGTTGAATCCAGATGTTTTCAGACCGTGAGGCCTCTCCTCCCCCCTGGAGGGGTGAGATACAGTGTGAGATTTAAGAGACAGGTGCATACCGGGGATGCCACAGTGAGGAAAGTTTCCTACCGCTTAATAAACTTGTGACAACACTGGTGTTACTAATCTCACCTGACATTTTACAAGAAAAGATGAGAGCGATTACACTTAATATGTGTAACCCCTTTGGGCAAGTAGCAGAAATATTTTACAGCCAAACTTACTTGTCAGAAATGGAAAATCTCAGCCTACTAAAGAGTAAATTAAAGTCAACAGGGCTTTGGACGATTACCATATTATATATATATATTATATATGTTAATATACTCACAGACTTTTACCTTTGTATGGTTGCATAATGTGTAACTTTGCCCAGTAGTGTTCCAGATGTATTCATACTGAAAGTGTTTTCCCCATGTGACCTGACATAGGTTTTTGCAGAGGAGAGGGCTAATGGCTGAACAGGAGGAGTGGTTCGGACTTTCAGACTGAGATTACAGATGTTAAACACCTCGGCTTTGGTCTGAAAAAGAGGCAGACTCGGTCCGGACCAAACTGAACCTTGGTTCGGTTTGTTTCTGGTGTGAAAACAGTTTTTGGATGGTTCGTACAATCACAGGAAATTACGACAGGATATCACCAAAACAAAAGGAGTCACAGGAGCAGATAAGGCCCGGAGGACTCATAAGACACTTTTCAGTTGTTGTTTCACTTTGGTGCTGCTGGTAGTAGAAAAAGATAATGACTTCAGTGTCATTTTTGGATGAACTATCCCTTTAAATACCCGTTTGTAGCATTTTGCATAAAAAAATCGCTCTTGTTCGTAGAGACTAAACGCAGTCAAATCAGAACACTTTGGCATGATTTGAATATTTTTAGATTCAGTATGACTTCCACTTAGAACATCGTCCGTCATAAATAAACTTAACTTACTTAAACTAGTTATTGAAATACCAAAATGTCTTTCTGCAATTTTCAAATCACAGGAGGTGCAATATTTATAAAAAAAACTTTTAAATGAATGAATGAATGAACACATCAGATTCTACAGACTTAAAAAAAAACATCTTCATTTGGTTCAGATTCCTGCAAAAAAATCTCACCATAGTCATTTTAACATGTTTTATCAATCAAAATAAGAATAATGATGTAAACATTGTCGTTATCTCTGATATATAACGCCCATAAATCCAGTTACAAATCATAGGAAAAAAAGATGTTTTTTATAACTGCAGAAGTTGCCTGAGAATATTTATATTTTTAAGTTTTCTTCAGTATCACAGTGATCCTGTGACAGTTGTCTGTACATCAGCTGCTAACAGCTAATTCAGCACATTGGAGTGGAGAATATTTGACTAAATGAAACCAACAAACCAGAAAAAAAAACTTTTGAACCCCGACTGTACCAGAGTCATTTAGCTGTATTTGCTTTTTTTTAAAATCTTTCCTCATCTCCAGAAGAGTTTGACTGAACATTTAGGTGAATTTTTGCATTATTTTGTGTCAGCAGGCTGGTTCAGTTTCCATATTCCGCCCTGCGTGATGAGGGTTGTGTAAGTTTTGGCTCTCTGTCAGGTAGCTGGTTGGCTAGCAGCTGGTTTCAGATTGAAGACCTGAACCACAACGACGACTGGAATTTCTCCTTTTGAAGCTGGAAAAACGGTTGTTCTGTCTGCCTGCCTGTCTGTTCATTCATCTGTCTGTCTGTCTGTCTGTCTGTCTGTCTGTCTGTCTGTGCGCTAACAGTCTGTTTGAACAGCTGGTTAGTTTGACTAACAGCAGCTTTAAAACTAGCCGGGCCTGTTCAACCAGACACACACTGAGAGACTCTGAGTGTGTGTGTGTGTGAGAGTGTGTGTGTGTGTGTTGGGATGCCTGTGCTGTGATGTCAGCGTTTCTGCCCGTGGTCTGCGGTATGCAGGCTGCTTGTCCACCTAGACACACACACACACACACACACATACAATAAGATTAGAGTACAATCCAGTATCTGTGTCCACCATCTTGTCCGTGTGCGTGCGTGTGTGTGTGTGTGTGTGTGCGCGCGTGAGTGTGTGTGTGTGTGTGTGTGTTCCTGCTGCGGTGGTGTGACTTTAAGCTGTGTTGACAGAGCAAACACACACACTCCTGTGCTGTTTAATGTGTGTGTGTTACAGTAATGTGTTGTTACCTGGTTGTACTTTAACATATTTAGTTCCAGTGGCTGACTGAGGAGCTGCTGGACGGCCTCAGTCCAGCTGCTGGTGTTTAGACAACATGTGACTTCTTTTGTCCAATGACAAACACAGTTTGAGGACATTTTAATTAAAACTGATATCTGTGGTCTTCATCTGTAGACAGAGAATGAAAATGTGCGTCCATGTTGGAGCTAAATGTTTTGTTTTGTTCTGCGTCTTATCAGACACACTGCCTGTGTTTTAATGTCGCTGTTTGTTGCCAGCGCTGGCACATACCTGACATACCTTGGCCAGCTGATTTTGATGTGAGAAAACAATGCACACACTGTTCAGTTGTTCTGAAAGTCTGACAGTATTTTACTCTTTCTGTTGTCATGACAACTGAGTAAAAATAAAACTGTTACCCAGGTGAACAGTAGCTCCTGTTGAGTGGGTTCCCGTACAAGTGTTTTTATGTACATTTTCTATCTGTGCATAAAAGAAACATGGTGTGAAAGTTGTTGTCTGGATAAAATGGAAATAGACTCAAGTAGAGATGTCACAATACCAGAAATTTAGTAGTTAATACCAGTACCAGTGGATTTCCACGATTCTCAGTACCTACTTAGATACATTTATTAATTCAGCCATTGTTGTTTTTCTTTTCCACCTGAAATAGAAAAAAAATTAAGAGATAAATTCACTGACTGTCAGGAGAGTTTTTGTTTTAAGGAGTTTTAAGATTTAACCTGTTTTATCGAGCTGAGCTGACAGAGCGCACTGGATGTGCTGCTGTGTGCGCCGCTGCAGCCAGCGGCCAGCGTGTATGTCTGTGTGTTTGACTGAGAGTGAGACAGAGAGGGGGAGAGGAAGGTAGAAGGAGGACGACTGCATGCTTTGTCACTTGAGCCGTCCGTTGTAACCAGGGTTTCCCCCAGAAAACTTGCTAAGCCTGGTGGTAGAGAAGCCCACCGGCGGCCCACCGTGTTTTTGTAAAAAAAAAAACAAAAACAGGAATTTTGAAATTATGACTATTATGTGTTATTATAAGCCATTTATTAACAATACTTAAACGTAGAGTCTTACAAAAAGGCACAATCTTGAAATACGGTTTTAACAAACGCAAAAAAATACAATTAAAATAAATAATATCAATTGTTTTCACTTAAGTTAAATCCTTAAAATAAGCCATTGCTGGTCACATTTAAAAGTAAAATAAATTAACATAATCCTGTTCATCACGGGGCCTATTTTTTCTGCCTTCTGTCCGAAATGACTTACCCAAAATAAATGGAGGATATTTTCACAACTACAAGGGCTGTATGTATAATCTTGGTCTCAAAATAACGTAATACATGTGAGATTACTATAGAAGTGTCAGAATCAAGATATGTGTTACTGTGTCAGAGTAAATTCACCTGGAACACAGAAACAAATGTGAATTTTTATCTATTTATAAAAAAAAAAACATTGTTTAGAGTGAAAAACACTTTTGAATCATATGATAGTAGCCCGATTCAAGTTATATCTGATGAGTAACTGTGCAAAAGTCGATGCTAAAAAAAGTGAACCTGAACAGTTTTACAGATGTTTTAACACAGACATATCCAGGCGAAACTGCACCAAATGTGCCATTTGGGCATCAGTCACACTGACGTTTGGCACTGTGTTGTTAGTATGTTAGCACTGCTATCTGATTCAAACATTCAGAGAACCTCCTCTGCTGTATATTTCTCCCGTTTTCTGCTGATCGTGGTGAATAAACACTCTGCTCACAGCGTCTGAAGTGTCAACAGGCTGCGTCCTGTGCGCATGTGCGTCAACTCCCTGGGGCAGTCCAGGGGACTATCTCGGCAACCCATTGGTCAATTTTGATGATCGACACCTCTATAAACCAATCAGTCAGGAGACTCGATCGCTACCACCCAAATTTACCTTAGCAACACCAATGATGATACAGAAGGACGTGAAGCCAAAGATAGTGTATTGTAGGAAGATGCGTTACTCCGCTCGAAAAAAGCCCTTGCTCTTTATGAAAACAACCAGGACCGTGATTCATTTCAAACTACTGAAGAGTCAAAGGAGTCAAGCTGGAGTATAACTTTAGGCCACAAAACAGTTAAAGTAAGACATATTTTATGATTCTGTGAAGGTTTTTTTTTGCAACTAGTTGGCGTTTAACTCTGAGTTTTTGTCACACAGTGACGAGTGAGACCTCTTCGTAATCAGTAGGATCTCTGTTTTCATACGACACTTTACTTGTTTGGTTTGCTTGAAATGGCTAGAGTAGTAAAAGCACTCAATGGGGGGTGGGCTGTTTTCGCGTTTTTGTTAAATGCCCATATTATTGCTTGTGGTTTAAATTGTTTTTCATTTAGGTGGCAATACTTGATAGAGGCTTTTAGCTGAGTTTCTCCCCGTCATTTTGGGGTGCTACATGTTAGGACTGGTGCTTCCTAGCGTGCCCATAGGTCGTTTGTACCGCACGCATCTGACGCTGCCCCCTGTACAGGGGGCGCTCGGGATGAAGAGGATAAGTGCAAACATGGCCAAGGGGTAAAACCAGGGAACTGAGAGGCTGAAGAGGTATGCGGTGCTGTGTGACCTCTCTGTGACCTCGGTTAAAAGCTCTGTATACCGTCTTTGGTATCACTGTTTTGGTGCATAAAAAAACCTATTTAAAATAAATAAACAAGTGACACTTAGCCTGGGGGGGGGGGCAAGAAAAGCCTGGCGGCCCGCCAGGCCTATAAAGCACTGGGGGGAACCCTGTGTAACCCATGGTATCTTCTAGAAAGTCGATCCGAACCCACCCACCCCGTGGGTTAACTGAGTCAACCAGCGCATCACTATTTTTTCTTTTGGATGAGTTGAAGCAAAACTGTTTCTGCAGCTGCACATGTTGCTCTCTTACAACCTGTAGTTGTTGTTGTTGTTCAGTGCTGGTCGGTGTTCGTCTCTTTCGTGTTTATGTGTCCCTGTCATGTCAGGAAGAATTGCATCTCCAGTGGTGTAGAAAAAAAAAAAGAATACTGTCACGTTTTCAAACTTTTGGCATCGACTTGGCACTGATGTATCAGTTCTCATGACATCCCTACACTTAAGTAAGGCTGCAGCTGTCCATTATTTTAGTAACTGAGTATTCTATTGATTATTCCATTGATTAATCAAGTAAATGGATAAGAAATAAGAGAAAACAAGACTCTCAAAATACGGCTAACTCTACTGCGTTAGATCCCAACCTGGTGTCCAGGCCACCCCTAAATGGGGTGGCTAAAATCACAGGGCTGCCCAAGGCTTTGTCTGTCCTGAGGTCACTCAGCGTCCTGCTCACAGCACTGTGTGATTGGTTACACAGTGCACAGTAACAGCCCATAAAGACTGAAGGTGGTGTCACAGACATGCAGAAACACAGATCTGCAGCGGTGAGCTGAAGTTATGAAAACATCACAGTGTTATGATCTACTTCTGTGGTGACAAGCATGACCGCTTTCCTTCTGAAAACACCCGGAGCCACAGCCTGCAGGGTTTCACTCGATGGAGGTGAAAGTGATGTCTTTTAAATCTGTCGCTCTTCTGGTTTTTTGTTTGATATTTTTTGGGGAGCTTTTATACCTTTAATGATAGGACAGCTGAAGTGAGGACAGGGAAGGGGGAGAAAGACTCGGGAAGACATGCAGCAAAGGGCCACTGCAGAGGACTCACAGCTTCCGTACGCGGAGCACATACTCTACCAACTGAGCTACCAGGTCGCCCCAACTCCTCTGTTTCTTTTAAGACTCCATGCCCCACAGACCACTTCAGAGTAAAACACAGCAGCATCTGTCTCGTCTTTTCATCACAACTCCTCATTGAGAATTAGAGAATTATTCGTTTAAAAGTAACGACAACAGCATTACAGCTGCATTTCATACTATGATGCTTAAATGTGGTCCGTGATCAAGGACCAACTCCGCTCCGTCGCACCTCTCCAGTGCTTTATATATTCATTAAACGCTGATCTTGAGTAGTTGAGTTCTTCAAGGAATTGTTTCAACTCTTGACTGAAGGTACGTTTCGACTACAGGAACGTTTCCCAGTGATGAGGAGCTTTTTGAGGAATCAGTGTGTTTCCACTGCAGGGACGTCTAGGTTCTAAATTACTGTGTGGGGACACCCCCCCCCCCCCCCCCCCCAAAAGTCCCTGCTCAGGGTCGAGATGTTCTGATACAAGTTTTTGCTTCCAGATTCCAATACCTGAACTTTGTGTATCACGTGCTACTTTGTGTATCACATACTACTATTACTAACCCTGGAAGAATGTTGTATGATTGTTGTTATTGTTGTGTGGCCTGGATCGGGTTTGTAAAATTTGGTGTACAGGCCCCGTGGTGGGAAGTAGCCGGGTCCTGTTTCAGGGGTTAGGTGATATCCAATTGCTGCTCAGACTTGTGTACTTGCCGATACACACTGCAGAATTTTAGGCTGTTTCCGATACTGGTGTCAGAATTACCTTGGGTCTTTCTAAAAATACAGGCACTTTGGAGGTGTGGCAGCACACCAGTTTATCGTTGGTTGGTTGGTTCATTGTGCTTCGACTTGTTCGGGCTGCACATTTAATCGAAATATTATCAAAATCACAATCTGCCGAAGTGCAATATCCAAATCACAGAAGCTGCAACTTTCTGATGTAGGAAAATGTGTCACAAACAGTGTCATCATGAGGAGCTGTGGTGCTGCAGAGATGTGTTGAAACACAGTCATGTTGGGTGAATTATAATGAAGTATTGATGCAGTGTGGCTTCTCATTAGACATTTAAATTATGTCTTTTGTTTTGTGCGTCACTCAGTCATGAGACAGTTTCACTTTAATTTCATGATGATAAGAACACAATGGGTCACATGAGGTTGCAAACAAACCTGCTGTTAAACCACATTTTATGATATTATGTAACTACTAACTGGGAAAGGAAATCGAAATCACAAGAGATTAAATTTACAGCAGGAACGTTGATCAACAAGATCAGAGGAAACAAAATGACTTATGCCTTAATGTTGGTAATGTGACCGAGTTTTGATAAAGTTTAAAGACGTGTCAGCAGCTGAATGAGGAGACGGTCGTCCTCTCACACAGACTTTATGCGATGAACCACCTGCGGGACACCTGACCTGCACGATGACATCACAGGCGTGACTGCGGTCAGTGTGGACGCTCTTTGATTTGTTTATTTCTGCATGAGCATCCTGGGTGTGTCGTCTCTGTTGTTCTTCGGCTCATTCAAACCAATCTGATCAAGAGAGGAAAGGACACACACACACACACACACACAGAGGACATCACAAAGGCAGCAGAGGACGTGTGTGTGTGTGTTGTGTGTGTTTGAGTTTCTTAGGAAATATCAGGTTTTTAACACACAGCGAACTTTACGATCCCTTTAAGTGTTGAAGATATTTTATATATTTTTCTTGTTCAAACTCAAGTCAACAACTAGTTCGTCCGTCTGTCAGAACTTTCTGACTTCCTGTCTGTGGCTCTCACCTCCAACCTCATTGGTTCCCTATGAAGATGCAAATATTTGAAAACGTGAAAACAGGTGGAGTGCATGTACGTACGTACTCAGAGCAGTCACAAACACACACACACTGCAGCTGATAAGTTATCACTGAGCTGATCAATAACACAATCACAGCCGTCTGCCTCTGCAGTCAGACTTTAATCTTCCTGCTCTGATTGGACAGAGACAGTCTGATAGATGATTGACGAGCTGATCAATAACCACAGACTGACACCCACACACACACACACACACACACACACGCAGACACACACACACACACCCACACACACAGTGACAGTGTGTGACGAGGTGTTTTCCTGCAGAGCAGAACGGTGTGTGTGTGTGTGTGTGTGTGTGTGTGTGTGTGTGTGTGTGTGTGTGTGTTTTGTTTTTAAAGGCCTGCGGCGGGGGGCGTTCCACACAGACGGACAGAAATGAAAGAAAAATGGAGGACAGAGAGAAAGAGAGACAATAGAGTGAGACAAAGAAGGAGAGGAAAGACAAAGACAGCAGAGAGACAGAGGTGAAAATGAGACAGCTGTGGTTTCCATGGCGACGAGAAGGAGGAAACACATAACAGAGGACAGGAATGTAAAGAGAGAGAGAGAGAGCAGAGAGGAAATAAGTGGAAACATGAAAGAAAGAAAGAGGAAAGAATGAAGGGAGGAGGAGGAGGGTCAGGGAGCTGTAATGAGAGGAAAAAAGAGATGGAGGAGAAAATGAGAAAGAGAGGAGTTGGAAAAAACAACAAAAGAATACAGTCAAGAAAAAGAGGAGGAAGGAGAGGGAAATAAAGAAGATAAAGAGGAGAAAAGTCAAATTAAGATTAAAAATGAGAAGAAAAGTAAAACAAAAGAGGGAAAGAGGAATAAAATGAGTTAAAAGAAGGGATAAGAAAGGAAAGAAAATAAATGATTATCTGCACCATGACGTCAAAGATACCAGATATGTGAGGCTGAGTGAAGAAGATGTGGAGAATATAAACTAGAATGTGAAGCAGTTCATATGTATTATGATTTACTGTGTGTTGTCAATAAGTAAAGGAACCCTGATGTAACTTAAAACATGAGAACGTTTTCAGGTTCCTGCCTGTGGACAGATTTTTATGTGAAGGACTTTTGACGGACAGTTTGACGTTCATGATCCTGAGTGGAGCTGCAAGGATTTATCGATTATTAATCAACTATTAGATTAATCTGCAACTGTTTTGATAATCCATTAATCATTCTGAGTCATTTCTTTATTAAAAAAATAATACAATTTCTCTGACTTAAGCTTCTCAAATGTCAATATTTTCTGATTTCTCCTTAATGACAGTAAACATTTAGTGACCAAACAACTAATCAGTTAATTGAGAAAATAATCAACAGATTAATCAGCAGTGAAAATAATGTGTCCACGAACTGGAGCTGCAACTAACAATTATTTTGATCATGAGTTAATCCTTTGATTATTTTCTTGATTAATCCATTCAATCAGTGGTTTGGTCTGGAAAATGATCGCTATTGATCAAAGTCCAAGATGACGTCCTCAAATGTCTTGTTTTGTCCACAACTCAAAGATATTCAGTTTACTGTCAGAGAGGAGTAAAGAAACCAGAAAATATTCACATTTAAGAAGCTGAAATCAGAGAATTTGGACATTTTTTTAATTGAAAAATGAAGCAAAACAATCAACTGATTATCAAAATTAATTAATTTTAAAAGTAATTTTAAAAGTCATTTAATTGTTGTCGAACATTAATGAATGACCGGAACCCACCACAACATAGAGACCAAAGTCAAAGCTAACAAACGTAGCAAAATACTGTCCATCCTCCAGACTCCCAGGACTGAACTGATAAAGGAGGATGAAGTGAAAAGACGAAAGAAAAAGAGAGAAAACAAGAAAGTAAATGAAGATAAAAAAAGATGAAAAGAGGAAAAGATTATGATGAGAGAAAAGATGAAAAGGAAGAGGAAAAATCAAGTGAGGAAAATAGAAAGGAGAGGAAAAAGAAAGACAAGAGAATAAAAGGAGGAAAAGAGGAGATGTGAGAAGATGAAAGGAAAAGAGGGAAGGATATTCAAAGGGAAGGAGATGAAAGAAGAGAAAGAAAAAGGGTGACGAAAAGGAAAGAAGAGCCATGAAGATTAAAAAGGAGAGGAAGAGGAAAGAATGTGGGAAAGGTGATAAAAGAGGAAGGAAGAAAAAAGGAGAAAAGAGAAGGAAAAAAGGAAAGTAGAAAAAAATGGGAGGGAAGGAAAATGTATAGAAGGAAACGGGAGGAGAAGAAAAAAGGATGAGAGGAGAGGAAAACCTACGAGTGGAAAAAAGAGGAGGAGAGGAGAGAAAAAGAGCGGGAACGAGAGAAACTGAGCTCGTAAAATGAAAGGGTGGAACGTTGGAAAGATGAAGAGGAGGAGGAGGAGCAGGAGCGGTTTGACCATAAAACCAGGGATGGAGAGAGAAGAAAAAAGAGGGACGAGGAAAATGAAAATAAAGATGTGATGATGAAGTGAAGAGAATGAATAAAGAAAATGTGAACTGGAGAAAGTTTAAATGTTCATAAATAAAAGATAAAATACATATTAAAATATATTAATAATCTAATTAATATTTAAAAATAAAACCAACATACCATAAAATAATGAAAGCAGGAGAATTATTAAAACCATCAGTCGCTCTTTAACATTGAGTTTTTTCTTCTGTCAGTGTCTGACTCCTGCTCTCTGATTGGCTGTCCTCAGGTGGGGGTGGGCGGAGCCGAGTGATGGCGGGGGCGTCTGTGAAAGTGGCGGTGCGAGTCCGCCCGTTCAACTCCAGAGAGACGGGACGCAACGCCAAGTGTGTGATCCAGATGCAGGGAAACACCACCTGTAAGATGCAACACACACACACGTGCACACACACACACACACACACACACACACGCTAGATGTCTTAAAGGGATAGTTCATGTTTTTTTCATCAGTAGTCAGAGTATTAATGTTCTAAGAACGTAGGACATAAAACTAATGTTATTGTTACGTTCCCAGAACATTTTGGGAAGGTTAGTTTAATGTTCCAGGAGGGTTACTTGAACATGTTCCTTTTACGTTCTTTAGCTGTTAAAATAGCATGTTTTTGTATGTAAAACTAACATGATGGTGACGTTCTAGGAAGGTTAGTTTAATGTTCAAGGAAGGTTAATTAAACATTTACCCTTAATGTTATCTAGATGTTAAAATGGAAAGTCTTTCTTATGTAAAACTAACATTATAGTTACGTTCTGGAAAGGTTAGTTGAATGTTCCAGAAAAATTACTTGTATGCTTTTTCTTAACGTTCCCTACATGTGAAAATGGCAAGTTTATTGTATGCAAATCTAACATGATGGTAATATTCTGGGAGGGTTACTTGAAGGTTTTGTTAATGTTTCTTTTAAAAAACGTTGCGCAACATTCCTAAATTCTTCGGGGTTACCGAATAGAAACAAGGAAGGAATGTTTCAGCTGGGAACGTCCTGCTGTGGACGAGGTCAGCAGCAAAATGTATTTTAGGCATCTAGAAAAAAAATCTGTCAATTTAATGCTCCTTCCAGCTTTGTATTTGGTAAAAGTTCCACAGTGTTTAAGAACGCTCTGCAAACGTTTCTGAAAGATTCCAGTGACCTCATAGAAAGTAACATTGGTCCCATTAAAGGTCCCTGGTGGAATTTCTTAAAGTAAACCTCTTATGTTTTTGTTCAAAGAAACATTTCCAAAACGTTCAAATAACCTTTGTATAACATTAAACTCACCCTCACTATATTGATCGTTAGACGGAGGAGGAACTGGCAGGTTCAACATCTGGGTGACGTGAGGGGGGAAGCGTTGAAGTAACCACATGAAGTAATGCTTTGTTTAGGAGTAATTTTTGTTCCCCTCAGGTTCTCTTTGGTTTTGTTTTAAGTTCCCCTGAGGTTCTCTGTTGGTTTTGTTTTAAGTTCCCCTGAGGTTCTCTGTTGGTTTTGTTTTAAGTTCCCCTGAGGTTCTCTGTTGGTTTTGTTTTAAGTTCCCTGAGGTTCTCTGTTGTTTTGTTTTAAGTTCCCCTGAGGTTCTCTGTTGGTTTTGTTTTAAGCAACCCTCCCACGATGTTCAAAGAGACATTCCCAAAATGTTCAGATAATTTTCCCGGAACGTTAAACTAACCTTTCTGGAACGTTCTGGGATGGAACATTAACATTAGTTTTAGAAGAAAAAAAAAACTTGCCATTTTAACATCTAAGGAACAAAATGCAGGAGCATTCAAGAAACGTTCACAGAGCGTTCCTAGAACATTTTGGACACCAATTTTTGTCACATGGGTTGTTTAGCTTCCTACACCAGTCCTCCCTCTGCTTCTCCAAAATGGAGGTGTGTCAACCTCCATTAACTGTAGGTAACACACTGACTGTGGATCAGTACCTCATACAACCACACTTAAAATACTCTGAACTGTCCCTTTAAGATGTTGAGCCTTTGATTCTTTTACTCAGGGTTCTTTTGAGTTTTACTGTAATGTTTTCCAGGGTTTGAAAAGTGCTTGAATTTGGCTTCAGAAAAGGTTCAGGAATCCTGTTTAAATCGATGTAAACATGTTAAAATGTTTTAAATGCTTTTGCTCATGAGATGATGTTAAAGTGTAATTGAGTTGGCTGTCATCACTTTATCCTCTAATTCCATTTACTCAAACTGGAATTTATTTTATTGAGAAAAGCAAAAGAAACTCTGAAGTAGTGAATATTTCAAATCTGTATTAGTTATATTCTGATAAATGGTTTTATTTATCAGGTCCCGGCCCTCAGTCTCATTGAGTCGGAGGTTTGCATGTGTCCAGACAGGCCTCAGCAATCCCAGAATGCCTCTGCCCGTCATGTGACCTCTGAACCTCTCAGTGTTTATTTATAGACTTTCCTGCAGCGTGACTGTTTTTAGCCGCCATGCGTCCGTCTGAACGCACTCAGATATTTATACACTGAACTTGTTAATGATGGAGTCACTGTCTGGGTGAATACTGAAGCCGTCACGCGCAGATTTCACCTTCAGCTCCCAGAGAATTTAAAACAAAGTGTCCTCCAACAAACAGATGGTGTCCACATACTTCTGGCCACATTGTGCCTCATTAAATTCTCTCCTTTCTTTCTTTCTTTCTTTCTTTCTTTCTTTCTTTCTTTCTTTCTTTCCAGGTATCACAAACCCCAAACAGCCCAAAGATGGAGCCAAGAACTTCACCTTCGACTATTCCTACTGGTCACACACAACGGTGAACACACACCCTCTCTCCACACACACACAGTGAAAATCATCATCAGATAACGCTGAAACAGTGATAACCAGATGTTGTCTGTGCAGGCTGATGACCCCAGCTTTGCCTCTCAGAGGCAGGTGTACAAAGACATCGGAGAGGAGATGCTGCTGCACGCCTTCGAAGGTGAAACCGTCTGAACTCTGCTGCTGATCCTCACTCATCGCCATAGCGATAAAGTTAATATGCTCAAAAAGATATAAATGCTACACTTTTGTTTTTGCTCCCATTTTTAATGAGCTAAAGGAAAATATCTGAAATTTCTTTTGTGCACACATAAGGTTTGTTTCTCTAGAATTTTGTTCACAGATTTGTTAAAATCCAAGTTTTCTCACGATTTCAACATTAATGTTTTTTGGGGTGGTCAGAAATCTAGATCAGGAGCAAAAAACAAAAAGTGTTGTGTTTATATTTTTGTTGAGTGTACAAGTGATGATATTTCAGATGTTAGTAATAATGTTTCAGATTATTCAGAAGATGGTAATGGTGATGCAAACCCTACTGATGCTCTTGATCATAGTGATGATACTATGGATGCTAAAGCTGATAATGACACTATTTATGATAATGGTGATGATGTTAATGATACTTAAATAGTAACCTGACACCCGCAGCAGGCTCTCCATGTCCAGGGCTGGCTGTCAGCCCCCTTGGAGCTCTTCCCAATGTTTATACCCTGCCTCCAGCATGCTGCAGCAGGCCCGGGCAGGGCTGTCAGCCCTCTAAGCCTGACCCAAAGTCCCGAACAGTGGCTCTTTAACCCTGACACAGCCTCCAGCAGGCCCAGGCAAGACTCTCTGCCTCCTAGACTTTAGCCAAGACCCCTAATCTCCACCCCACCCCACCCCCACCCCTGCAAGAATCTCACCCACCAGCCAAACCTGTAAACCCACTCTGAAGCACCCCCTCTCAGTCTGCACATGTCAGATACTTCATGTCCCTGACACTGACTCTCAGGTCCCTGCCTGGGCCCACTGGAGCAGGCTGGAGGCTGGTTATGGGATTGGGGTTGGGCTCCTGGTGGGCTGAAAGCTGCCTGTGGGCATGGAGAGTCCGAGGTGTCTCAAGAAGACAAACAGGGCAAAAATGTATTTCTTAAGTTTAATGTATTATAACTCCACACTTAAGATCTTGTTGTTCTGATGATGTTGATTATGTTAACATATATATGTTGAAAATGGTGCCAAAGATAATATTAATATCAGTTTTACAGTGATGATGCCTGAAGGCTAATAGCGCCAGCTGCAATAGCTATTTAAAGGAGCTATATGTGAGAATTTTATTTTGAAGCACTGAAAAATCAACAAATTATCAAAAGAATGTGAGGAAATTACAGTTTTTATGTCATGTCAAAGAGAGAGATATCTACTAAAATTAGCAACCAGCTAGCTGTGGCCCGTCCTGTCATGTCATATCACTTCGTAACTCCAGAGGTGTTAGTGAGTCACTGTTGCGTCCAGCCTTCCCTCAGTCCAGCAACAACGAGGTGGTGTTCTTGCTGGTTTGGCACCGCAGGCCGCCTCTGGAAGTCAGCGCTAACTGATGCTCGACCTCCCTCTCGCTCCTCTCCCACATCATGTCTCTCCTCTCCCCGCCTGAACGCACCGTTTCTTTGTCGTCCCTGAAGTCAGAGTCCTGGTTGGAGCCGCTGTAAATCACCTCAGTATTGTGACCTCCGTCTGTCTTGGAGGCTGTGTTTGGTCCCCGTCCAGTCAGGTTTTGGTGCGAGCATTCCCCGCTGGCTCCTCTCTACCCTGGGTCAGAAAACATCATCCTCTAGGCAGTCCAAAGCTAGCTAAACACCATAATTCCCAGTGATCTGAGCTCTACCTCCAGGCAAAATCAGCTAATAGGATAACTGGCTTCATGGCTGACGGTTTTCTCAGCTGCTGCAGATCCTTTTTTATAAGTCTTATTTAAATATCTGAAACTGGTTTTGGAGGATTGTTAAGGATCTATTTGTTGCCGTATTTTCTCAGTTTCAAATGATAAGAAACAATAAATAACATTTTTTTATTATAATTGTTGTTTTCCAGGATACAATGTGTGTATTTTTGCATACGGACAGACGGGTGCAGGAAAGAGCTACACCATGATGGGCAAACAGGAGCCCGGACAGGAAGGGATCATCCCACAGGTAAACGCCACTGGATTTAATGCCTCTGTGTCCTGGTGACCAGAAGGACTGCGATCATTAGAATTTTTAATAACAGATCAACTTGACTCCTGAGCCTGACTTCCTCCTGCTAAATCCACCTTTACTGTGTTTTGTCCCTCTGTGTCCTGACTCTGATCTTCTGTGTGTTCAGCTGTGTGAGGACTTGTTTCAGAGAACAGGAGAAAACACTGATCCTGACCTCACCTACTCTGTGGAGGTAAACTCTCTCTGATCCGCTCGCTCAAAACGACTCATTCGGTGATTTGAACGTCGATTGGCTGAACGCTGTCTCCTCCCCTTCCAGGTGTCCTACATGGAGATCTACTGTGAGCGGGTCCGCGACCTGCTGAGCCCAAAGTCCCAGGGGTCTCTGCGGGTCCGAGAGCATCCCATCCTGGGCCCTTATGTGGAGGATCTGTCCAAACTGGCTGTGACCGGATTCACCGACATCCAGGACCTGATGGACGCCGGCAACAAAGCTCGGTCAGTCAAGACACGGCATCCAGATATTTTATTTTGTATTATTTATTTCTACAGCTCGGACAAAACTAGAGAAGGAAATGTAAGAGATGTTGAGAGGCATTCTGGGAACTGTAGTTAATCTACAGATAATGATAATAAATTAAAATTCAGACTTGGCATGTGACAGTCTACATACATGTATGTAGATGCTGCACTTCACAAGAAAACAGTTCACGCATATGTTGTCTTTTCCGTTTATTTTCCACTTCGGAAAGGCTTCGTCCTCTAACATGAATGAGACCAGTTTCTGTTGTCAGTGATTGATTATTTATACCTGACCGGTTATTGATTACAGGACGGTTGCGGCCACAAACATGAATGAGACATCGTCCAGGTCACATGCTGTCTTCACCATCGTCTTCACACAGAAACGACGAGACCAGATGACAAGCCTGGACACTGAGAAGGTGTGTGTGGTGTGTGTGTGTGATGTCCTCGTGATGACCCGGTGTCTTTACTCTCCTGTGAAGACTCTGTGTCCTTTTGAGGACTCTGTGTTCTCACTCAGACCCAGATACTTTACTGTACTTGTTAGTCCCTGGTGTCATTATATCGCAGCATCACCACATGTTTTTGTCTGTAATCAGTATTTTGGATTTGGACTTAAAGATGAAACTTTATTTTCAGGTCAGCAAGATCAGTCTGGTCGACCTGGCTGGAAGCGAGCGAGCGGACTCCTCGGGGGCAAAGGGCACTCGACTCAAGGTCAGAGGTCAAAAGTGTCACGCTGGTGTTGGCTGAACTAAAATCTCATCAATGTTTATTGAAATTTACACATTTAACTCTTTGTTTACTGTATATTTGATTATTTCTGTATTTTTGTGTGCAGGAAGGAGCAAACATCAATAAATCTTTGACCACATTAGGAAAAGTGATATCAGCTCTGGCTGAAATGGTAGGTCAACATAAACTTGATATTTACATAAAATCATATCAGTTGTATAAAGTTCCTGACATTGATAATATTTTTTCTTTCTGTAAGTTATAATGAAGAATAACTCTGTTCTGTTCTCTACAGCAGAGCAACAAGAAAAGGAAAAGTGATTTTATTCCCTACAGAGACTCTGTTCTCACCTGGCTACTGAAGGAAAACCTGGGTAAGAACAACCAGTTTTATCAACGAATAATCTTAAGTTGAAATAAATTTACTTTTCTTCTTTAGATAAACTTGAATATTTAAGTTTTAAAGACCCTAGAGATTGTATTTAAAAGGTTAGAGCTTAACCTTTTAAATACACTTCAAGTTGAAGTGAATGTTGGTTTAAACTTTAATATTTTAAATTTAAAACATCTAACTTTCAACCACCAAAATAATGACATATCAGTTTCATGGTTCACTTTTTTTGAGTTTCTAAAACTCAAAGATTCAAGTTTATTTTAACAAGAAAAGTAAATTGTCTCAACTAAAGATTAATAAAGTTTATTTTAAAAGATAAGATTTGAGCTGGACTCAAAAATCTTTAGCATACGTTGCATTGAGATTTTGAATATTCAAAGTTTGTTTTTTTTTACAGTGTAAAGTCATTCTTACATTTGCCAACTGTAAAAATATGTCTCCCTGTACACTAAATTTAAAAAACAAAAGGTTTAATTATTTCATCAGCTAAAATCTGCGTCACAGCCTGCCTTTTCTTTTCCAGCCTTTTCTTCTAAATTTTAGCATCGGTTTGTCTTCTTAGGCCTCCATAAACTCGCTAAATTTAAAAAATCACTCTTCAGGGAGAAGAGAGAAGATTCCCCTGTTTTTTGGTTAAAATGTCTCTTCTGATCATAAAGGTTGCAGACTCCTGGTACAGAAGTATCAGTTCTTGTGACGTCCTCAGTAATAACATGAACATTCGAATGTGTGTTTGTTTCAGGAGGAAACTCTCGGACAGCCATGATTGCTGCTTTAAGTCCTGCTGACATCAACTATGAAGAAACACTGAGCACTCTGAGGTCAGATATCCGTCTCCGTCTGCTGTGAATGTCTTTTTGTTTAATCCGGTCGTGTGTTTTCAGGTCAGTGTGACTCTGATCTGACTCGGTGTGACGTGGTTTCAGGTATGCTGATCGTGCCAAACAGATCCGCTGTAACGCTGTGATCAATGAGGATCCAAACGCCAAACTGATCAGAGAGCTGAAGGCTGAAGTGGAACGACTGAGGAACCTGCTGTTCTCCCAGGGCCTGCAGGAGCTGCTGGACAACGCTGGTATACACACACTTCATACACACACACAACATTAAAAACACTTTGTACTCACAGTATTGTATGTAAGTCAGGTTCTATTTTCCTGACAACACTTTTATTTCATGGCCTTTTAAATTTCATATCCCTTTAATAATGACACATTTTCAGCCAGTCACACACGCCCCATCTCTCTGAAGCAAACAAGCTCAACAATGTCAATGAGATTTAGCTAGTTCCCATGTTAGCTCCCGTTAGCTCCTGTTAGATCCCTTTAAGAGCTGCAACTAACAATTGTTTTCATGGTTGATTAATCGATTAATTGTTGTTTGTTTTAAAATGTCAGAAAATTGTGAAAAACATCAATCAGTTTCCCAAAACCTAAGATGACGTCCTCAAACCCAAAGATCTTCAGTTTACTGTCAGAGAGGAGTAAAGAAAACAGAAAATATTCACATTTAAGAAGCTGAAATCAGAGAATTTTGACTTTTTTCTTTAAAAAAAATTACTCAAACCAATTAATCGATTATCAAAATAGTTGGCGATTAATTTAATAATCAATTGATAACCGATTAATTAGTTGCAGCTCTACTCCCATTAGCACCTGTTAGGTCCGTTAGCTCCTGTTAGCTCCCATTAGCTCCTGTTAGCTACGGTTAGCTCCCATTAGCTCGAGCAACAACACTGCTGTGAACACAGAGCTGTTGAATCATATATTTTTGGGTGTGTGTGGTTATTTAAACATGGTATGTGTGGCATGTGTATGTGCAGTATGTTCACAGGGTATTTACAGACAACAGCAACTGTGTGTGTGTGTGTGTGTGTGTGTGTGTGTGTGTGTAAGCAGATATTTACAAGCTGTTCTTTACATAAGCAGCATAGCAGAGATTCCAGCTTGTTAAAAGATGAAACCTGACTCTCTGTCCCTCTGTGTCTCTTAAAGTCAACAACAACAATGGCCTCGGTGGTGTCGCAGGTTCGTTCCCCTCCCCGCTGCAGCTGACACTCACAGCCAATGGGGTCGCACCTCAGAATGGCTCCGCCCCTGCAGGTGAGTCTGACGGATGCTGAATTATTGGAAGCTAGTTTTAGATTATTTGTTTTGTTTCTGAATGTTTTGGGGTTTTTTTTCCTCTGCAGGTGCCGAGCCGCCGTCTGCGGGCGACCTACCTGCTGACTCTGAAAACCTGATTGAGGACGGAGAGAAGGTTTGGAGGCCGACAGTACAGAGCCCATCAGTAAAGAGGAGGCGGCGGAGAGACTGCTGGTAGGATCAGAGCGTGATGGTCCTGATGATCCTCTGAGTCTGGGTCAGGTCACACTGATGAGGTCTCTGTGTTTGTTTGTTTGTTTGCTGCAGGAGACGGAGAAGATCATCGCAGAGCTGAACGAGACGTGGGAGGAGAAACTCAGAAAGACAGAATCTATTCGGCTGGAGAGGTAACCTCACTTAAGACAAAGATTCATTTAATCAGAGTGAAGCAGAACTAGGTTTAAAATGGTAAATCTAGATTTAAAGTTAAGCAGAGCTGTGTTGCACAATAAAAACTGTAATTAATTAATTAGTTTAGTAAATTCGAGTTTAGTGATTTAAACCTAAATTAAATAGAGTTTCAGCAATACGGAGATATGATTACAAATTAAAATAAATGAAAAGATAAGAAAAATAAATTGGTGGACCTTGTAAGTATGAAAGGGGTGGAGGGGTTAACTTTTCAGTTGCTCTGTATTCCTTAACATTGCATTGTTTGCTAGCTACCGAAAAAGTTAACAAATGCTACATTATTTGCCAGCATGCAAAAAGTTAACAAAACGCTGCATTGTTTGCTAATTAGCTAAAAAACAAACAAACACCACACTACAATATTTACTAGTTAGCTAAAAAATTAACAAAATGTTACATTGTTTGCTAGCTAGTTACCATAATTAGCTCGCAAAATGGAGGACACACAATTTATTACTTCCTGCAGAGCATTTCATATTGTCTAAAACATGACTGGAGGTGGAGTTTAAATCCAGAAGATGAATAACTGCGTTTGAGACGATCAGTGACCTCATCTATAAAAATGTTCAGCAAAACATTACAGACTTTGTTCTTCATCAGTTGGTCGTAATGACCGATATGACGGCTCGTAAGATGTAAAGTTCAGTTTGTAGTGTTGAAGAAATGTGAGACTCTCACTCACTCTCTCTCTCTGTTTGTGTCTGTGTCTCTCGCCCAGAGAGTCCCTGCTGGCAGAGATGGGCGTGTCCATTAAAGAAGATGGAGGAACGCTGGGCGTCTTCTCCCCTAAAGGAGTGAGTTCACACGCCTCTCACACATCTACTGTTGTCATTCACAGTTTTTGTCATATCAAATATCCGGGGATATTGTGGTTGTGAGTTGAATGATGAAATCGGATCGGGGTGCGTTCACACCTGTGCTTAAAGGTTATGATCAGATCACATGTGACTCAGGTGTAAACAGGGTCTGTGTGACTGTTATAATGAAACACACAAGTTAAACACATGTGTCTGTAAATGGCTGTAAGGTTCATATAGACTCTGTACTGTAGCACATGATGGTGTGATCTGTTGTGTAACATCTCCAACACTGCTCGTGTTGTTTTACAGAGTTAATCCCAGAGATGAGGTTTGTTTTTCAGCTTTAGACTGATGAAGCTTATTGTCGTAAACTGATCCAGTGAGCAGGATGTGAGTGTAGAGAAGTGAGAGGTTCAGACACAAACTGACTGTCAGGTTCACTGAAGCAAATCCTTTTGGACCTTTTATTCAATTGAATATAGTACAAAGACAAGATATTTAATGTTCAAAATTGCAGTTACACAATGACAAAGTCCCAGTTTGTCGCTGCATCTACAAATGTAAGTTAAGACTCTACCATGCAAAGAGAAAGACATATATCAACAGATGACAGATGGACTCCTGCAAAGTGGAAAAGTGTGCTGTGGTCTGACGAGTCCACACACGATGCGGAGACACATTGTGGACGTGTTCCAACAGTGTGTCTTCGTAGTAAAAGAGTTCAGGTACTAGACTGACCTGCCTGCAGTCCAGACCTGTCTCCCATTGAAAATGTGTGGTGCATTATGAAGCACAAAATACGACAACAGAGACCAAACAGGACTGTTGAGCAGCTGAAGTCGTATATCAAGTAAGAATGAGAAAGAATTTCACTTTAAAACTTCAACAAACACTGAGTGAGTGTTAAAAGAACAGCTGATGTCTCACAGTGAGAAACATGCTGCTGTCACAACACAATGACTGCAGATTTACTGAAAAATATAAACTTTATCAGTTTGAACTTTAAGTATCTTGTCTTTGTGCTGGATTCAACTGAATATAGGCTGAGAAGTGTTTGCAAATTATTGCATTCATTCATCATTAATGTTCAAATTCAAATAAAGTGTTTAAACTGTGTTGCAGACGCCTCACCTGGTCAACCTGAACGAAGACCCTCTGATGTCAGAGTGTCTCCTGTACTACATCAAGGAGGGATTCACCAGGTCAGAATCTGTGCAACATAACTGATGAATCGACTGATTATTCTCCCGATCAGTTAATCGATCAGTCATTTGATCTGTGGAGCATGAGAAAGAACTGAAGAATAAATTTCACTGTGAAACTGTAACAACTGTCCATCCGTGTTTCAGGGTTGGACAGCAGGATGTGGACATTAAACTGTCCGGTCACTTCATCAAGGAGATTCACTGTGTGTTTGTCAGTGAGACCAACGACCAGGGAGAAGGTGAGACACCCGTCTGTCTGTCTGATCTTTTGATTCTTTGATACAAAACAAAGCTCCACTGATTAACCACATACTAAACTAAATACTTCCAGTCAGTAGTCAAGTCAAATTTTATTTATATGGCCAAAAGTCACAATTTGCCTCAGAGGGTTTTAGAATCTGTACAGCGTGCGATAGGTTTGGGCAATAAATATCTGAATAGAAAATAATTGCAGTGTCATGCAGAAACCGACTGGTGCAACCATCACTCAGGGTTGACACGTGTCTGGAAAGTACTTGTTTGGATTCAGACCTGCCAACACTCACAGTTTTTCTGGGTTTTTTCTGGGTCAGCGCCCGCCCGTTTTGTTATTTCTCCTGGGAAACTTTGCATGGCCCTCAACCTTTACGATGAACAGTCATCACACACAGATCTTTAAGTTTTTCATGTTTGTCTGAAGTCTCCCAGAGTTGCCAGATCGTCTGTGAGGATTGTGCACACAATCCACACACTGTGTGCACTTTCAACTCATTGGACATGGCAACCCACAACCTGATCAAAAAGTCGCAGCAGGACAGTGTTCCACCCAAAGAAATCTAGCGTTAAATACACAAAAAAAAAGCCTCAGACATTCTTGTATTTAGGCTCCTGGAATCTCTGAGTTTGAGCCTCGTGCGCTCCCTCATCTAAAAATTAAATGAAGCATACAGATTCGCTGATCTCTGCAGTCCCATTGGCTGCCGTTCTCTCCTATAGGCATTCCTCCCTCAAATATGGGGCTGGTTGCATATTTGTGGTCGGGTTCGGGACGGGTGACAAACACAGTCCAACCACAACCAGCTATCAGGAGAAAACGATGAATGAATGAATGAATGTGTGTTTTCAGTGTTGAAATAATGAATTATGCAGCATGTTCATGTTCACACCACAGAGTCATAGACTGTTTCAGATAATGTAGCATATCTCATAATAGAAAAGTCTTTTATTAGGGTTGATATTAAATTTAGTTTTGTCTTTACAGAATAAAATTGCGCCTGGACTTAAAATTCTACTGGATCTAATTAAGGTTCATTCAAGTTTCTGTGTGCGGAGTTAGAAAATTTCTCGAAATTCATAATAACAAAAGAGAGGAAGCCCCGATCATTTTCAGGAGTCAGTTTTAACTATTTTCATTTTTAGATCAGACAAACAATCAGCTGATTTCTGAGACAGGACCAGGACAGACAGATGAAAGCATCCCAGTCGTCCAGCTGCTGTCTCACTGTGGATCAGTGTGCATGGAGCGCCCTCTGGTGGTCAGACTGGTGCAGCTGCAGCTCAGACGCCTGAACTGATCCCGGCCTCGTTTCCCAAAAACATCTTTAATCAAACTTTACTGATGGGAAATATAAAAGATTTAGACAATATAAACAAAATGAAACATAAAAGAAAAAAATCACGGATCTTTATGATGTATATTTCCGGTTCCGGTTATTGATGACAATTTAAAGTACCCATAACACAAAGCTCTGGACTTATTTCTGTGTTTTAATAACACTGACAGTTATTTTAAAATGACAGCCGTCCCCGGGCAATATGGAGTCTAATGGGGTTAAATACTGAAGTCAAAAAAGTGTGATTTTAATTATTTTCAAAACTAGATTATGTGTCCAATGTCTCATATTTCAGTGGCCATAAATAAATAAATAAATTTGTACCAGAATGTACATTTACTGTTACACGTCTTTTCAATTTAAGTGATTAACTGTGTTTCTGTGATGTTTACATGAGAAGTTATTAAAATACAGTTCTTTAAGATCAGGTGGAAAAAACAGCTGCTGCAGACAGGTGTGTGTGTGTGTGTGTGTGTGTGTTCAGTGAGTGACTCTCTCTCTTTTTCTCTCTCTGTAAAAGCTGCCAGGAAATCTGTCAGGTATCGTTTTAACAGTCAGTGTTCCTCCTTGTTACCATGGTGACGTCACCTTCATCATATTCACACCCATGTTTCCTGTGCCCCCCCGCCCTGCCCTGCCCCGCCCCCTCATATTCTCCCCATCTGTGTGAGTGTGTGTGAGTGTGTGTCTGACTGTAAATCCATCTGTTCCGTCCTGTTGTTCTACGTTCTGAGTGTACAGATGTGATCCAGCTGTGTTTGCTCTCTCTCTCTGCAGTGGTTGTCACTCTGGAGCCGTTAATCGGAGCGGAGACGTACGTTAACGGCAAGCAGATCACCGAAGCTGTCATCCTCAAACAAGGTGCCAACACTCAGGATTTGAACTAACAACCTACCTGTTAACTCAGCAGCTCTGCATGTCTCTGAACGTTAATTAAAATTTAATAAAAATTAATTCAACTTCTTCAAAATAACCCCTCAGAATGTCTTAAATATAATGAAAATAAGTGTTAGATCTTGTCTCTTGGCTGCTGAAGACAAAAGGATACAAGGTCCAGGCATCAGGTGGAAAAAAATGAAGACAATTTTTTTTATATATTTTGCATTTTATTCTCTTTAAAATGCTTTATTTTAACTTTACTCTCTACATTTCAGCTTTATTCTCAGCTGTTCTCAACATTTCGACTTCCTCGTTTCGACAGGGTGACTCTGTTCTCAACAATTCGATTTTATTCTCGACATTTCAACTTTATTCCCTTCTCAGCATTTTGAGTTTTAATCTCGACAATTCCACTTAATCGTCAACAGTTTCGCTTCATGTTCAACAATTCATCTTTATTCTGGACAGTTCAGTTTTATTCTTGACATTTCTACTTTATTCTACTCTATTCTATATTTCTACTGTTTTTCTTAACATTTGGACTTTTTTCTCTTCTCAACATTTGGACAGTTCTCTTGATAATTCAATTTTATTCTCAACTTTTTTACATCATTTTCAACAATTCTCTGCATATCAACTTTACTCTTGAACTTTCAACTTCAGTCTTGACCTTTTAATTTCGACTGTTGCCATTTTAAAAAACTCATTTATGTTACTCTTGTTTGATGTTATTTCTGTTGTGTTGAATCTTTGTTTTGTGTGAACTATTTTTACTTTTGTTTTGAAAAGCACAATATAAATAAATCTTTACTTCGTTCCTTCCTCCTGGTCTGTCTCCCGTTGCTAGGTAACCGCATCGTGATGGGGAAGAACCACGTGTTTCGGTTCAACCACCCGGAGCAGGCGAGGCTGGAGAGAGAGCGCAGCCTCCCGGTCGAACAGCAGGGGGAGCCGGAGGACTGGAACTATGCTCAGAGGGAACTGCTGGAGAAACAAGGCATCGACATCAAACTGGAGATGGAGAAGAGGTCGAGAACAAGATCAATTAATCATCAATAATCTAAAAATAATCACTGCTCCAGTGTGATGATTTTCTGTTTTTCATCATCAGAAACTGGGTTTTAGACTGTTCTCTTAACAAGAACATCAGATTGTCAGGTTTCCTGCACAATTGACGGACTGATTGGTTGATAGATGTATAGATTAATTGATTGATTGGCTGGTGTGTGTTACAGACTACAGGACATGGAGATTCAATACCGTAAAGAAAAGGAGGAGGCTGATCTGCTGCTGGAGCAACACAGACTGGTCGGTTTCTGTTAGTTTGATTTGTAGCAGCTCATCTGGGAGTGAACAGTTCATTTATAATCAATAATCAATCAATGGTTTTGTGTGTTTAGTATGCAGACAGTGACAGTGGTGACGACTCAGACAAACGCTCCTGTGAGGAGAGCTGGAGGCTGATCTCCTCCCTGAGAGAGAAACTACCTGCCAACAAGGTACACACACCCATCTGTCTGTCTCTCTGTCTGTCTGATCCAGATCAGTTGTTTTAAGACTTCTTGTCCTCAAGGGACACCAAAGGAAAATGCAAAGTAGATTCTATAATAAACAAAACCAATGGAGTCAGAGTGTCAGCTAATCAGAGGCAGAGTTCCTGGAACAAACAGCAAAAACTGGTTTGCTTTGACAGAAGGTTTATTGACTTTCTTTTCAACTATTCTCAACATTTCAAATTTATTTTCAACATTTCAACTTTATTCGTAATATTTTGACTTTATTCTAAACATTTCAAGTTTGTTTTTGACATTTCGATTTTTAGTTCTGTCATTTTATGTCGTTTTATCATGCTGATGTTTGTTCAAGTGTTCATTTTCTCATCAGTTTTGTTTAAATTAGTCATTTGATGCTCTCGACATTAAGTCGTCCAGATGTGTGGGCGGGACCTTGATACCACAGCTCCAACACTGGTCACTACTACACAGAGTCCTGCTAAAATGGCGTCACCAGCGCTTGTATCTGGGATATTTTGGCTTCATTTTTGTACAGTGGGAGGAAGAGGAGATGCGTCATCCATCTTAATTTACAATCTATAGTCCAGGTCAGGGGTTTAGAAAGTATGACGCTGTGAGGCCCCCCTTCAGACCTGCCTGTCCATCTCACTTCTCGTCTGTCTCACCTGTCTGTCCTTTTCTGTCTCACCTGTCTCCAGGTGCAGTCCATAGTGAAGCGCTGTGGTCTGCCCAGCAGCGGGAAGAGGAGGGAGCCTCTCCGGGTCTATCAGATCCCTCAGAGGAGGAGGATCAGCAAAGACCCCAAACGGGTCACCATGGAAGACCTCCGCATGCAGGCCGTCAAAGAGATCTGCTACGAGGTGAACACACACACGCACACACACACACACAGTGTCCAGCGTCCAATTTTAAAGTTTTTAAAGTTTTTAAAGTTCTTGGGCCCTTACTATTTCCCATTTAGATGCTACTATTAGGTCATATTATTAAAAAAACACAATATGATTTAGCATTTCTATGCTGCTGACACAGTTATATTTCTTCTTTTACAGTAATGACATCAATCAATGTATGTTTCAGAATGTTCTTAACATGTTCCTCTGTGTGTGCCCCCCCCTCAGGTGGCTCTGGGAGACTTCCGTCACTCCCGTCAGGAGATCGAAGCGCTGTCCATCGTCAAGATGAAGGAACTCTGTCGCATGTATGCCAAGAAAGACTCCAACGAGAAGGACAGCTGGAGAGCCGTGGCCCAGGACGTCTGCGACACCGTGGGCATTGGAGAGGAGAGGAGCCCCCCCACGGAGGAGGGAGGAGGAGGAGGAGGGGGAGGCGGAGGTGGAGGAGGGGGAGGTGGAGGAGGAGAGACGGGAGAAGGAGGACAGAAAAAAAACGTGTATGATCTGAAGGCTCACATTGATAAACTGACTGATATTTTGGAGGTGAGTTCTGTGATTAATGAGTAAAACTATGATGTTGTTAAAGGAACATTCTGCTCAATCACACAGTCAGGAGGGGAGAGGTCATTTACACCATGTTTTTAGCCTAAATCTTCACTGTAGATCCATAGCTTGGAGTGGTCAGCGGTTAGTCTATGTAGCTAACATTAGTTGTTGGTCTGTGTAGTTTAAGTTAGCTGTTGGTCTGTGTAGCTAAAGATGGCGGTTGGTCTGTGTAGCTAATGTTAGCGGTTTTCTGTGTAACTAAAGACAGTGATTGATCTGTGCAGCTCAAATTAGTGGTTAGTGTAGGTAATATTAGTAGTTGGTCTGTGTAGATAAAGTTAGCAGGTAGTCTTTGTAGCTAAAGTTAGCAATTAATCTCTGTAGCTAATGTTAGCAGGTGATCTGTGTAGCTAATGTTTGTGATTAATACGTCTGTGTTGCTAAAGTTAGCGGTTAGTCTGTGTAGCTGAAGTTAGCATTTAGTCTATGTAGCTAAAGTTAGCAGTTAGCCTCTGTAACTGTAAGGCTACCTGAATATCAGATAGAGTACACTCATAAAAATGATCTGCCATATTTCAAATCTTTGTTTGATGGTATATTGATTAAATTTTATTTGATCAAATTCTTAAGGACCGATTAATTGATGATTGATTAATGGTTACCATTCCTATATTGGACATTTTATTAAAATCTTGACCTGATGAAAAGTCATACTTGAGGCGACTCATAATAATATAAATGTCTCCGTCTCTTCCAGGAGGTGAAGTTGCAGAACAACATGAAGGACGAGGAGATCAAAGCTCTGAGAGACAGAATGATCAAGATGGAGAGCATCATACCTGTTCAGGTACGTCCACGTGTCAGGTCAGCTCCATCAGCTGGTTGTCACACTCCCGCTAATGTCCCAATGTGTCCTGATTCTCTTGTTTCCAGGACGACGATATGAACGGCAAAGAGGGCGAGACACCTCAGAGAGATGGGGACGACGGCGAGAGAGAGAGCCCCCTCCCACCGGACCTCCGAGTTAAACGACTGATGGACGAGGACCCAGCATTCAGAAGAGGACGCCTCCGCTGGCTCAAACAGGAACAGCAGCGAATCCTGAACCTGCAGCAGCAGAACATCACCAAGAAACTACGAGGACAGAACCAGAGCCAGGGTGAGTGGTGTCAGACGGGTTCACTGTGGGGGGGCGGGGCCTGTTGTTGACTCCTGACTCACTTTCTGTGTCTCCTCCCTGCAGGTCAGAACTCCCCCGTTGTCCCGGTTCATCTCCCTGGGACCGGCCGCTTCATCCCTCCCCAGGAGTGCAAGCTCAAGTTTCCCTTCAAGAGTAACCCCGCCCATCGGTTGTCATGGGGACCAGCGAGCGCCCGCCTGCAGGCTCTCGGTTTTGGGGAGGGAGGAGGAGATGGGGGAGAGCAAAAGGAGGAGGGGGGAGGAGGAGAGGGTAAAGGTTCTCCCTCACCACCTCCGCCTCCTCAGGGTCAGTCTCCTGCTCTCTTGCCCCTCCCCTTCCAGCCTCCGCCCCCTCGCATGCGTACCCCGAGCCCCCATCGAGCCTGGCAACAGCGTAACCAAGGCAACCAGGGCAACTTCTACCACCACCCACAGGGCAACAACCAAAACCACCAGCGTCGCTACCGCCGCAACTCTCTGGACAGCTCCACCCACGGCAACAGTAACTATGACGGCAACCAGCATCATAGTGGTGGCGGTGGTCACCAGGGGAGACCGAGACAGAGGAGGGGTGTGTCGCCGGGGCCAGGAGGGGATAGAGGAGGGGGGAGAGGAGGAGGAGGAGGAGGAGGAGGGGGGAGGGACAGAGACGGAGGCTTCCATTATAATCAACACCATCACCATCAGTACCATCACCACCCCTACTACAACCCCCACAATGCACCATTCCAGCCAGGACCCCACCCCAATTACCACAGCCTGCCACGCTCGGGAGCCCCACCCCCTCCTGCTGACATGCTGCTGGGGGCGGGGCCACTGCCACAGGGTGGGTGGGGCTTCACAACCCCACCCAGGATGAGACGGCAGTTCAGCGCACCAGACCTCAAAAAAACAAGGAGACCCCCATCTGACCTCTGACCCCAGGGAGGTCTCTGATTGGCTGCGGGACACAGGGTGGTCCTGATGCTGTAGAGAATAGGCCGTGTGTGTGTGTATGTGTGTGGTGTGTGTGTGTGTGTGTGTGTGGTGTGTGTGTTCTCAGCATCTTTAGAATAGTGAATCAGCCCATCACACACCAACTAACATCACACACGTCCTGTATCTTCAATCCTGCTGTGTGTGTGTGTGTGTGTTTGTGTGTGTGTGCGTGCGTGTGTATGTAGCTTGCTCCTAGCCTTTACGTTAGCATGGGTTAGCTGTTGCCATAGCGACACTGTTTTAGGAAAAATGGATTCTTCTATTTTTTATTTCTTGCCATTCTTCAAACTGTCAAACAGAATGGAAGTTTGTTTTTTTTTACATTATGATTTAGTTTTATTGATTTTATCGATCGCTGATGTTGATCGCTGATGATCTGGTCTTGATCAGTCGTTTATAACGAGGTGCCTTAAAGCTGAAGCGTTAGCTCCTGGGCCTAGTTACTGTTTGCAGAAGTCTCCTGTTGGAGCTGTTTTTTTACTTAAAGATGAAGTACGTTGGGCAGGGCAGGTGTTTGTACTTAAATGGACTTGAGTTTTAGCCACTGTTAGCCCAGGAGGCTAACTAGCCTGGTTTAGCCTGAGAGGTCTGTGTTAGCTTGGGCTAGTCAGTTAGCCTGAGCAGGGAGCAATGAGTGGCTATATAGCTTTTTTAGGCTAATACGTTATGTGGTGAAGTGCCACACAAGCCCAAGTTTTGCACAGGTGAAAGTATTAGCCTAGCATAGCATAGCCTAGCCTAGCCAGGGCGGCATTCATGTTGCATGGGAATTACAGCTTCTACGACTTAAGTAACAGTTTGAAGTGTTTAACATGCTGATCTAAGGTTAACCAGTGTTACAGTGTGAAAATAAACTTGTTAGCGCTCTCTGGTGGTCAAACTAACAACAAATGCACATATTTTTCAATCTGGTTGATTCATCGTTTAAGCTCAAGTTATAAACAAACATTAATTTTCGGTTTAATGTCACAACAAAAAGCATCAAATCAACACGTCTGAGAAGCTGAAACCAGTCAATGTTTGACATTTTTACTTTTAAAATAGTCAAAAAATAGTTGCTGATTAATTTTCTTTGTCGATTATTGAACCGAAAGGTTGCAGCTCTTGACAAATATCAAACTTCTTAGCCTGGTATTGATAATTTAACAATGTGATTACCACGGCAGCATGTTATAACAATATTTTTATGTTATTACGACACACAGACGTATCACTTTATAACAAAACTTCTCTCCTTTTAACAATGTGCAGTTTATTTTATTATAGTTGAAACATTCATGTTATAATGTGACAACTTTGAGTTATCACGTCATAACTGACATTACCAAGTTATAACAATGTTATTACATTATAACAATTAGTTATTACGTCATAACACGTAATAATTTAAGTTTGTATATTGTAATAACATGTTAACATCTTATTACAACAATAAACTTAACAATATGTGATACTGATCGTTTTTTTCATTTTCTAGTGTGTCAGTGATTCGCTGAATATTTTTTACAGTCAGAAAAATCAACTTTAAATGACCTCAAACATGTCTGCAGTATTTCAGTTCTGACATTTCTTTTTTCACATCAATATCACTGATGTATCTGAGCTGTAATACTGGAAAACAAAGCGACTGTACATATAATTACAATTAATACAACAAAAAAACTGTGGTTATAACTATAAATATTTAAATGAAATAAAAATTGAATATTTTCTAGTGGTCAGCTGTCAGGAACATTTTCTTCAACACTTGAAGCTCGTAGTTACCGTCTCTCCCATGTGACTTGAATGCTGCGTCGCTGAATGCTACAAACCAAAGAAAGCTGCTCTGTGGCGCCTCCTGCAGGAGCGCAGAGAGCTGACAGACACACTGCTGTACAGAGAGACAGACAGATCGAGGAAGAGGAGGTGTTGTGCTCGTAGATGTTGAGGCATGTTGAATCTTTTTAAAGCGTTGTGTGTGTATATTTGAAGTGTATCCAGACTTATTTTGATGTTTTTATGAGGATGAATCTATTTTAAAAACAGGCTGCAACGTAAAGAATCGTGCTCACCTTCACTGTCTCTGGCAATCGTGGGAAATGTAGTAAGTGACACCTGACGTGAAGCCTGATGGGAGATGTAGGACATATTTAACTGAGGTGGGAGATGTAGGAAACGGGAAAAGACGATGAATTGTGGTATATGTAGGGCTGTGTACGCAAGGAATTCTGGGAAATGTAGTATGAGACTGAAGAGTGGGATGAGAGAAGGAAGAGTGAGACACTTGAAGAAAAACACCTGAGAATACAATAAGCTTTGTGTTTGTAACAGACACTACAACATGTTCAGTGTGATTTGAAAGGATCTGACGATACTTTAGTTTTTATTTTGTTCACATCAGCTGTGACAAGAAGGGACAGGAGAGACCCTGCTGCCTTCCTGAGACGTCAAGAAGTTGGAAATTGTGGCTTTTTGCTGATGTTTCTACATCTTCTGTGTCAAGAGCTTTAACATTAATGATGAGTTTTTAAAAGTTTAAGGCTGCAAATAATGATTATTTTCATTATTGAAGAATCATTTGCTCAAATGTAAGGAACAAAACAAGAGTTGATAAATGACTGGACCGATTAATTGATCAGAATAGTATCTGATTAATATTCTGTTGATGACTTTAAACACATGGAATTGTGGGGAGATTCTTTTTTTCGTTGTTGTGTTCACTGCACCTCTGAAACGTAGAAATCAACCATCCTGCCACAAATTTCCAACTTCCCACGTCAAGTGAACGCAGCCTCAACAAGTTTATCTGCCCTGAATGATGACATGTTTACTGTTGGGAGGAGCTGGGAGTTGGCAGCACTGCCTTAAACCCCGCCCACACCAGAGCAAGGCATTGTGGGAGATGACGAGTGGAGCGCCTTTGCGCTCTGTGACTTTAGGACCTTTTTTTCGCAGAAGGTCAGAAAAACCAGCCAATGGGAGCGCCCCTTCCTCTGGCACAGCGGGAGGGGAGTCGCCACAATGACAACGATGACAAACAAAAACAAAAAAAACTCAAGAATTGATTGTGATTGGCCAGAGAAGCATGACGTCAGCAGAATTTTATTTCTGCCTTGTTTTGCTGTGCTGTCTCTGGGATTGACCAATCACGGGACAATCTTGATAACCTACTGCCACCGCCGGGCTTGATGGGAAACGATGTTTCTTTTTTGTTTATGGGATTTTTTTTTTCTTTTTTAAAAACTTTTTTTTTATGTCCAGCTTGGGCTTCTGATTGGCTGTTTAATTTTCTTTACTTGATGTATTCATTTGCTTCTTGTCCTGAATATTTTAACCCCGCCTACATGTTCAGCCTTTGCTTTGTGATGTCATCGCGTCATCATTGCTATTATTAATATAATTATTATAAAGTTCTAAGTGTCATTAATATTGGGTTCTTTTGGATGCTGCTAAAGGGAGCTTCGCCCTCATGCAACCGTCTGAGTGCGTTTATGTGGTGTGTGTGTGTCGAGTGTGCTGGATGTGTGTGTGTGTGAGAGAGCGCGCCTGTGTGTATTTGTGTGTGTGTGTGTGTGTGTGTGTGTGTGTTTCTGGGTTAATTTAGAATCATAATCTAAAGTTTGTTTTACTTTATAAAGCTGATTTATCGTTTTTCTTCTAATCGTCTGTTTTAGTTTTTTTTTGTTTTGGAGGTTTGAGGAGGAGGATTGGGGGGGGGGGGGGGGTGATTGCTATGGCAACCCAAATCAGCAGAATTCCAGAACATTCTAGAACTCTCATTTACTGGCCCCACCCATTCCCTGCACCTCTGCTCCAATCACAACCTCAGAATCTGTGACATCACAGCATGATGTCACTTCAGGACTCTGGAACATGGACATGGACATGATGACATCATGGTGGCCCTCCTCCTATTGGCTCAGAGCCCCTCACTTGTTTTTCTGTCTGTGTTGGGTTGTTGTGTCTGTTGTTGTTTGTGTTGTATCAGGAACCAATCTCAGGCTCTACCTGCAGACAACATGATGGCAATAAACTGTCGATGAGACTGAAAAACTCAACACGACTCTGCTCCTGCTTTACTGTCTCCCTCCAGAAAGTTCTGAACACTACTGAAAATGAAGAAAACATCATATTCTCTTTAACAGCAGAGCAACATGCTGCAGGTACAGGAGAACTTTAACGAGCACACGCAGGATTTTCCTTTTGTTAGTCAGCGTGCATGACAGTGACAAGATCAAACAGTTAAAAGCTTAAAAAAATGCACAGTGAGAATGTTTCAATGAAAAATTACAAATAAAAAGAGAATCATAAATATGATTTTATATTAGCTGTCACACTTGTGACAACATGTTGTGTCTGTTGACTGATGAGAGAACATAAACGAGTGGTTGGTAAACAAGTTTCAACTCCTGTTTTTTTATCTGCATCATTGTACACAGATCAATCCAACATCATGACAGGCTGTAAACTTTACAAACTGAGTCTCTAAATCACCACAAACCACAAAACTAACTGTGATGGAAGCAGAGAAGAGTGATAGAAACGGAGCGCAGCTGACGCGCTGTCAGACACTTTACCAGAGCGCACCGCGGAGCGCGCAGGGCAGCTGACGCGCTGTCAGACACTTCACCAGAGCGCACCGCGGAGCGCGCAGGGCAGCTGACACTTGTTTTTGTCTCTGACAGGCTCAGATTGTTCTTGTTAGTGTCTGACAGCGTTATGGAAAGGATCAATACAGTCAGAGAGCTTTTTTTTAAAGAGGAAGAGACATTTGGTTTAACCAGAAACAGCTGATTTATTGATCTCAACAAACTCAACAGACTCCCTTTGGAAAACATCATTTTCTACAGGTACTTACTGACTTTTGCTGAAAGTCGAGATGGGATCAGATGTAACATCATTTAGCACATGATGCTTTTTGTCCCACAAAACTTATATTTAATGGACAAACAGAAAGCTGACTCAGCAGCAGATGTCACACACACACACAGGAAACTTGAAAGTCAGTTGGCAACGCACCTCATAAGAGAGATGACAGCATCTACTTTATCTTTTTGTGTCCAGAGGCAGCAGGAAGCCTCAAACATTCAAATAAAAAATGAGCTAAAAACACAATGAGGAAGCTGGTGAGAAAACAAAACTAAAAAGAGAAACACATGCTGAGAGTCACAAAGGAGCTGAAGCCTGATATCAACAGAGCAACAGCTGAACTCAGAGTGAGATCACACTTCCTGCTTCAGAAACTGTCAATCAAACCACACTGACACACACACTTATAAGTTATAGTGTCTTAGCTTCTCCTCTCAGACGAAGACACACATACAGTCTGAGGAGCTGAGGATCTTGTTCAGAATGCAGCTCTTCTTCATCCTCCTCCTCCTCCCGTCCCATGTTACCATGGTTACAGCAGTGGCAGGTTGCCACAGTGACAGGGACAAGGACCACCGTCCGAGGGAGACCTGCACAGCAGCCGGCTTCAGTGACATCCCAGCAGGATTCGAACTCTCGACTCAGGTAAGAGCACGAAACAGCAGCAGCTGCTGGATGGAGACAACGATTAACATCAGGCTCAACATGAAGTCAGTTCAGATGTGCAGATGTTTGCTTTTTTTAAAAAAACACTCAGAGATGAATCTGACAACTGCAACTAACTCCACTCCAGTTTTAGTCCTGAAAGAAATGTTACATACAAGTTCATTTTTTGTTTTCAGAAACAATATTTGGGGTTCTATCAGGATATCTGTGCACTTTTTAAAATAGTTTTTAAGACACTAACAAAGGAAAGGGTGACATGTTTTAAATTAATAATAATAATAATATGATTTATATATATGTGTGTGTGTATGTTCTGTGGTGCTAAAAGCACCAAAAAATACACTTAACAGCAATGTCACTTTCATTACTTCTTTCTTTCTGCAGTAGAATCTTTTGGAACTACTTTCTTTCTAATGGAAAGTAACACTAGTTTTGAATTTTTCAAATGTATTTTTTTGATGACCAACCTTTGACATGTGCCATTTAGTCCCATTGTATCAGAAAAGGCAGACATCTGTACAGCTCTGCAACCGAAAATAGTGGAGAAATAGTACTAAACTTTTGATTTTTGGGTGAACTGTCCCTTTAAACAAAATCGTAAGAACAAATTTTGCTTATAGTTCTGAACATAGATAACAGAACTTTGCTGAATCAGGAAGCAATATGCAATATAATATTCCTGAGCAGCACTAGTCAGGGTTGCCAGGTCTGCATTGCTACTTTTGAAGTGATTTTTTTTACTGCTGGTTGGGTGAATCTATTTTGCATGCAAATTACATTAATAATATCTAAAAATACACATCTGTAACTTGAATAAAATAATTTTATTTATACCTAAAGCTTACCAAACAAACCCCACTTGTCACACAGTCCTGGCAACCCTGACCCTAATGCACATAAATAACAACAGGAGCCTCAAAACCACCTCAAACTATCGTCCTCATTGAAACATGAAGCGAACCACATGACATCCTGCTGTGATGGCATTTATCTATCAAATCTTACTTCAGGAACAGGACATGGAAGTTCTGGTTGTGTCAGGGGTGACCTCGACCCTGATTGGATGAAGCGTTTGACTGACGGGAGGAGACCGCAGGGGAGGCACATGCTTCCTGTTTGAGACTGATAAGATGACAGTTTGACAGGAAACCCTGACAGCTCTAAATGTTTTTCCTCTTCTGCTCTCTCTCTCTCTCTGTTTTTTAGGTTCTGTCATTTCCCAACAACCTGTTCTCCAGTCTGTCTTGGTCCTCCTTCCAGATCTTTACGGAGATCTATGAGATCGACCTCACAGGCAACAAGGTGTCTGTCTGCACCATGTTTATAAAAAATAATAATAAATACTGAATAAATTCAGTTCAAGTCAGTAGATATCAGATTATCATATTATTATATTGTAATATGTACTTAAAAGACTTAATGACTTTCTGCGTATCCAGGTTCCAACGGTGACCTCCACAGTTTCTCCGATCCTTCCCACCCTCAGGGTTCTCCGGCTGGGGTCAAACCGTCTTACGTCCCTCTCTGACAACTCCTTCACCGCCTGTCCAGGTCTGACTGAACTCTACCTGGACAACAACGCCATGGACTCTCTGAGCGACCACACCTTCTCTGGACTCAGCAAGCTGGAGGTCAGTGTGTTAGCATGTTGTGACTGTAACCTGTTAGCGAAGAAAGTTACGGTGCAGATCATGAAGGTAGCATGTTAGGAAGTTAGGATGCAGGTCATGAAGGTAGCATGTTAGGAAGTTAGGATGCAGGTCATGAAGGTAGCATGTTAGGAAGTTAGGAAACATACTATGAAAGGAGGGGAGTCAATCTGAATCAAAGTCAAAAACATAGAAAGGTAGCACATTAGATTAAGTTTTAGTTTTCTTACCAAGGAACACTTGACTCCTCAATGGTCCATCTTTTGACCAGCTGTCCTGTCCTCTAGATCCTGGATTTGTCGTCCAATCATATCAAGGTTCTTCCCAAGCTCATGCTCCACCCACTTCCTACCATAGAGACCCTCCTCCTGGAGAACAACAAGGTGGGAGAACACACACTACAGACCTTTAAAGTATTTGAGCACATAATCAGTCAAATAAAGGTGGTTTAATGAGTGTGCAAGCTTACCGGTGCTACAAGTCCTCAGCAGATAACCATTTCCTTGCCTGTGCAGGAGCTCAGGTTTTCAGGACATTTCCTTTTCACTTCAGATCACGGTGATGCCAGATGATTGGTTCAGCCAGAAGGAGGAGGTGCCGTACATCTACCTGTCAGCCAATCCCTGGGCCTGCTCCTGTTCACTTGGTTACTTGCGCAGGTATCTTGAAGACTACGAATTCAACGTCTATGTCCGAGATGGCGTGATTATCAGGAGTGACGGAGAGAGTGTGGTGAGTCAAAGATATGGCGCATGCTCTGCTGTGACAGCACAGACTGTACTTTGGTTGACTTCATGTCACGTGCTGTCTGATGTTGTTTGTTTGTAGACCAATCTGTGCAGTTATGTGGAAATGAATGTCTCCTTGGGGACAACAAAGTCAAATTCAGAGAGTACCACAAACTAAAAAGAATTGACAGCCGAAAACAAGACAGACAGACAAGGAGAACATGAATGTACCCAAACTCCAAACCCAAATCTGTGTGAAGCCCGAAGTTGTCATACTTCTTGAGTTTTGGTTTCTGGTGATGTCACCATCTGTTACCTACAGAGTGGCATTACAAGGCATCAAAGACCAGCTGATAGGAGATGGACAGTTAAGTCCAAATTAAAGAGTTCAACTATCTTGGTGTCTTGTTAATGACTGAGTGTAAAATAATGTTTGAGATTGACAGATGGAGCAGTGCCACTGCAGCAGTAATTTGGAAACTGTGCCAGACTGTTGTGGTGAAGAGGGCGCTGAATCTGAAGGTGAAGTTGTCAATCAACCAGTCAATTCTCATTTCAAACCTCATCCTCATCCTCATTCTGAATCTTATCATGAAAAAGGAAACCAAAAGAAGATCAAAAATCCATTTACTGATATGACCGCTGATCTGCCTCAAGGCGGATCAGCACCTCTAAATCTGAGGCCATGGTTTTCAGCAGGAAACCAGTGGAGTATCTACTCCTAGTAGGGAATGAGTCCTTACCCCAAGTGAGGGAGTTCAGTTATCTCAAGTTCTTGTTCTCGCGTGAGGGAACAATGGAGCCTGAGATGGGCTACAGAATCACAGCAGTGGGAACGTTATTGCATTCGCGTTATTGCACCGTTGTAACAAAAAGAGAGCAGAGCCAGAAGGCAAAGCTCTCAATCTACCAGTCAATCTTCATTTCTACTCTCATCTGTGGTCATGAAGGGGTCATGACCGAGAGCGAGATCCTGGATACAAGCGGCCAAAATGGGTTTTCTCTGGAGGGTGACTGGCATCTCCCTTAGAGATACAGTGAAAAGCCCAATCATCCGTGAGGGATGAGTAGAGTAGAGTAGAGTAGAGCCGCTGCTCCTTTGGTTCTGGCATCACATTAGGATGCCACCTGGTTGCCTCCCGAGGGAGGTGTTCCAGGGACATCCAGCTGGGAGGAGGCCAGGGGGCAGACTGAGGACAAAGTGGAAGAATTATATCTCCACCCCAGCCTGGGAACACCTCGGGATCAACCCAAAGAAAGTCTGTGGTCCCCTGCTGGAACTGCTACCTTCACGACCCAACCTCAGACAAGTGGTTGAAGATGGATGGATGGCGCTAACTGACAGGACATGTGTGGAATGGGTCTTTGAAGCGGACTCCAGAAAGTTGTATTTAACAGAACTACTATGTGTCTGAGGATGAGGAGCTCAGACATTTTAAAGTCGGTCTGAAGAAGAGAAAAACAACTTTCAGAACCAGAACAAGCTGGAGGGATTACATATTCCATCTGGTATGAGAATACCTTGAGATCTTCCAGAAAAAGCTGCAGGACATGGCTGAGGGTAATGCTTAGCCTGCTGCCACCACAACTTGGACCTGGATAATCATTGAAAGGAATGGATGGATGGAGACTTTGGTAAGACCGGCTTCACACAGACTTTGGTTTGTGATTTGATTACTCTTAAAATAGGACACTTGAGTGTCCTTGAATGTCACCAGAGTAAAAAAGGAAGTGTAGTTAAATCAATGGCAGCCTGAAAACTGATTAAATGATTTGGAAAATGATCAGAAAATGTACTGAGACTTCTTTTTTTGGTTGTGATCTGTTCTCAGGTGTGTGACTCTCCACAGTGGCGTAAGGGCACACCTGTGCTGCATCTGGAAGAATCTGATCTGTGTTCAGCTTCGACGCCTGAAGGTCCAACCGGAGACTTTTACCAGCCAATCACTACCATCCGTCCTTACAAGATTCTGATTCCTACTACTGCTGCTATCCCAGCTGCTACCCAAACTGATATCCCAACTGCTATCCCAACTGCTATCCCAACTGCTATCCCAACCACTCCTCCTCCTCCTCCTCCTCCACCTCCCACACTACTACTACTACTACCACAACTCCTGTTCTTCCTACTACAACTACTACTACTACAACTCCTGTTCTTCCTACTACAACTACTACTACTACAACTCCTGTTCCTACTACTACTGACTTTTCTCTGACTTCAACTGCTACACAAGCTTTCATAAAAGAACTCCACACTGTGTACCACAGAGTGGTCACATGGTCCTGGCACCAGTCCTTCACCAGACTTATTGAATGGTCAAATCATTCAGGGTCAGTGGTGAAAAGTGAGGTGCCAGTGGTTGAGCCACATACCTTGACTACTCGTCCCACTCTTCGTCCCAGACCCTTAACTAAAAGTCCGGCGGACATGACAAGCGTGCCAAAAAGACCTGCTGAAACAACCAAATCTGTCCCCTCAACCGTAACATACACAACACCAAAACTCCAGGTAGTCACAACAACCACCACAATCCCTTCATGGGTTATTGATGACCCGGATCGGCAGCAACGTGGTGCTGGAGGTGCAGGCGTGTTCTGTTTTTGGCTTTTTGCTGGGTGTCTGCTGCTGTGTGTGGTGTCAGCGGTGTGCATATTGACGACTCTGGTGAAGTTGGTTATCTGGTACAGGAGAATGTATAAGCCCCTGAGTGTGATGCTGGCGAGGAGGGGGGGAGGTAGTGAGGGAGTGAGGCTGTTAACGTACAGTGGGAGGGAAGAAAAGGAGGTGGTAGGAGGAGAAGTGATGCCACTGTATCGCTCTGTTCTGTTCATCAACACAGAGGGAGGAGAAGCTATGCAGAGAGAAGATGGTGGGAAGGAAGGTGAGGGGGGAGGACAGAAAGAAAGACTCCTTGTCACCCTGGAGCCGACAGGAGGAAAAGGAGGAGGAGCGATGAGAGAGGATGAAGGTGAAAGAGGAGGGAGGGAAGAGGGAGGAGTGTACAGGAAGACTTTGTACCGTCTTTTAAGCAAAGAGGAGGAGATAGAGGGATGGAGGGATGTGATGGAGGAGTGTCGGGTCTCTGCCGGAGATGGAGGAAGGAGGGGAGGGGGGAAAGATGAAGGGATGGATAGAGAGAGGAGGGGAGGAGAAGTTTCCAAAAAGCGCTACAGTGTCATTCTGAGGGAGGAGAGGGAGGAGGCAGGGGGAGGGAAGGAGGAGCTGGACTGGGTGGTGGGTGGCTGGGAGGTGAAAAGAGGAGGAGGGGAGGAGGAGCCCAGAAGCAGCTGGGGGGAGTGGCTGGCAAACTACTTACCCAGCATGCCCTGGGGAGTGACCATGCCGCCTGAAGGTGATGCCGCTCAGTGATAGGATCAGTTAGGATCAGGACCAGACGACAGTTCTTGTACTCCTGAACCTCACTGCAGCCTTTGACGCTACAGGTCACAGCATCCTGTCAAACAGACGGAGACACCGGGTGGGGACATCTGGCACAAAGTTAAAATGGTTTCCATCTTACCTGGTGAACAGGAGGTTCTGCGTCCTTGTGAATAATTGTGCATCTTCATGTGCTTCTGTAAAGTGCGGTGTGCCTCAGGGGTCAGTTTTGGGACCTATTTTATTTTCTTTATATATGATTCCACTTGGGCAAATTATCCAAAAAACATGGCAGCTCCTTTCATTTTTATACCGATGATACACATGTACCTTCCCGTTCAATCCACTGAACCCTGAATGCTGAATTCACTGAATGAGTGTCTGTGTGAAGAACAAAAAAAAACAAATGGATGTGAAACCAATTTCCTTCAGCTGAACCTTGGTGAAACAGAGATCCTTGGAGATCATTGGGCCCCAGCAGGACTAAACAACAAGCTTGTTACACAGAATCTACTTGTTTGGTTCGATAACAATTTAAACAACAAGTTTCATCTCAGAAACGTCTCAAACATTCACTCCATTTTAACCATTTCAGATATACAGAGACCATTTTAGACGCCTTCATCTAATCGTGCTTTCAATCACCTGAATCAAAAATCTACTGATCGACATGTAATGACCACTTCTCCCTACTTAGCCATTCAATATTGCATTCATGTCGGTGGCTGATATTTTCAAAAATACCTCCTGTCTGTTCTTCAAATTAGAAATCAAATGTTCATAATTGGCTATTTTGGTCATTTCTCCCAACCATTCATTAAATCGGATGATGTTTTTTTGTTTTCCATGTTGCTTTTGTACTATATGAATGTAGGTTTTGGCAAATCAATGCATTCTAAATTTTTTTTTTTCTTTCACATTTTACTCAACATCCCAACTTTTTGGTATTGGGGTTTGTATAATTGAGAGACAGAGAGGCGTGACATTATTATCAACATTTGTAATAAGCAGAACTAAAAATCTAGCTTTAAGCAGAGTCTTTCTCGACAGTATGTCACTTCATATGTTTTGATCAGGGCGGCAGTCTTTAGAAAAAACATCTAATGTCTTCTCTGACCTACGTGTTTTGTTTTTTTTGACACTTAAACAGAAAAAGTACGTTATCTAAAGTTGTTTGAGGAACTCTTATATTAAAGTCTATGTGAAATACAGATGTGTCCTGTTGTTTGTGCAAAGATGTCCACAGGATGTTTTATTTACACGCTTCCCGTTCATGGTCTTTGTAACCAGCTGTGCAGTGTCTTTTGTTGGTGATGCAGTGTGTCAGTTTTTTGGGGTACTTGTGTTTTCATGAGTAGATTTTCAAGTCTGTGCTTCTACTCATATTTAAGTATGCATTACATTATGTAATCATCTTAGTTACTTTTAAGATCATATCTAAGTACTGAGTGCAATTTTAATCAATATCCAAAGCTTTCATCTGTGTTTTAGTAGCGAATAAGGTGATCTGATCACAAATGGATCAGTGAAAACCATGAGATAGAAACAAAAAAAACACTGCGGCAGCAGCAGCAGGTTTGGAGTAAGAATGTTAATGATTAATCTTTAATCATTAATTGATTAATTGCAGTTAAGAATTTAACCAATTAAAAATGTATTCATGGCTGCAACAATTAAAATTATTCTGTGACTGTTCTGATAATTGATTACCTGTTTTCAGATTTTTTTTAAAATGAAAAGTGGAAGAAGTGAAAAGTGCTTCTTAAATATTTTCTGGTGTCTTTACTCCTCTACAGTAAACTGAATATCTTTGACTTCTGGACAAAACACTTGAGGACGTCATCTTGGGCTTTGATTGACAACGATCATCATTTTTCACTATTTTTTGACGTTATACATGAATCAATGAAAAATTGAGAAAATGATCGATAGATTAATGGATGATGATAATAATCACGAGTTGCAGCCCTAATATTTAATCAATAGCTCCAGGCTGTAACTGCTCCTCGTTTGACATTGTTTTGTCTGGTGGAGCCATTTGTTGAACAAAGAAACTTATTACACTTAAAATGAGGGAAAATGACCAAAAAATAAATAAATAAATTTGAAAATGAAAAATAAGAAACGTGTTTTGTATCTTATAAATTATCAATGTGTAACAGGTATTAGCTGAACCCTACTGCAGCACACAGGCACAGAGGGACGACTGGCTTTATTTTCACATGAGCAGAACGGGATGTTGAGCAGGTAATACAACACAGGAAGAAGTCTGCAACTCAAACAACTCCAGCCCGAAAGGGGGATTGTGAACAATGGTGCGAGCCCACAGACCCAAACAGTTCTGTTCAGTGGCGGATGATGGTACTAGGAGGGACCAGGCAGAAGACGAGTTCAACGAGGTGGAAGGTCGAGGCCAGTCGAGGGGACGATGAGCTGACAGGTAGGTACAAAATGGACGCTCACCCAGGAACACTTGTGGTGATACAATGAGACTCTCTGAGCCACAGCCAGCTACAGTAAGCAGGTGCAAACACTCATCGAGTCGAAATGCCAGGCAGCCACAGACAAACTGGAGCCAAGGACGCGGAGGCAAATCTCATGGCCGGGGACAGAAGGCTGGTGCGTTTACCAGGAGACGGACGAAGCAGGCAGGCAGAGTTGGTAACCAGGACTAAATCCAGTCATGAACACTGGAAAGTCTTGCATGGAAACGGGGAACAATCTGACAACAAGGGAGTGAACTGGAGAGGCTTCTATACCGGGGTGATTGGCTGATGAGCTGCAGCTGTGAGACCAGGTGAGTGGAGCGGGGTGATGAGGTGGGAGTGAGGCAGTCGGGGTCAGTGGAAAAGTACTGGGAGAGCAGAGGAGCTGAATGCATACTGTGACACAATGATTAATCGATTGTTCGCATTTTCAAATATTGGTTGAGGAAAATGGACAAAGTTTGCATCCCTTGGAGAGTTGGGAGGAATTCAGACTGAAGATTTGAGAAAGAAACCAGAAATGATAACTCCCTTTAGAAATTATGTAATTTTTATATTTTATAAGATTTCAACGGCTGTAAAATAGTAATACTATCTCGCTTGGTAAACATGGCAACCAATTTTTTTGCAATTGATAAACAGTTGAATATGCACTTCAATTTAGATCCAGTTTTCAGCAGATCTACGGGCCTAACAGTGCACGCAAATTTGGACATCACTATGGACGCTGGTGAAGCAGTGAAGCATATGCTAGCTTTTTTCTTGCCTAAATGTTTTGCATAACACGGGATCTTTGTAAGTTTAAGACAAATCCAAAAGCATCCAGTTACAGTCCTCACAGTGAGCGTGTGGCCAATCAGTCAGTCGAGTGTTTTCATTAGGTTTTTTTCAGTTGTTCTGTATTCATACTAAGAGCAGACATTAATCAGCCTTGAAATCTCTGGAAGTACTTTAACAAAATAAACAGAGTGCAAAAAATATATCTGGGTATTTTTTTTATTAAACATCACTATATTAAACAAGAAAAAAAATTAAAACACATATGGTACATTCAAGAATGAACAAGTAATCAAGATATTGGATAAACAGAACTTAATAAAATCTGATTTTGACTAACAATAATAATTAATGGTTAACATTAAAATAGGGAATTTTATTATTCCAAGACACATTAAATATTGCTAATATTTGATATTGATATTTATTACTTCAGCCACAAGAGGCTCAGACAGGGTACAATCTTGTAGTGTTGCATGATATACTGAAATTATTTCAATACCTTTTCATTAAAAACAGTTCGGTATTAGAATTTCCCAATGTTTGGTACTTGTTGGGGCATTTGTGTATTGCACAGAAACTGAAGTGAATTTTCACCTTGTGCAGCACTGAACGTTTGTGTCTGTGTTCAGTGCGGCCTCTGGCTGAGCAGCGCATTCGAGACTCAGCTTCTATCTGTTGTTTCTCTCCAGTTTCTCTTCTTTTCACTCTCCTCTCTGTATGCTCACTAAGTAAAGTCCATCGGATCAGAACAGAATCCGATGTGACTCATTGCGTTTATTCCTCCAGAAGCTCCACTCTGCCCCCACTCGCTCCCTGTCTGTGGGCGAGTGGTAACACTGTCCTTCCACACACTCTGATACTCGCAAGAGGTTTTTGGGGCTTTCATTTTAGTGCTTTTTAAAATATTTAATAGCATAACAGCTGCATAGGGCTACTAGCACCGCTATATGCCACTTCTAAACTGTGGTATCACAGAATGGCCAGAAAAAGGCACACTGAGGAAAAATTTAGGGAACGTATCAGTGCCCATAGTGAACATAGTGCCAGTGAATAAAAAAGTGACTGTGCTGCTGGAGGAATGTTTTAGTGTAAATGTGCTATTTGTAGTTTTTGAACTATTCATAGAATACTACATTGGCATTGTGCAGGGAAGCTCTATAATACATCATATTATTACATTTGACCAAATAAATGTAATCACAGATTAGCAATGTGCCCTAATATGTATGAAATTAAGATGAAATAGTTCAAATTTCATTGTAAATGTACAGTTTTGCAACAGCAAACTATGTTCAGAACATTCTGTTTCTGATCTGTTAGGTATCGAGTATCAAACTAGTATCATTTCAGTCACAAGTATCGTTCTGGTATCGAATATCATGATACTAAACTTGTTATTGGTATGAAAGGAAAAATGTTGGTATTGTGACAACACAACAACGTAGTACATTGAACAATAATATAAGAGAACATTTTGGAAAAAAGTACAACACGAGTATGAATAGAACATGACAGATCAGGGACAATTATTTCTCTCTAGCGCCCTCCTGAGGGTATAAAGCTCATTACACATATTAGGAAACTATCACAGAGCTCCAAGTTCACAAATGAAACCTAGATTGTCTTTTTCTTACATAGTGATGCTGTGCATGCAGTGCATCATGGGACACTTGCGGTACTCTGTACACCTGGCAACTTAAAAACTCAAAATACAAACCTCTGATCTGAAGATTTGTATCTCATATTGAAATGTATTTTTTAACTTATATTGAGGAAGTGTTTTGGACATTATTTGAGTTGGAAGTAAAAGTGCCATTCATTTTTCTCCACAGATGAGGTTACATGACTCATAGTTTGAGCTCTTCCAGGACTTGGACTGCCATGAAACTCTCCTGGATACTTTACAACTCTATATGGTGCATTTATCTTTTTCTATCCCTGCCTATCACAACACAGTGTGAGCATGTTCCCAAGAATCTGATTATGATGCATAAATACCTGTCTGCATTAATTTTCATTTACAAAATCACTCATGAAACATGATGGTCCAAGGGCCTCATTTATGAAATGACTGAATTTGATCTTAAGTATGACTTACGAAGAAAACCATGTGTAAGTAGTTATTTATAAATTCCTACTTCGACTTGCCTTTCCTGACTAAATCTTCATTTGTGCTGCATATATAAGGCAAAATTACTGATTATAAGGCAGGTGCTGTCAATTTTAACTTAATTTAAGATTTATAGATCACAGGTGCTCAAGTTACAAATTTTCCTCACAGAACCTGCGTAAACAAGGTGTTTTGATGCTCAGTGTATTTTATAAATCAAATATAAGAACATCATCAGACATTATTTTAAGGCAAAATTCAAGTATAAATCTAAGAACACTTCTATAAATGAGGCCCTGGTTTGGTATTTTGGTGTCTGGTTTAGACACACTTGTGGTTCTTCAACTGAGTTGTCCAGGTGAAGTTTGTCTTACATTTGTCACACCAGTAGGTTTGTGTCCTGTGTGGATATGCTCATGATCTGAGAGTTGTGATAATGTATAGAAGCGTTTCTCACAGTGTTGACACTGGTGTGGTTTGAGTCCAGCATGGAAAAGCTTGTGTTTGTGATAGGAAGAGGAACTACTGAAACTCTTCCCACATTGTGCACAGTTGTATGGTTTCTCTCCAGTGTGAACACGCTCATGTCGTAAGCGTGTTTCTGGTTTTGAGAATGTCTTCTCACAAAGTCTGCACTTGTAGGGTTTTTCTCCAGTGTGAATAAGTTCATGAAGCTTGTATGAACTGGAGGAACTTAAGACTTTCCCACATAGCTTACATGGGTAGATTTTTTCTTTAGTGTGGCTATTTCTGTGTTTGTTGAAATGACCTAGCTGAGAGAAACTCTTCCCACAATCCTCACAGCTGTATGGCTTCAATCCAGTGTGGATCCGTTCATGTATCCTGCGGTACGATGAAGAAATAAACGCTTTTTCACAGTGTCTGCAGTGGTATGGTTTCTCTCCAGTGTGAATGAGTTTATGACTCCTGAGGTTGCACAAGTGAGAGAAAGCTTTCCCACACTGCTCACAGCTGTATGGTTTCTCTCCAGTGTGAACTCTCTGATGAACTGTAAGATCTGCTGCTGTTTTGTATGTTTTCCCACACTGGTCACAGCTGTATGGTCTCTCTTCAACGTGCGTGTGCTGATGTCGTCTTAGGTAATCTACAGTGGTGAAAGCCTTCTCACACTGGTCACAGCTGTACGGTCTCTCTCCAGTATGGAGTCTCAGATGAATCTTTAATCTATACGGTGTAGGGAATTCTCTGTCACAGTGTGGACAGCGGTGAGATCTGGGTTCTTTTGTGCCTCTCTGGTTCTATAGCAACAGACAAAGACAGAGAGAGAGAGAGAGAGAGAGAGAGAGAGAATAAGTGAAGTGCAGAGGGGAGCTGAGGATAAAATGTTATCTCTGGTTTCTACAGTGGCCCTGAGAGCTCAACACACTGCAACTTAAGAAAACACACGTAAACAGACAAAACACAAGGAAATTCAGAAAACATTTTCATCAAAAGGTGTATTTCTGTCAATCAATTAAATGATATCTGAGAAGATTCAGTGCTTTTGACAGATATAAACTTTTACTGTCGGGTACATTAGTGCTGACAGATGGCCTGTAGCCTGCATAGTAATCCAGTAAGCATAATTAGTCCAGAAATATCTCGAGGTATAGTCTGAGATAACATCAGCCTCGGTGTAAGAAAAGTTGCACACATTATTGCATTTTTTAAGGGTGAGGAGATTTTTTAACTAATATGTTGCCTTTGTGTTTGCGTTGTCTGTTTGTAAAGTTCTAAATATAATTTCTTATTCACTAACTGGCAATTATTCGTTCCCAGAAGATACTTGTTTGTTCCTAGAATATTTCCTTCCTTAAATTATCCCCATACAGACAACTACTAGCTTGTGTAATTGACAAAATCCCCTCTGGTGTGGATCTGCATGGAGTCACCGTTTTGAAGTTTTGGAGTGTTGGGCCCCTACAAAATGTTGTTTGGGGGCACCTGTTTTGTTAAACTATATTGGTGGGATTCCAAACTCTCTAAGGTGCACCAGATGCACACATTTAACATTAAATGCATCCACCTGGTGCACCTTAGATGGAAAAGATTCTAGATCCTTGAAAAACAAAACAAATTCAAGCTGACCCCACCAATTTAAATCTACTGAAAATAACAATGAATGGGACACACTGGGGCTCCTCTCCATCAAGAAAATCCTGAAAACTTACAGGAAAAAAGAATCTGCTTTTTATTTCAAACCAAACCAGAGCTCGTGATTGTTGGGAAGTGAGAAAAGACGAACCAAGAAAGAGTTTTTGGTGAGTTTTATTTCATTTTCTGTGGAATTTGACTGAAGCAGACGATGATGCCAGAGGAGTCTGGTGAGTTTGATGAGAGAGCAATAAATCAGCTGTTTCCAGTTAACAAAATGAATCGCTGTGTCCTCTGAACTGACGCTGCAGCGCGTTTCATCAACTGCGCTCCGTTTCTGTCACTCTTTCTAAAAATGACAAACCATTGCGACCCAAATCACAATTAGCCTTATCAATAAATTTCTGTTCGTCACACATAAATGAACATTTCTAACCATTTTTACTGCCTTATATTATCTTGACACTTTATTGTTAACATACACGCATGTTGCTGTAGCAGCCACAGATGTTAGATGTTCACACTGAATATCAACCCAATAAAAATCCAGTTTAAATTCCAGCTGGTGCTCACTGAGTTCTAAGAATGATAACAATTATAATGAGGTTGATTTTTGACAATAAAGCTTTGAAATGAATCACTTTTCATATGTGTGCAGGCTGCAGGCACTCAGCTTCTTAAAGAGAAGTAGGAGGAGGATCGAAGTTATAAGTATCACAATATTAAAGTAATGTAATTTCATTACTTTCCATTACTTTTGGATTAACTCAATATAAAATATGGTTCAATTGTTTTGCCTAATATCATGTTTTTAGGGAGGACTAAAGATTATTTTCATCATTTATTAATCTGCTGACTATTTTCTCAATTAATCGATTAGTTGTTTGGTCCATAAAATGACAGAAAATGGTGAAAAATGTTGATCAAAGTCCAACATGACGTCCTCAAATGTCTCGTTTTGTCCACAACTCAAAGATCTTCAGTTTACTGTCAGAGAGGAGTAAAGAAATAAGAAAATATTCACATTTAAGAAGCTGAAATCAAAGAATTTAGGCTTTTGTAATTAAAAATGATTCAAACCAATTAATTGATTATCAAAATAGATGCAGATTAATTTGATATTTGATTAATAATCGAATAATCACATTTTATGTTGTTAGGTTTATTGGTTTGTTCAGCTGTCCCTTCCTTTGTTTTGTGCAATTTATTGATTAATTAATGATTAATTAATTCTTTTTATTATTTGATTAGAGGCCATGATAATGAATTGGCAGCTGTGTGTGCACTGTGCATGGTGGAATATTACTTATTTTAAAACTGTAATCTAATAATTCATTATAACACATTATACATTATGTATCAAGTGTATCTGAAATCCGATTACATATTTTTTTTATAATGGAATACAGTTACCTTTTTAATTATAGTAATTATACATGATTACATTAATCCTGTTACATGTAATCCATTACTCCCCAAAGCGATCTGTCACTTTTTATATCACTAAGACACTTAATTTTGTTGTTCTGGTGCTGTAGAACCAAACTCCATTCAAAAAAAACAGCTGTTTTATAATATGAACATATTTTTTCACAGTAAAATCTTTATTAATCCGTCACTCAAACTATTTTCTGATTCACTTTGATCTGCAGACACATTCGGCACGCACGTCATTCTCTAAGTGACGTCATTGACTAACCTGTGATGAAGAGTTTGACACAGACACACAAACCGTCTGGACACTTCTGCAGACACCCAGAGGGGGCGTGGCCGTGAGACGTGACGCGTGGCTGCTCTCGTCCATAGAGAAGTCGGGGGGCGCGGCGGTATGCTAATTACAACCAGCTGTCAGGCCCGTCAGCGCCGAATGATTCTGATTCACGGACACACGCACGTACAATCAGATCAGAACGAGTCGGTGTAATTTTGTTTATTAATTGATTCGTGCGCACAGTAAGAACATTCCTACGCTCATACTGGTCACTGACGCCCAGAGTCTGCTGGTTCTCACTTCCGCCGTGCGCGCTCCCGCGAGCTGCCGGCGCAGGTAAAGAACGTTAATATCGGCCGACATGAACGAGCACAGAGGACCAAACACACAAAGTCACCTTTTCTGGAGAACTCATTCTTCCTCGTCCTCTTCTTCGTCGGTCTGCCGTCCTGGAGTCAGACAAAATGGTCTCCTCACAACAATGCAGGGGTCGCGTCGAGAAGGGAACCCCAGACTCGCAAAAGATCTCGCGAGAGTTGATAATAAACCTGCTTCCTGATCTTTCTTGAACCATAAACAAAGTTATTTTTGTCCTTGGATCTTCCTAAATCGTATCCACAACATTATACAATATATGTTGCATCATAATATGTAATTAGTTTGTGCAACGAAGATACGAGTTCAAATCCCGCGAGAGTTTCGCCAGGATGAGACCAAGAGTCGCCAAAAATGCTTCATAAACATATAGAACATTAATTCTCTGAGCAAATGATTCAGGGCCCCTAATAAAACGTTTTAGCCTCGTGGAATTTCAAACATAAACGATGGTGTGTTTGTTCACTAATGTTCTGCTAAATTTATCCACGTAGCTGCAGTATCACCCCCCCAGGACAAACTGTGAATGGTTCAGTCCCGCACAGCTGCTCACCCGTCTGTCTCTGTTTGTCTGGAAACAAGTAAAAACCAAAATCAGGGCGACAGAAACAGAGAGGCTGCAGAAGAGAGCTGAGAGGGAGAACAAGGGAGATTTAAAGAGAGAGAAAAAAAGATAAAAAATGTGCTTTGTATTTCTACATTATTAATGATTAATCAGTTATTAGCATTTGCAACCATCATTTGAGGAAAAACTGAAAATTTGTGATCTCAGTTTGGAGAGATGAGCAGAACAGAGAGGAAGCTGGAGAAATTTAGACTTAAGATTTGGAGAAACAGAAACATCACTGATTGGATGTCTGTTATTGATACTGTATCAAACATCAACAGTTAAAAAGTGAGGTAATGCTTCACTTTCCAGGTCAAATCATTTCATGGTAAATTGGTGGAAATGACCAAGTAATATATTTGAAATTTCTTAGAAATTAACCACATGTTGAGTTCTTTATTTTAAAATGTATGATAGAATTATAATACTATTATTCATCACGTATCTGTCATTTGATTACGTCTCTTTTTCTGTAACTGTAATGGAATACAGTTATTTTTTTATGTATAATAATTACACAGTTCCATCACACATAATTTGTTACTCCCAAACCCGAATTATTAAAATTAAAATTATTATTATATTATTAAATGTCTCGCTGGGTAAAAAATAGTCAAACACAGAACTGCTGTTTTTTATTGATCAAAAGATCCTAAAATAGTACAATATTAGAAAGTCTCTCATTGAACATCTAACATCTGGTTGCAGTTGCACATCAGGAGCAGGATCATCTGTTACAATGCAGAGCGACTTTCCAACGCCCTCTTAAAGCATTCAGTTGTATTCTGTGTTCTTCCAAGAATGAGTAAATATTTGCCATGTGTGTCCCCTGAAGAGACTTTGTAAGACTGAGGTGTTTGTTTAGTTTGTTTGGTTTTAAATACAACATTAACTTCAGCAGACGTGTTTTATTTTGAAAGTGTGGAGGGTTGAGTTCTTTTCCTTGTGAGAGAACTTTGATATAAAACTTCTTCAGATGCAGAGATTAAAGGAAAAGCTGCAGACTGTTGATTGAATAAAAAATAAATCTGAAATTAAAAAGTAGCATTTGTCAAGACCAAAGCTTAAAAAGTGACAAAACATTTGTTAAAACGTGAAAACATTTGAGGCTCGATTTCTGTGAAACAAACACTGAGACTGTGGAGAGGAGGCGTCGAGGCAAGAACCAACTGCAGCCCTGCAGAAATTAGGGTTCCTAAAGGGTTCTTCTTGAAGGGCTGAGGTTCTACCCAGAACCATTTGCTTCTGAGGAACCCTTTTTTAAAAACAGAAAGTGTTTGTGAAGGTTCTCTGTATGACTAGAGGTTCTATTAAGGACCCTTTTCACCCAAAGAAGCATTTTTGGAAGACAGAGTTCTTCAAGGATTGTTGAAATCCTTGAAGAACTCTTTCAATGGTTCTTTGTACTATAATATTAAAGGGTTCTCAGTAGAATCCTCTGGGTGGGTTCTTGATAAAACCCTTGGAATATTAAAAGGTTCCTGGCAGAACCCACTGAGTGTGTTTTATGTGTGTTCTAACCCTTGGATTCTTAAAAGGTTCCCCAGAGAACCTTTTTGTTGGGTTCTAGATAAAATCCCTGAAATATAAAAATGCTCTTAATAGAACCCCCAGAGTGTGTTCTAGGTAAAACTCTAATGTAGAGGGGTTCTCAGCAGAACCCTCCGGGAGGGTGGGGTTCTGGATAAAATCCCTGGAATATTTAAGTGTTCCTGGTAGAGCCCCTCAGTAGAACCACATGGGTGGGTTCTAGATATTACAATATTAAAAAGTCATTCTTGTGACATTATGCAGCTGCTGAAATGTGCTTATTTATTGAGTGTCAATTCTTAATCAAAATGTCAAAATCATCAACACTGAACATCTGAAAACAAAATGTGATAAATGAAGATAAATTTGTTTTTTGTTAATTGAACATTCGTTAAATCAAATGAAAAAAAAGAAAATAATTGGTTTAAAATAATAAAAACTTAAACTAGTGTATTTCACAAAATAAACATTTAAAACAAAATTAAATAGTCATATACAGTAAGATTAATGAATGCAGGAGAGGACATTAAGTCAAAACAAACAGCTGTGCTGTACTCAGCCATGTAACATCTTTTAAATTATCAATGAAAACTGTAAACAAGAACAGTTCAAACAAAGTACAGTTTATTACAGAGAACACAAACACACAAGTACAAGTTTAACACAAGATGAACTTAACAGAAATAAATAAGTGTTTCTCTGTAGCACCCCTGAAGGCATGATGCTCATTACACACAGGAGGAAGAACTGAACTATCACAGAGCTCCAAGTTCACAAATAATTCCCTTTTTAAGACATGATGATGCTGCAGCGATGCAGAGAATCACTGGAATGTTTGGGGAACTTAATACACCCGATGACTTAAAAACTGTCAACAGCGATCTCTGACATTGTAACCAAGATTTCTATGCTACTTGTGATGAAAGTGATATGATTTTTTGAACATACCCTGAGGTGGAAGAAAAAAGCTTTTCTGTGGCTTGGATTGACAAAGAAAATCTCGTAGAAATTTTACAACTCGATATGGTATTTTTATCTTTAACTATCCAGTCCCTCCAGGATCTTATGGGGATTTTTGAGGCCTAAAATGCCTGATTTCATGGCAACTTTTCATGAAAATTGTGATGCATGTTGTAATGTTTTTAGTCATTTTTTTGCAATTAAATTGTTGGAAAATTACAAAAAAGAGAATAAAACTGCATTCTGTTCCATACCCCACCAAAAAGGTTCAGGATTACAAAAATTCTAACAAAAAATGCTTTATTTGTAAATGAAAAGGTGCACCTGAGGGGTATTCCACAAAGAAGCAAAATCTTTTTGGAGATGTAGCTTAGTCAAAACAGCAATCATAAAATTAGAAAATATAAAAGTGCACAAAGCATCAATAAATGTCAGTAATGATGACAAAAATTGCAAGGTCATGCAGAATTCACTGGGACTGGTTGAATTTGTGTGAATCGTTGCCACTACAACATTGCAACTTCCTGGAGGGAGTGACTATCACTTCCTACCACGACACAGTGTGAGCACATTCTCAAGAATCTCATTATGATATGTAAATACATCTCTGCATTTAATTCAATTTACAAACTAAATCATGAAACATTCAGGTCCAATTGTTTTTTGGTGGCTGGTTTAGACACACTTGTGTCTTTTTAGCTGATATGCCCATGTCAGTTTTTGTTACATTTGTCACACCAGTACGGTTTGTCTCCTGTGTGGATACGCTGATGTACTAAGAGGTTGGAAGATGTATAGAAACTTTTGTCACAGTGTTGACACTGGTGTAGTTTGAGTCCAGCATGGATCCGTTCATGTTCGCTACGGTTTGCTGAAGAAATGAAAGATTTCTCACAGTGTTTGCACTTGTATGGTTTCTCTCCAGTGTGGATACGTTGGTGATTCTGATATGAACTGAAGGAACTTAAAACTTTCCCACATTGTTGACAAGGGTAGATTTTTTCTTTAGTGTGGACGTTCCGGTGTGTTGTGTAATTACCTAGCTGATTGAATCTCTTCCCACACTCTTCACAGCTGTATGGTTTCAGTCCGGTGTGGATCCGTTCATGTTTGCTGCGGTGTGATGAAGACATGAACGTTTTCTCACAGTGTCTGCAGTGGTACGGTCTCTCTCCTGTGTGAATACGTAAGTGAACCTTGAGGTGGTCTGACTGAGAGAAGGCTTTCCCACAGTGGTCACAGCTAAAGGGTTTCTCTCCGCTATGAGTCCTTTGATGGATTCTATATGTATTTGAAGATGAAAAAGTTTTCTCACAGTGTTCACAACTGTATGGTTTCTCTCCAGTATGTGCTCTCTGGTGAATTTTTAATCGTTGTGATGAAGGGAATTCTTTTGCACAGTATGGACAACTGTGAGATCTGGTGGTCTTTGTGCTTCTTTGTTTCTGTAGTGACAGAAAAAGATACAGAGAGAAGAGTATAAGTCAGTGCTTTCTGGGGGTTATTTTATTATGTAAATATAAATCATGTTGTTGAATGCCATGTGAATAGGAATTACTTTAATGAATATTAAATAAAGACAAATTTTCTTAGGTCTCATTAGGACTGAGACGATAACAGCATTACTGCAGTCATGTGATGCCTGAGCTCATTACTGTCATCACCGCAAAATTTATTTTGAAGGGTCAATATCATGTTGAGATCAGCACATCGATCTATTAATACACCAATGGATCAGCACTGTCACACAAGTCAGGAAGAAAGCCTCTGATTGGTCAACAGACTCAGCCAAGGGCATCTTTTGATTGCCTATAGGTGGCTAACAACATGCTAACAACAACAACAACAACTACTGTCAACATGGAAAAATGGATAAATAACTACAGAAGATATTTGTTGTTGGATTTATCATGGATTTATTTTACATCTCCGAGAAGACACAGCACTTTAAGGCTGACTACAAAGCTTCTGAGAGGAATACAAGTGCACAAAAGCCAAAGTCGTGAAGGTAAAATGCTAGTGTTAGCATTAGCTTAGCATTAACCTGTCCTGCTCAGCTTGGCCTCTGGTATTGCTGTTGACCAGTGGCAGACAGTAACAAAGTATATTTACTTCAGTACTGTACTTAAGTACATTTTTTGATTATCTACTTTACTTGAGTATTTGTTTTTTGTAAACTTATGACTTTCATTCCACTACAAGACAAATATTGTACTTTTGACTCCACTACATTTCTAGAAAGACTGTGTTACTTGTTACTTTTAGGCTAAACAGAGCTCTGAAGTCAGCTGTTGCTGTTTTTTCTTTTCTAAAATGCAATTGGCCATACTGTGTTCCTCGAAGAAGGGAACCAATCACAGTACCTGCTCTCAACTGGTTCTGATGTAAAACAGGAAACACATCATCCAGGTGCACTGTGTAACAAGCACAATAAGCGCTCCCTCTTTCATTCAAAAAAAATGTGGTAATGGTGATGGAGGGAGAAAGACTCAATTAAATCTCAATATGTTATCATTATTATTAGAAAAAAGAGAAATAATTCCAGGTAGGCTTTTAATGTTGGATTGTTTTTATCAGGATGAAAAATGTCACATAATTAATGTGTACATATATATATATATATATATATACATACATACATATATATACTGCCTCTGAAGTTATTTCAGTTATTTAACAGACTTGGAGAACTCCTGACAGTTGGCTTCAATCTAATTTTATGTGGTGATTTTAATACAGTTACGTCAGAAAATGACAATGCTGAGGTTTTTATCTGTGTTTCTATAGACTCTGTTAGCATCGTGGTTTACGAGCAAGTCGGTGCTTCATTAGGTGGTTTCAGAGAGTTACAAGCTTCTGTAATGCATCGTGAATAATAGCAATTTATTGATATTAGAAAATGTATTTTGTTATTTGTACTTTTGAATACTTTAGTATTTTTAAAAGTAAGTACTCTAGTACTTTAAACTCAAGTAATTTTGACTGAAAAAGTTTCACTTGTAGTTGAGTAATATTTGAGCAGGAGTATCTATACTTTGACTCAAGTACTGGGATTGAGTCCACTGCTGCTGCTGCAGCTTTCTAGAGAACTGCTCATTCAAACACTCAACACTGACGGCTTATGTTGTGAACACATTAACATTAAAACTTATATGAGTGATCAACTTGTTAGCTCTAAACTCTGAGTAAGAGGGTTAACCCTAACTGTCTCTCTACATGGCTCTGAGTATATAGTTTGGGGCTGCACCCATCTTTTTCAATTAATCTAATAATTCTTATTTGATTAGTAGACTAATCCTCTGACTAATGTATCGATTATTCTAATCGATCAGTTTTATTTTGAGCCAATTTCTCATGCTGCACATCTGTTCTACTGACACATAATCTCTTTATGGCACACAACTCAAAGTTAGAAAAGCATTTCTGTGACATTTTAGGCTGATAAAACACATAAAACATATTTTATGGACCAAATAACTAACTGATTGTTGGAGAAAATGGTCAACAGATTAATCGATCATGAAAATAATATTTACAAGAAATACTTGAAAAACTGATCTATATTTCAACTGACAAGACTGTGACAGGATTAATTAATTGATTAATCATTTTAAGTCATTTTTAATTTTAAAAAGTCTAAATTCCTCTGATTTCAGCTTCTTAAATGTGAATATTTTCTGGTTTCTTTATCCTCTTGACAGTAAACTGAATATCTTTGAGTTGTGGAGAAAACAAGACATTTGAGGACGTCATCTTGGACTCTGATCAACATTTTCTGACATTTTATGGACCAAACAACTAACTGATTAATTAAGAAAATAATCAACTAATAATCGATGATGAAAATAATCATGACTTGCAACCCTAGAAACACATTATTAGGCTAAACAACAAAGAGTCATATAAATGATGAGTAAATAAAGACAGATTTTATGGTGTAAAGTAATATTTATATGAAACAATTTGAATAATGTCAGAATATAATTTATTAACTCATTTCATGTATCTGAACATCGAGACCTCATGTGTGAGACATGAACAAAAGTGTTTGGACGCTTAAACTGCTTCATAAATGTTATTATATCACATTATTTATCCATTATATTATTTGTTATGATGTTTAATAACATTGTGTTTATATTTATCAAGAATCATTTGAGAAATTTTACCATAAATCCAAATTTTCACTGCTTCAAAGTGCCTGTTTGCTACGTTTGGATTCAACCTGCGCTTTTCTTCGCGATTGTTTACGTTCAGCGTCAACCTCAGAAGGAGACAGAAACCGGAAGCAGCTGCTCAACGTGACGAAACGTCACACTGAGCCCGAATAATGTTGATACGTAAAGTATTAATGTCCGCAGACATGAACAAACACACAGCGCTTTAAAGTCACCTCTTGTGGAGAACTCATGTTTCTTCTTCGTCGGTCCGCCGTCCTGAAGTCACACAAAATGTCCGCTGATGTTCTTCATCAGTGTGATGATGTGTTTCCCCCTCATCACTGCAGGGCCGCCGGAGCAGGGTCGTGTTTAAAGGGGAACCCCAGACCCGCGGAAGATCTCGCGAGAGTGATCATCTGTCCCGAACCATGACCACGTCTTTTCTGTCCGTAAGTTCACCTCTTATCTTAAATATTGACCACGTGATTCTCACGTTATGACCCAGAATTAGTTTGTAAAATGTGCACTATGACGTCACAACGAGTTCAAATATCGCGAGAGTTTCGCAAATCTTGGGTTCCCTCTAGACACGACCCTGAAAGAGGAAAACTAGGATGATACCACGGCAGAAATGTTACATGGACATTTTGAACATGACTGATCAAATGATTTAGGGTCCCTAATGTCAAACGAAAGCCTCGTGTAATTTCAGACATAAAATGATGGCGTGTTTGTTCTTTCTTTTTCTGTTAAAATCATCCAGATAGCTGCAGTATGACCCCCCCAGAACAAACACTAATGGTTCAGTCCCACCGAGCAGCTCACCAGTCAGGGACCGTAGAAACTGTCAACACAGGCTGTTTCTGTCTGGACTGTTAAAACAAAAAAAGAAATCAGGGGGCCTTGTCACCTGTTCACTTAAAAACATGTAGTCCATGAGCTCCACATGCTTGGACCTATTTTTCAAGTCTTTCCTGTGATGATTATTTTCGTAATCGATTAATCTGTTGACCATTTTCTCCATTAATCAATAAGTTGTTTGGTCCATAAAATGGTGAAAACTGTTGATCAGAGTCTAAGATGACGTCCTCAAATGTCCTGTTTTCTCCACAACTCAAAGATATTCAGTTTACTGTCTGAGAGGAGGAAAAAAAACCAGAAAATATTCACATTAAGAAGCTGAAATCAGAGACTTTTGTAAAATGTCTCAATATTGCAGATGATTTAGTCGATCAATAATAGATTAATGTTGAGCTCTAAGGTTTTATTTTGTCATTAGGTTTATAGTATATCAGTAATCATTCTTATTAACTGTAATCCTCTAATACCACATTTTTTAATAATCTGTAATCTGATTATATCTTTTTAATTTGTCACTGTAATGGTAATATATAAGTGGAACAATATGATCAATAATGATTTTCAGTGTTGGATGTTGAGAAAAATGAAACAAGCGAGCTACAGTTCAATTAGACTTGCAAATTATCTTTAACATTAGCTGAACATGTTAACAATGGTTGTTTAATTGATTAATCATTAATCAATAATAATTATTCTGTTTTTTTCAGTTGAAGTTATTTGAACAATTCTACCATTAGTTATGTGAGATATTAATTCACCAAGCACAATTTAAACAAACAAAATAATTTTATTTTAAAAAAATAATTGTAATAAATAATTGTCTTCTTCTCCTCATTCAAACAGCTCCACCGAACAAAAGATTGTCAGATGGGACATAATAATTCCTATTTATAGACAAACATGACAGACCAAACCAAATCATGAGAGAAACCTAAAATATAATTTTATCAATAATAATTTAATCCATCTAAAATTGTTTGTTTCTATTCAAGAATGAAGTAACTACAATCAGTTCAAGAGACTCAAATATGTTTTTGTCTCATCAAACCTCCTGAAGAGTAACTGCAGTGAGAAAAATCAACCAGCGGGTGGCAGCACATCGCCACACCTGAACCTGCAGAGGAGCTTCAACAACAACCATCAGGAGAGACTTTTTAAGACTTCTTTGTTTTTGTGCAAGATTAAAAAAAAAAATCTGATGAATCATCAAAAGATCACGTTTTCCCGTCTTGTTAATGTTCACAATGTATTCATGTGCTGCTGAGTCCTCTGAGGTGGATTTTGAATGTGTGGAAGGTTCATTCTGGCAGAAACTTTTTAAAAACAGAAATGAATCAAATAAGCTGAAGACTGTTGACTATTTAAAATGTAAACTGTTAATTTTCAGATTTCCTTTCTGACAAAAAATTCATTTTTGTGAAAGATAATTTTCAAGCAAAAATTTGATTTCATAATTAAATTTTTCCTCACTTCCACATGGTGACTTAAACTGTATAAAAAATAAAAAATAAAATAAATAATAGGAATAAATAACTCGTTATGACTTTTTCATGTCCAATATCAGAATTGATACTGCAACCTTGAAAATCTGCCGATATCAATCTGATACCGTTTGTTCACCTCTTTTTAACAACTAAGCTGTTAATAATACCTGAAGGGCCTGTTTCACAGACAAGACTTATAGTGATATTCCACCCCAGAATGATAATCCACTCAGTATGTCCTCACCTCTATGCTGATGTGCTGATGGGTGAAGATCTTCAGTTCACAAAACAATCCTGGAGTTTCAGCAGAAAACAGGGTTGCAGTCAAATCCAGTACAATGGCAGTGAATGGTAGACCACGGATAAAATGTTAAAAAAAGAACACAAAACAAACACAAAATGTCTCCATCCTGCTCGTGTGGTGTAATCCAAGTGTCCGCGAGCCGCAACATTAAAATTTAACCACAAAAGACACCATTTACACCATGTTTTTAGCCGAAATGTCAACTGTAGCCTCTCAGACTCGAGCCAGATGCACAAGAGATCTTGCGATATTTTCACACGTGCGTCCATTAAGAGATATACGAAGTCTCACGATACATCGACGCCATGTTTACATGCTACCTGGAACGCTACAGTTGACATTTCGGCTAAAAACACACACTTGCTGCCTCTGGATGAAACTTACGAAAAACTAACCGTTGTCAACCTAAAACGAAGAACGATTCAGCAACTGCATGGCTTTTTTTCAAACCTAAAATGTTTTGAGAAACACGTTTCAGTGAACTATTTTTTTTGGCATACAAGACACTTCCCAAATGAGCTGCTATGATGGTCCAGTTTGAAACCCATGAGCGGACAGCGTATGTCCAATGAGGTGTAGCACAGTCAGAATTATTTGGATGGTTGTAGGTGGATGTGGCCTGTTCTTGATCATGTGACCAATGCTGGGAAGCAGCGTGACAGCTCACATCCAAAAATGTGCCTGTGGACAGGTACAAAACTTTGACCACGAGCAACCAGCATATGCTGTGAATTAGGTAATTGATATGATTTTACTCCAATGCCATTGATTCACTTTATTCTTAATCGATTGTCTCCTCAGCTATAGGCTGAGTGCAGCTGTAGCAACACTGTCATCATCTAAATTATTTTTGTTAAGGTTTTTTCAGTCAAAGATAAAATCTGCTCAGCCTGCCTGCATGGTGTTAACGTTATTATAACAGGATATTTACTCTTGGTAAGAAACGTGCTGTGTGGTTGGGAGGCAGTGGCTCTCGAGCACTGAGTGGCAAATGCAAATTCCAGGAATTTAAGCCCATGCTGTGTAGAAAGATATTTCAGTTTATTGCTGATGTTTCCACCCTTGAAGTGGTCGTTTTTCAGACATTACAACTGATACTTTTGTGAAATGAAGCCACACTTTGGACTGTCATTGTTCTGCAAACTCATAAAAACTTGCCAAATCAAAAAAAAGGAATTCATAAACTCGGAGGCATACAGTTCAAATAGATCGGACAATTTCTAACAGTTCTTGATTCCCGTCCCTTGCTGTGTGTCAATTTATTCATAAATTCAGGTAAATTCTTAATTAAAATCCCAAAACAGCACAAACTCTTTAACAGTGAGAGGATCTAGAGATAAAATATGCAATATTCAGGTATTTTTTTGTTTTCATTAAAAATTAATTGAATTAGAAGTGACAATGAAGCAACAATGCTTAATGTGAAAATGACCATAATACAGAAAGGATTATTGAGTACTACAGAACTTCATAAAACATGGATTCAGACCAATGAACAAAAAAATAAATGGTTTTAAACATCAAAATATAAATAAACACAATTAATATTATATTTCACAAGACAAGCACTACAAAAAGAATGCATGAAAAAATTAAAAATTTCAATATCATGTAAGAAAGATGATTTAATGCAAGAAAGGACATCAAGTTAATACAAGAACAATTCTAACAAAGGCAACATTTTATTTTTACATTTTATCATTTTGCATTTTACATGTCTTTGATGTGTTTCATCCACACAGGTCACACCCACATACAGGTATAAAATCTCAGCTACAAGAGTCTCAAACAAAGTACAATCTAGTACAGAGAACAGAAATACAAGGGAAAAAGTTTTTGAAAAAAGTACATGTTTAACAAAAGTGAGATGAACATCACAGATCGGGAATCATTTTTTCTCTCTAGCAACACCATCAGAGAGTGACAGACATGTATTTCAGAGCTTCTGTTGATCATTAATTGAGTTGGAAGTAAAAGTGCCATTCCCTTTTCACCACAGACAATGTTACATGACTAATAATTCGAGCTCTTCTATGATTTGAATCAACATGAATCTTTCTCAGCAACTTCAGAACTTTTATTTAATATACTTATCTTATACTTTTATGTCCTACCACAACACAGTGTGAGCACATTCCCAAGAATCTGATTATGATGTGTCTGAAATTAATTTCACTTACATACTTACTCATGAAACGTGAGGCCCATTATAGGTCATTATAGGAGAAAATGTTTATAGATTTGTTCTTGAACTTGGTCTTAAGATCATTTCCGGTGGTGTGCTTAATTTCAATTCATCAAAGATGTTAAGCTTATAAAAGCTTGCTTAAGCAGGTTCTGAGACCAAAATTTGTAATTAGGCACCTGTGATCTATAAATATTAAGTTAAAATTGATGGCACCTGCTTTATAATCAGTGATGTCCCCTTATAATGTAGCACAGATTAGGGTTTAATCAGGGATGGCCATGAAACATAAGAGAAATGTCCTTTGAGAGGAAGAGATCACTGCAATGGTACAGGATGCTGATGCCAGGCAACACATATTATTCAGTGGACTTAACAGTAGGTTGATAAAAAAAAAAAAGACATGTCACTTGGGAGTGCCGCTTAATAATTCCACACACCTTTAATTGATAAATCGTGTCATATTGTTCATAAAGCTAATGGAAAGTTCACCACAAGCTGCAATACCCTAACATGATGAGCAGAAAAGTCAAGTCTAGTCTTTACTTAAAGATAAGATCATTTATGCACCAAAGTAACATTTTATAAATTACTGCTTATACTTGATTTTTGGGTTATCAAATCGGATCAAAATTGATCATAAGTCCACTTTAGAAAGGCCCCCCTGGTTTGGTATTTTGTTATCTGAATTAGACACACTTGTGTCTCTTCAGCTGAGATGACCAGGTGAAGTTTGTCTTGCATTTGTCACACCAGTATGGTTTGTGTCCTGTGTGGACACGCTGATGCTGTGAGAGATCAGATGATGAAGAGAAACTTTTATCACAGAGTTGACATGATGTGGTTTGAGGCCAGCGTGGGAAAGCTTGTGTTTGCGGTATGTAGACGAGCAATTTAAACTCTTCCCACATTGTGCACAGCTGTAGTGTTTGTCTCCAGTGTGGACATGTTTATGATACAAATATGAATCGTAGCAACTAAAGACTTTGCCACATAGCTGACAAGCGTAGATTTTTTCCTTAGTGTGGATGTTTCTGTGTTTACTGTAATTACCTAACTGAGTGAATCTCTTCCCACATCTGCACATCTGTATGGTTTCAGTCCAGTGTGGATACGTTCGTGTTTGTTGCGGTCTGATGAAGAAGTGAAAGATTTGTCACAGTGTCTGCAGTGGTATGGTTTCTCTCCAGTGTGACTACGTTGGTGTCTCCTAAGGGTACCTGACAGAGAGAAAGCTTTACCACACTGGTCACAGATGAAGGGTTTCTCTCCAGTATGAACTCTCCGATGACCTGTTAGCTGTCCCATTGTTGTGAATGTTTTCTCACATTGGTCACAGTTGTATGTCTTTCTCCAGTGTGAACTCTTTCATGAATCTTTAATCGTTGTGATGTAGAAAATTCTCTCTCACAGAGTTGACAGCAGTAAGATCGGGGGTGTTTTGTGCCTTTTTTGTTTCTATAGCAACAATAATACAGAAAGAAGGTATAAATGAAATGCAGGGGTGGACTTACAATAAAATGTTACTATCTCCGTTTTCTACAGTGGCACTGACAACTCAACGCATGGCACTTAACATAACACATGCACATACAAAAAACACAAGCTGCAAATAGAGAAAACACAATGGAAGTGCTTTTAGGGGACATTAAAAAGTCAACACAGCTTGTTGTTGCCACATGAAGTTATTGAAGCTGTTCCACGAATCACCCATTTATGATCATGTTGTGAAAAGTGGCTACTGCATGTACCTTGTAGAACTTTGCAAAACCAAAAGTGGAATTCTATCAGGCATTTTAATGATTTCTAAGAAGATTTAGTGTTTGAGACAGATATTAGCCTTTACTATCCAGTTCATTATTGTTGACAGAAAGCCTGTAGAGCCTGCATAATATTCATAAAGTATAATTAGAAAAATTCTGAAATATACACTACAGCAGGCTAAGCCTTATGATAATTAAATGTCAACTTTGATGTTAAAAATGCTACACGTCACATATCACCATTTTCTTTAAAGGAGAGGAGATTTTCTTGTTGTATGTTGACTGAGTGTGTATTTTGTGTATTCGATTACCACTGATAAAGGTGAGGATAATCAGTACTAGGGTGTTGAGGGACTTAGAGAGCTAGCTCACCAAAGACTGACCGCCTACATCGTTGAAAAGACGTCTCACCAAGTCATGCAGTAATTATCTTACATGAGTTAAATTACTAATGAAGCTGCTTTAATCGTTATGGCCACAAGATGTCACTGTATAACCGGAATATGTCAAATCAAAGAGTCACTTACGTGAACTAGTCTTATTCTCACCAATAGCTCAGGAGGTACACATCAACCAGGTACACTTAGAAGTTTCTCAAGACCTATGCCATTACCAAACATATATAAACAGGAGACTCTGCAGAGCATGTCATTCTGAGAAGAGCAAACAGGTGAGGGAGGGGGTGGAATACAGTAGAACAAGTAGAGCAGTCCACTCCAAGTAGATCTGTCACGGATGGCACTGTTCTTTACTCTGACTGTCTCAAATGGATAAACAAATAAAATAAAAATGCTAAATGAGTTGTCCACAAGAGGGTCCAGGTGTAGTGTTCTGGTTTATACACACTTGTGTTTCTTCAACTGTGACCTCCAGGCCAAGTTTTTCTTACATTTGTCACACCAGAATGGTTTGTGTCTTGTGTGGACACGCTGATGCTGTGAGAGTTCAGATGATGAATAGAAACATTTCTCACAGTGTTGACACTCATAGGGTTTGAGTCCGGCATGGATAAGCTTGTGTTTGTGGCATGAAGTATAACTTCTGAAACTCTTCCCACATTGTACACAGCTGTATGATTTCTCGGTAGTGTGGAGACGCTTGTGTCTTGAGCATGCTCCTGCTGATGAAAATGTTTTCTCACAGAGTTTGCACTTATACGGTTTCTCCCAGTATGAATACGTTTATGACACTGAAATGAACTGGAAGAACTACAGACTTTCCCACAAAGCTGACAAGGGTAGATTTTTACTCTAGTATGGATGTTCTTATGATTCTTGAAATTACTTAAGTGAGCGAATCTCTTCCCACACTCCTCACAGCTGTACGGTTTCAATCCAGTGTGGGTTCGTTCATGTACTCCACGATCTGATGCTGAAATGAAAGATTTCTCACAGTGTCTGCAGTGGTATGGTTTCTCTCCAGTGTGAAATCGTTGATGAACTCTTAAACTTTGTATAAGAGTAAAACACTTCCCACATTGGTCACAAGGGTGTGGTTTTTCTCCGGTGTGAATAAGTTGGTGCCTCCTCAGATTGCATGACTGAGAGAAAGTTTTACTGCACTGGTCACAGCTGAATGGTTTCTCTCCAGTATGAATACGTTGGTGGCTTTTTAGACATTGTAGTAGGTGAAAAGTTTTCCCACATTGGTCACAGCTGTATGGTTTCTGTCCAGTGTGAATAACTATGTGAGTCTTAAGGTTATCTGACCGAGAGAAAGCTTTACCACAGTAGGCACAGCTGAATGGTTTCTCTCCACTATGAGTCTGTTGGTGTCTCGTAATTGTACGTGAACATGAAAAAGTTTTCCCACACTGTTCACAGCTGTATGGTTTCTTTCCAGTGTGCGTCTGCTGATGTTGTTTTAAATAATGGAGAGCAGTGAAAGCTTTCTCACAGTGGTCACAGCTGTATGGTTTCTCTCCAGAATGAACTCTCTGATGAATCTTTAATCGACGTGATGTAGTGAATTCTTTCTCACAGTGTTGACAGTGATGAGATCTGGGGGGGTTTGTGCTTCTCTATCACACAAGAGAGAGAGAGAGAAAGTGTCAGTGAACTGCAGTAGTGGGCTGAAGACAAGATTTTATCACCTCTGGCTTCTCTGGTTTCCCTGAGAGCTCAACAGTTTTCCTGTAATGCACTGAATGGTATAGGAGGAGACACCAATGCTCTTGACGTTCTCCTGCACCCAAATCATACAGTAGACTTTACATGATGTGATGTGTTACACACACACCCAAATATAAACAGGGAGTAAGTGGAGGTCCAGTAAAAAAAAAAAAGATGGAATTTGTTGCTGAAACACATGGTATCGTAGTAAAGTTCGCAAAATGACGAGGAAAAATGCTGTTATCTCCTATTTTGGGTAGGAGAAATGGGACATGATGTTATCAACATTTGGACACTTACAACTGACAAACCTAAGTTACTGAAAACTATCATGAAAAATACAAGGAATATATGATTCCCAAAGTTAACCCAATTTTGGTTAGATTTAAGTTTCATGAGACTATGCTTGGGTTGGGCGATACGGTGGTGCGAGGTGTATGGTTCTAATTCTCTGTTTAAAATGGAAAATAAGTGTGAGAATGTGTAATTTATAGACACTTTTGAGTTTATTTTGTCTATAGTTTGTAGTGAACGTACGAAGCATGCATAACATAGTGAATTCGCCACTTGTGCACATCTCCCAGTTGAGACTGGAGAGGACGGGAGGAGGAGGAGGGGGGCGAAGATATCACCAATCGCTGATCGATGGGCAGACATGATCGTTTGGAAAATTTTAACATATCGCCCAACTCTAGACTATGCAAAAGTGGGTGAGTCTTTTGTAATGCAGCAGATCGTGATGCAATCTACATGCTCTGTTACAAAGAACAAGAGTACAAGAGGTAAAGTTAAACCCAGACAAATGCGTCATTGTGTCCCTAAGGTCAAATATTTGGACACAGCTGAGCCAGGAGGGCATCAAACCAGATCCAGACAAGGTGCAAACCATCAGAGAAACTGAGCCACATAAGCACAAAGCTAAGCTTGAGACAGTTCTGGGGATGCCAACTATCTACTATTTATGCTCAGATTGACAGAGGTGAATGCTCCACTGCATCGAATTCTGAAGGAAAGCAGTGAGTTTTCATGGGATACAATGCACACTGTGGCATTCCAGAACATGAAAGACCCCATTGTGTAAGAACCAGAAACAGACCTCACATATTTTGATTCTACAAAGGAGTTGGTATGGCATGCTGATGCATCCAAGAATGGCCTTGAAGCAGTGCTCCTACAAAAGTGGGCCAGTTGCATATGCTTAAAAGTCGCTTGACAAGTCTGAATAAAACAATGCTCAAATTGAGACAGAGCTTAAACGAAAGTGCTTTCACCAAGATGTGTCTGATCGCCATGTGGTCACCAAGTCTGACCACAAGCCCCTCGAATAAATACTGAGAAAGACTCTTCAGCAGAACCAGGATCAATGAATGATATTGCAGCTACAAAGATATGATATCACCATCATGCATCACCCTGGAAAAGACATTGCAGTCGCAGACACGTTGTCCAGAAAGTCAGTCCACATCGGTGACACCAATCTGAGTGAAGGCATGGATGCCCAGGTGCACATACATCGGGCCTGAATCAAGAAAGAAATGCCCACTCAGTGTCGCTGAATACTGGAATCACAGGTACAAGATCACGGAAATAAGCGTTTTGTTTAAAGGTGAGAAGATCATCATTCCACACAGACTTTGAGAAGATATTCTGAGAAGCACATGCGCAAAACACGTGAATAGAAAAGGGCAAACAAAGAGCAAGAGACATTCTATTTAGGCCCAGCATAAACGCACAGATCAAGGCCATGGTGGAGAAGTGTTCCATATATATGGAGTGCCACAGCTCAAACATGAGAGAACCAATTATCTCACATCTGATTCTTGAGACGTCATGGCAAATCACTGGTATGGACTTGTTCATGTCCATCAACTTACTTCTCTGTACGCTACTGTTCTTAATAACTGTCTGAACGTAGGGGGAGCTGATCATCATATGGACTCTATTCCTGCAGTTGGGAAACACACACACAGGAGTTTTGTTTTGGGAATGAGAAGCTGCAGCCTTTATTCACTAACAAACTCAAACCTGCACTGTACATATACTGCAAGACCAAAAACCAGATAGTAAAGGTTAAAATCTGTCACAAAAACTTATTCTCCTCAGAAATCACTAAAATTACTAAGAGAATTCTACTTTTTTGCTCTTAAGGCCCTGCAAAGTGCGTTCAGGGGTAACTTTCAGCATATACGCAGAGTAGAGGAGCAGCAGAAGTCCAGAATATAAACAGATACTACATGGACCAACTTTCAATAACTTTAATAGTGACACATTTAATATCCTCTGTGTTGTTTTGATTTCTCTATTTGCAGCATTTTCTGAATATCCATGTGTGCTTGTGTTTTGTCTGTTTACGGGTGTTTTCTTAAGTTTCAGTGTGTTGAGCTCTCAGGGCCACCGTAGGCTTCAATAATAAAACAATGTTTCTCCTGCCAAGAGAAGCTATAAGGTTAGCCAACAAAACAAGCTCAGCTGGGGTTGTGACTAGAAGGGAACCCTTGATTTGCAAAACTATTTATCTATGGTGACATTAATGTAAGAGATGACTACTGGTGCTTTCACAAAATATTAACACAATGGGATTTTCATAAATAATAAGTAATGTAGAACAGCTAGAACAGTCTGGTAATTATGTCACTCTACTGTAATACAGCATTTAAAACCAGAATTTAAAAAAAACACGACATATCATGATATGATACCCCAAATCTAACACAGTATCTAGTTTCAGATCACGATATTGATATTTATTGATATATCGTCCAGCCCTACTGCCAACTAATATGAAAGTAGATTTCTGATTGATCCATCTGTTTGGAACAGATGCTGCAGCTGCTCGACTGGAGGAATCTCAGTCAACCGAGGGGTTCTGACTGATTAACTGAATCTTTGGTTTTCAGGCAGCAGCCCCACAATAATTTATAGGTCAGACTATAAGTTAAGGAAGGTCAGGAAGGTCTACATGAAGATAAAGGAACAAGCAAACCCCTACATGAAGAGAATCGAGTGTCCACTGATGTCAAACTTTACCAAAAATAACTCACAAGTAGGGCTGTACAATTAATTATCAAAATCGCAATATGGCCAAGTGCAAAATCAAAATTTCTATTTTTTAATAAAGGAAAAACGTTTTTTTGAAAACAGCATTATAATGAGTTTCTGCAGTGACCTAAAAATCTTCAGATGTAAAAAAGCATGTTTGTTTGGTGCAGACTCCAACAAATGTCACATCATGAGCAAGTGGACAATTATTACCCTTAAATAAACATTAGCTCCTGTCAGTGTTTTACTATTATATCTGATGTTTCTGAATTAATATTACTGCTGCATTCATTTGCATGTTGCATTTTCCATCATATTCTACAAGACCATCATATGTTTGAACTATTTAAGAATTTGTTGTGTGTTCATTTAGAAATAAAGTGTATATTGAGACATATATTGTATATCATAGCATAGGCTAAAAATATTGCAGTATTCTTTAGCAGCCTTGTTCTTGATGCAGAATTGATGTTTGTGAAAGTGATGCACAGCTTCCAGCCCCTCATGGTACTTTAGAACTATAAGCACTTTACTTACCCATTCATTGATAACACTAATTACCAATTAATTGATTCAATGCAATAAAAAAATAAAACATTTAAATTTTACTTATGCCAAAATGCATTTTTTTCCTCCCTATCAGCAACATATTGTTTATTCTTTAGCAGCATCACAGAGCCTATGAAACATATAAAGATGTAAACATATTAAACACATACAGGCTACATGAACATCAGATAGTATGCACAGCACACTCATAAAAATGATCTGTTATATTTCTTTGATATTGAGTTGATTAAATTTTACTTAAAAAATCATACTGAATTATTTTCACAGATATTGCAATTGTAATGTGATTTATGATTAGTGGAAGTGATCAATTTGAACCACAATTTTCATTTTCACTGAAAAAAAAATCATGATATGACATTTGTTTGCTGACATTTTTCTTACATCTGGAGAACAAGTTTTGTGGTCAGTGCATCTCTGCAGCATATAATGTTTTTTGTTACACATTTTACAATAATCAAAAATTGCAGCTTTTTTCATAGATGACCAATGCAAATCATGAGCTAAGCATAATTATGAGCTAAAAAGTCATAATTACGAGTAAAAAGTCATAATTATGAGATAAAAGTCATAATTATGAGCTAAAAGTCATAATTATGAGTAAAAGTCATAATTATGAGCTAAAATGTCATAATTATGGATAAAAGGTCATAATTATGAGAATAAATAAGAGTCATAATTATGAGAGTTATATTTAAAAATAATTTAGATAAAAGTCATAATTATGAGATAAAGTCATAATTATGAGATAAAAAGTCATAATTATGGGATAAAAAGTCATAATTATGAGATAAAGTCATAATTATGAGATAAAAAGTCATAATTATGAGCTAAAAGTCATAATTATGAGATAAAGTCATAATTATGAGATAAAAAGTCATAATTATGAGATAAAGTCATAATTATGAGATAAAAAGTCATAATTATGGGATAAAAAGTCATAATTATGAGATAAAGTCATAATTATGAGATAAAAAGTCATAATTATGAGATAAAAAGTCATAATTATGAGCTAAAAGTCATAATTATGAGATAAAGTCATAATTATGAGATAAAAAGTCTTAATTATGAGATAAAAAGTCATAATTATGAGCTAAAAGTCATAATTATGGGATGAATAAAAGTAACAATTATGAGATTTGAATGATTTGATATGAAAAGTCGAAATAATAAGATATTTTATAAAAATTTTTTGTTTCAATAGTAGAAACTGTCTTCCACAGACGCGCAGCTGGTTTAAAAGATTGAAAAAAGTGTGAACCGCTGCAGTCACCTCGCGGGAGCGCGCACAGTTAAAAGAAAACCGGAAGGAGCTGCTCAGCGTGGTCAAACGTCACTCTGAGCCCTGATAATGATGTAATGTAAAGTAAAGAACATTAATGTCGGCCGACATAAACAAACACACAGGAAGAAACTCACAAACACTTTAAAATCACCTTTTGTGGAGAACTCATGCTTCTTCTTCGTTGGTCAGACAAAATGGTCTCCGGTGTTTCTCTCCACAGTCTCATCAGTGCAGCCGCCGAAGGAGGGAAAGCTTGGATGATACCATCCTCCCTGAGCTGACAGGGCTCCAGAAAAAGAGACCCCACATGAACATACTGAACATTAATGATTTATCCCCCTAACATAACAGTTATGGTGCTTGTCGATTGATTGTCTGCTGAAATCATCCAGAGAGCTGCAGTATCGCCCCCCTCAGAACAAACAGTGAATGGTTCAGTCCGAGCAGCCCATCACTCAGAGACGGTGGAAACTTCAGAACAAACACACAACTGTGGAGGCCCATTTCTGCCAGAACAAAAAAAATATATCCTGATGGTAATAATATTGAGAAAAAGTCAAAATCATGATATAAGTCAGAATTATGAAAGAAAATGTCATCGTTTTATTTTCTTTATCTCTTTTTTTAAATCTCACAATTATACTTTTTTAAAATCTCATCAGGCTTTTTATCTCATTATGTTGACTTTGTATCTTATAATTATGATTTTTTTTTTTAACCTAATAACTTTGATGTTCTATCTCGTAATTATGACTTACCTTAGGGATATTTCTTTTTCTTTTGTAATTGTCCAAAATGGGCTTCCATACATATCTGCAGAGGGTTAAGAGGTAAATAAATTATATATCAAAAGAAAAAGAGAAGAAAGAAAAAAAAATTCAGCAGTTGAGACAGTTTTATTTTATATTCATGTCTTGTGTCATAATAATGACTGCTTACTGCATGATTTTGACTTTATACCGTTTTAATTTCAACTTTTATATAATGATGATTTGCCATGGGGATATTTTTGTTTGTTTCCTGGTGGAAACTTCCACACACATCTGCCAAGGGTTAAATAAAGTAAATAAATTATATAATGAAAAAAAATGAAAGAGAAAGAGAAAAAAGAGATTCAGCAATTCAGACAATTATACTTTTTACACATGATTCATAGAGTCTTGAATAGTTTGTTTTGTAGGATTTAGTTTATTAAAATTTAAATAAAGATTTTCTGTTATAAAATGTATTTCGTTGAATGTGTAAAACTTTTTAAGATAAAGAGATTTATGATATCTTACTGTTTTGTTCTGATCTGCTGACATCATAAAAACAAACGGCACATTTTGTGTAGTCATGAAAAAAATGAATCTCACAATTCAATACAATTTATTTCAGCAAATATATCAAATAAATTAGAATATTGTGTAAAATAAACTAAAATGAACGATGGAACAATGAACAAAATTATATAATAATATAATAATAATCACACTCTGGTGGTTTAATCTCTATAGACCAATGTTATCCACTTACAACATTCTGACAGTCACTACATTATGTTCATTTAGCTGCAATTTTATCAATACTTTAATCAATCTAAAATGATTTTTAGTGTTTCGATTTAAGAGTGAAGTAACTACAGTCAGTTTAAGAGAATTAAATATGTTTTTGTGTCTCATCAAACCTCCAGAAGAGTAACAGCAGTGAGAGGAAGCGGCCAGCAGGTGGCAGCACATCACTACAGCTGAACCTGCAGAGGAGCTTCAACAATCATCCAACCACCACAGAAAACACAACAGACTTTTCTTTTATGTTCAGTATTTAAAACTCGTGAGGAGTAAACAAACATTTTTATGTGTCATATTGAGGACTTTCTTGTTGTGTCTCTTCTCATTAAAAAATAAATTAATATAAACCAACTCAAACAGAAACATCTTGCAAATGCACTGAAAAACTTCAAACTCCACAGAAATTCATTCATATTTTTTCATGAAGGTCTGACCTGGAATCTGTCATGTGACGTACGTTTCAGCTCTTTCCAGCAGTTTTCACTCTAATAATATCAGAACGTGAATAACATGTCATAACAACATATTTACCAAATAAGAATATGAACTTCAGTGGGTCTTACATTGTACAATCTAATAGTGGGGAAGAAAAACCACACATTTGCTCCCCCAAGTCTAATAGCAGAGGTGGAGTTGCTCCACCCGCTCCATTGCTCAGGCGCCTATTGATGAGTGTGAACACAGCTTGTCTGGAACGTGGATCCATATTGTGTTCGTAGTTTGTTATGAAGTTAAAGTAAATATGATGAAGGAACGAAGCATCTGTGAAGACTGCATGCTACAAAGTTACTGAGGACATCATGGTTAATTCTTTATCAAAACGCCCAAATACCTCGAAATCTTCAAAAGAGAGAGAAATCTGGAAATAAAATGTGCAATATTCAGGTAATATTTTTTTAATTACATAATCATCACATTCATTAAATCATTAAAAGAAACAATGTGTAGCAATGCAAGAATTAACAAAGTGCAGAAAGATTTCTGAATAAAACAGAACGTAATAAAAGTGGATCCAGGCAAAGAAAAAATAAATGCTTTTAAACGTTAAAAAAAGTATAACAAAAACAACTAGTATGATTATTTCACACTAAAAGCATTAAAAAAAAAAAAAGCATGAAAAAGATGAAATATCAATATCATGTACAGAAGGATTATTGAATGCAACGAATGACATGAAGTCAATACAAGTAGCAGTACAGTACAAATAAAAACTGTAAACAAGAAAATCAGAACAAAGGCAACAAGTTTGAGTTGTAAGTTGTTCTCAGCTTCATAAGTAGAAAATTGTGGCACATTATCAGAGCAAAGAGCAGCTTTATATATTATTAAAATGTCTTTGAAAGAGCATGAATGAATGAATGACAACAGTCACTTCAAGGTAGACAACTGGCAGCTGATTTGAACTGTGGAGATAAATTAAATCTGCTAACTTGTTTATTTCTGTGATTTTCAGCTGTAAATGTAAACAGATATCATGAAACATTGTGGGACCTGCTGTGCTGATTTTATGTCCTGTGTTGCTTTACTATCGCCTGTGATAAACCAAATCTACCAGTGACATCTCATAACTGGTCGAACTAACTGCTGAATCGTTATGGATAAGTCGTTTTATCCAGATTTACAGCTCAGCAGAGGAACCGAAACCGAGTTCTTGTTCCCACGGCAACACAGACTAAATGTAACCATCATACAGTTTTACTGCTGCTGTAAGTTTTTAAAGTAATAATTCCCTAAATCTCGGTGCAGAGTTGCAGCGTAAAGACAAGACATGTGAGCGCTGTTTGACTCTGAAAGAAAGAAAAGATTATTATTATTATTATTATTATTATTACCATATTTAACATTATTATGGTGGTGACTACAGACAAAGAGCTGCTGCATCAGAGCCAATATTAAAAATAATTAATAACATTATTGCATATAAGTTAAGAAATAAAAAGGTTGATTTTTCTAAAAAGAAAACCAGTAAGTTGTTCATTTTAAAGACTTTTCTCTTTTGCTTCATTAATGAACAACAGTAAATATACAGAAGTATTTCTTATCCAATCACTTCATTGATGGAATAATCAGTAGAATACTCGATTACTAAAATAACTGATAGCTGTAGCCATAATTTAATCCTAACCTTTTTTTTTTTTTGCTTATCAAAAAAATGATTGGACCAGTTTTGGACCTCCTTTTTGTGATCCAATGCACCCCTACAGTGCACTCAGGATCATTACTTGTACACAACACAATTAAACTGTAGACATGTGGCTTCCTCTATTTCCCAATCCACATCATGATCTGATTGCAAAAAAAAACCAAAACTTTTTCTAATCAGATTATTCAATTAATTGATGGAATATTCAGTGGAACACTCAATCACTAAAGTAATCAAAGGCTGCCGCCCGGGTTTTGGTTAAGCTGTCAAGTTTAAGCTATCAGTTTCAGCTGTCAAGTCTACACCGTCAGTTACTTTAGTTTGTGGCCCAACATGTCAGTTGGGTCTTTACTCCAAACCAATGTTGGTGAAAGCATAAAACAAATTTTAGATGAATGAGAGGTATACATTTTGAAATAGCACCATGAAAAAAAAAAAAACATTTAACATGTTGTTGCAATTAAACTAAATGTACGTGAGGCTTTTCTACCCGGAACTTACTGTAATCAAACATTCTGATTGGTTCTATAGTGTTGAATTATATACAAAAGAATCAAGGCAAAGACCTGACAGGTGGACAGTATCACTTTCAGCCACAAGAGGCTCAAACAAAATACAATTTAGTACAGAGAACAGGTTTCAAACAAGTATGAGATGGACATAACAGATCAGGATCATAGTTTTTCTCTAATTCTCTCTTAAGGGTGTAATAATCACAACATGCACAAGAAAAATAAGGGCCTGTACTCCAAACTAGGATTTATGGTTAGCGAGGTAACTTTCAGGATTAACTCTGGGTTTTCTCTCCTATGACAGCGGTTCACTTCCCCGGAGTACAAATGAATCTTACAGTTTGTCTTTTTGTGACATGGTTATATTGTGCATGCAGTGCATCATGGGACAGGCTTCGGGGACTTTCACCATCTGGGGCCTCATTTATAAACATGTTATATTCACAAAACAAGCCGTACAGGTGCTTACAGGTGAGTTTTTTTAAAAATCTGAATATTTTTGTGCATCTGTACTTTCTGTGTTTTGTCTGTACACCATCTTTGATCAACAAGGCTCCTGGTGATTCAAAAACTGCAAATATTAACTTCTAACATTGTAACCACAAGATATTTAGGTTTCTTATGATGAAAGCAATGTTACTACTTGAGTTGGTGGTCATTCTTTTCCCCCCACAATGATGTTATACGACTCATAGTTTGAGCTCTTCTATGTTTTGGCTCAACATCAAACTCTCCTGGCGACTTCACAACTCTACATGGTGTTTAAGTTTTACTCTCAGTTCCCACCACAGCACAGTGTGAGCACAGAATCAGTTCATGACAAGTACATACCTCTCTGAATTTCATTTCATTTCAGCTCACTCATGAAACATGAGGGTCCTGGTCTGGTATTTCATTATCTGGTGAGACACACTTGTGACTCTCTTGACTCAAGTTTTTCTTACACTTGTCACACCAGTACGGTTTGTATCCTGTGTGGGTACGCTCATGCCGTTTGACTTCGGTTGACGTGTAGAAAGATTTGCAGCAGTATTGACACTGGTGTTGTTTGAGTCCAGTGTGGATCAGTTTGTGTTTGTGATATGAAGATGAATGTCTGAAATTCTTCCCGCACTGTTCACAGCTGTACTGTGTCTGGTTGGTTCCAGTGTGGACATGCTCATGCTTTGCGCGTGTGTCTGCTGATCTGAAAGCTTGGTCACAGTATCTGCACTTGAAGGGTTTCTCCCCAGTGTGGATACGTTCATGATACAGATATGAACTGGAGGAAGTAAAGGCTTTCCCACATAGCTGACAATGGTAGAGTTTTTCTCTAGTGTGGACGTTTCTGTGTGTGGTGTAATGACCTAGCTGACTGAAGCTCTTCCCACATTCCTTGCAGGTGTATGGTTTCACTCCAGTGTGGATCCGTTCATGCACTCTGCATTCTGATGAAGCAATGAAGGCCTTGTCACAGAATCTGCAGTGAAACGGTTTCTCTCCAGTGTGGATTCGTTGGTGTTTCTTGAGGTCACCTAAGTGAGCGAAGGCTGTCCCACACTGGTCACAGCTGTATGGTCTCTCTCCAGTGTGAACTTTCAGGTGAGTCTTTAATCGATATGATGTGGGGAATGATTTCTCACAGTGTTGACAGCGGTGGGATTTCTGGCTTTTTGTGCCTCTCTTTCCCTTTCTTTCTTTCTATAGAGAGAGACAAAGACACAGAGAGAGAATAAGTGAAGTGCAGTGGTGGACAGAATATGGTTGATAATATGAAATATTATCTCTGGCTTCCACAGCATTGCAACAGGAAAGTACACAAAAAAACAAAACACAAGCCAATGAAAAAAAATTAAATTTTACAACACGTACAGTAATTAGAAAACATGTTTCAGATGGAAAAAACCCAAGAAGTCACTGAAACTGGGTCCATCATCAGTTTATGTTTAGGCTGTCGTTAACAGTTAATGGATTATTTAAATAATCGCCAAATATTTTAATAATTTATTAATCAGTTTGAGCATTTCTTTTAAAGAAAAATACAAAATTCTCTGATTCCAGCTTCTTAAATGTCCATTTTCTGGTTTCTTTCCTCCTTTATAACCGTAAATTGAATATTTTTGGGTTGTGGGCAAAACAATACATTTAAGGATGTTAACTTGGGCTTTGGGAAACACTGATCAATTTTCTGACATTTTATGGCCCAAACAACTATTAAACGATGAATGGAGAAAATAATCGTCAGTTGCAGCCATACTTGTAACTTTTACCTGTTTTGTTACTGTTGACAGACGCCTATACCTGCATTATAGTCTCCAAAACAGGGTCTGAAATCAACTTTTTAGGTCATCAGCTAGATGTCTGGGAGATGAAGATTTCTACCCACCAAACTTTTTTACAAGCCAAAATATAAAATGTATATATACAGCTCATCGTACATACATAATATCTAGGGTTGGGTACTGTTCACATTTGAACTGATACTGGTACCTGGAATTCGGTTCCAGTACCCATAACATCATTTTTCAGTACTTTACTTTCTTTGTCATAATAAACATTTAATTTCTTTTATAAAAGTAACTTTACACACCACGCTTATTCAAAACCCTCCCTCATTTCAAACGTCTGTACAACCTGCAGCCTGTCAGTCAGTCACCACAGTGCTGTTGTTTATGTTGCAGAGGAAACACACGTGATGTTCTTCCTGTTATGTTGTTGTTATCATTAGCACATCGTACTGTAATATTTGTCACTGATAGTCTGCAGTTCACAAAAATTGGTTTCATACTAAATGTTTTGGACATGGTAATAAAACTCACACACTTGGCTAACACTAGTAAAATGCTAAGCTAACCAGGACAATTATCACAGTAAAACAGCCCAGTTATCTCCAACAATGACTTCTCCAGCGAGACAATTAATCACGTGAAGATGTCGGGGAGGGAATACAGGCATCGCGATGCAGACGTGAAAGATTCTGAATCGATTCATAAATGTCAAAAAATGACTTTCTAAATGTCAGTTAACACGATGTTGACGGAGTTAAAGAGGTGGAACTGAGCTGCAAGGGCCACACGGCATCCAGACAGCCTACAGTGTGCACATGCTACAGTTATTAGCAGTTAACAGACACTAAATTAGAACATGATTGCAACACGTCTGTTGAGAAGATGAAGCACATCTCCCTGAACAACTGTGCTCGTGATACGAAGGTGAAGTGTACTGTGAATAATTTTTATGCCGTTAGCCAGAGAAGTTACGAGCGGAGCAGCGATCAGCTGTAACAAACGACACCGTGGGATTAAACAACTTCAACCAACTCTGTGATTAAGAAAATCACTCACTGCTCAGTCTGTTCACCTCTAAAACTCTTCACCTGCTCACCTGTCTTGGGCAGTGATGTCTTTATTTGGAGCTAATGGTGCAGCAGTGAGGCTGCTCTCCACTGCTGGAGACTCTGCCTCCACTTCATTTCGTTAAGACACTTTCAAACTTGATGAATTCATTAAATAATGCATTTAACTTTTTAAAATAAAAAACGGCTGACCATTTAATTACCACTTAGGTTTCATATTGTATTTCAACTGGAGCAAGAGACTGAAAGTTGTGCCCCATTTTCTAATTATAATGGATTCTGACAAAAAGATTCCCACTCCTAAATGTAACATGTGCAGCATGTTAACTTCTAAACTCAGCTGCTTCTTGAGTTTTGTGAGGACGGCTGAACGTGAGCAGCAGATACACACAGTCCAACCTGAAGCCCTTGACTTAAAATTTTGATGCACAAAGATGCACGATAATAATCTTATTATAACATCTATCTGAATCTGAATCATTCACCAAGAGATTCCCATCTCGTATTATTTTATATTTATTTATATATATTTTTATATCTATTTATTTGGGCTGTCCCTGACTAAGATATTCTTTAGTTAAATCAGATGTGGCTGTCCCATATAAATATCTGATTAGTCTTTTTTATAAACAGTGCAGTGTGCCACACGTTACGTTGCTCTAAAACATGCTCTTATCCAGCTGCACACAACACACCCACTCAACATGACCATGACCATGACCTGAGCTCGATGAGGAGTGAGAAGAAAACAGCCTGCAGAGTCAGACTCTTTGCACTTTTTTCACGTGATGACTTAAGGATTTAATTCAACCAAACAAGAGAGAGAGTTGGTGACAGTTAGAAGAGTGGACAGACTAACAAAGACTGTTTCTGTGACTTTTTTCAGTCGAGTTTAAATAAAGTGTGTTTTATGAAGAATTAAGGAGCCAATTAAGCTCGTCTTAGTTTGGTAAAAGAGAAACTTTAATTCAAAAGGTGTACAGTTGTATTTCTCTGTTTAAAAAGCAAAATAGATGTGAAAGTATTTTAATTTCTTTACGCTTTGTGAGTTCATTTTGCGTGTTGGACACAGTGAACATACGCAGCGTACATAATTCAGTGAATTCACTGCTTATGCACATCTCCCAGCTGAGACTCAAGAGGATGGGAGGAGGTGGGGGGGGGTGAGGATATTGCCATTTGCCAATTAATGGGCTGCCGAAGATCAGTTGAAAATTTTAACGTTATCCAAACCTGGTACAGTGACAGTTCTGCTTTCAGCTGTGAAAATACTAACATCATCCAAGAACTCACCAACTGTAGCTACACAGACCACCTACCTACTAATGCGAGCTATGCAGATCACTTGCTAACGATAGCTACACAAATCAGCCACTACAATTAGCTTCACCAGACAACCTGGTAAAGGGTTATCACTGGCAACTGGACGTGCTTGGGTTCTTCAAGACATTTTACCTCTTATCCAAGAGGCTCCTTCAGTTCTGTTATATTAGGTTTAAGAATTTAAATTTATTTGGTGTTGTACTCCTTTATACCTACTTTGGTACTGTGGTACTTGTATTAGATTACATTTTTTAACAGGTAATCAGTAATTTTAGAGTAACACTGTGCTGGTTTGGGGCTGGTTTGATCACAGAGCAGACCTGGCAGCCCTGCAGGTTCACCTTTATCCACAAACACATGAAAAGCTTTAAATCAATGACGTTATAATAAAGATGAGTTATTCATGTGATCAGAAAACAGCAGAGGAGATGAACCAGAGTAAACATGCTGCTGCTTCAGCGTGCTGTGTCTCTGCCATCACAAACACTGAACTTTAACAGATTCTACTGAGTCTAATAAAACAGCTTTTACTCTGAAACGTTGATCAATATGCATGAACAGCGTCAACCTCAGATGGAGCCAAAAGACAGGAAGGAGCTGCTTCACGTGCTCAAACGTCACTCTGAGCCCCAATGATGCTGATATGTAGAGTAAAGAACATTAATGTCGGCCGACAGAACGAACACACAGAACACGTTTTAAAGTCACCTTTAGAGGAGAACTCATGCTTCTTCTTCTTCTTCTTCGTCAGTCTGCCGTCCTCAAGTCAGACAAAATGGCCGCGGACGTTCCTCACCAGAGAGTCTCCTCTCAGCGGTGCAGCCCTGAAACCGACCGCCATGAACCGACGGGCTCATCAGAAATACAACATTAATATTGATTATCAAATGATACCTGAGACATTCATCGATCGCGTATTTGTTCATTCTTTTTCTGCTAAAAACATACGAGTGGCCGTAGTATCACCCCCCTCAGTACAAACACTGAATGGTTCAGTCCTCTCCAGCTGCTGCTCGTGTCTGACTGGTGAGCGGCTCGGACTGAACCATTCACCGTTTGTACTGCGGGGGAGTACTGACGGCGGACAAACACACTATCGTTTCATGGCTGGGATTTGACAAAGCTAAAGTTTAATATCAGGGACCGTAAATGATTTGCTCAGATGATTCATGGTCTCTGTGTTGATGTCGTATTTTTGAGGACCCCTGTCAGACCTGGGACGGTTGGTATCATCCAGTCTGTCCCTCCTGCAGCAGCTCCGCCTCTGTGTTCATGTGAGACACTCCGGAGAGAAACACCTGTTTTTGTTTGACTGACGAAGAAGAAGAAGCAGCATGAGTTCTCCTCTAAAGGTGACTTTAAAGTTCTGTGTGTGTTTTTCATGTCGGCCGACTGTATCGATCCTTACTTTACGACATTATTCAGGCTCGGAGTGACGTTTGACCACGTTGAGCAGCTCCTTCCGGTTTGTTCGCTCCATCTGAGATTTGACGCCGCACGCTGAAATCGATCAATAACCAGTGGTGGATTAATTATTATAGATTGACTTTACTGTGTCTCCACAAGACTCTGCTGTTCAGGGCTGGAGTCACAAACCTCTGAGAGGTAATAACTGAGCTCACCGTCAGCCTTCCTTATTCTGACTCATTGCTTTGGCGATATTAGAGGAAATGATCATTTTTACGTCATTATCTCATTTCCACTGACAAACACATTCAAACTATTATAGTGTGTTCTTTTTTTTCAGGGATCTGAACTAAACAAAGATGTTTTTCTGAAGTCACCTCTGCTGCACCACAGTATTTAATTTAAAATGATTTTTTTTTACATATATTTGACTTTTAACAAATATTGAGCATCCTGCATTTGAAAGTTGCAGAAAATCATATTGTAATTTCCATTAATTGTTCAGCCTTACAATGCATGAGACTTTTATTGGTTCTGAGAAGCTGCAGCGTTTATTAACTGACACTTAAACATTATTATGGACAACATAAAGTTTACTGTCATATAATTACTTCACTATCATTAACAGCACTTTAACAAGTATTTTAATTACACATTTACATGTGTAGTATTTAAATTTCTGCTTCATGTCCCTTAAGAGCTAATTAGTTCCTACCTGCCATTGTTTAGGGGGGACAGGTGTGAGTGTGGTGCCATGTGTGCAACAGTAATTTTACCCTGCTGTGAGCCTTAAAGAGCCGGGGTGGGTGTGGGGTGGGGGCACATGAAAAATTGATCAGGCTTCTGTGTTCCAGACACAAATGATACAACATCCTAATAATGCTCAAATCTCTAATAATGGAATTGCCAGAAGTGTTCTATATAGAGCACTTTTACTGTTGGTCCCTCTTTCTAAACTGCCACGTTAAATTGTTGACAAAAACTTGATGTTTTACAGTAAACTGCATGCTGCATACAGGCTGCAGTGATAGTAGCAGCAAAAATAGAAGAAGACAGATAATACAGTTGCAATATGATTTGCAATATTAGAGGTAATGATCATTTCTACATGATATATTTTGGTTGAAAATATGTTAAAATGACTATGGTGTGATTTTATTCTTTGCGCATCTTTTCCATCAATAAAAGCTTTCAGTGTCATTCTTTGTTCTTCTTTCAATGAAGAAATATTCTCCAGTTCTGAACTGTGATATCACAGCATCTACACTAACCTCTTCAGGAGCCGTCATTGTTTGTTCAAGACGAGTCACTTCTTTGGATGCTTCTCGCTGTCGGCGCTCTTGAAGTCACACCCATAGCTGCCAGTAGTCCCTCCTAGAACGCTGACCGGCTCACACAAACCCTGGTGCAGACACAAACAGATGGCTCAGAGCCTGGAAAGATGGATTCTCATGTGATCTTTTGAATCCAGCTGCCTCTCAAGTTAAGGCATCCTCAGAAACCAGAAAATATTCACATTTAAAAAGCTAGACTCATAGAAATGACACAAAAGGATGAGTCAGTTACAAAAAAATAGTTGGCCATTAATTTAAGAATCAATTATTTGATTAATCGTTGCAGCTGTAGTATTTATTTGACATATAAATCATATCAGACACACACTTGTCACGTATTTCCTGCTGCGAACAGCTGGTTGTCAGTACTTGTATTTCTACTGGGAGGGTGCAGTCCTGCCAGGTTTGTCTGATGCTGCCATCTTGTAACATTACACACAAGTGTCACCGCAGTATCGTTGTTTACACCAATAAGTCTGATGCTGATCACCAAAATGATTGCTTCAGTCAGTGGTATGCCCCTTATTATTTATTTCTACCTTTTGTTGTGGTGAACCTGGCCTGCATTATTTTTAGGACTGATAAGGAGTGTAACAATCGTGTTCGAGCTCTCATTGGCTTTATTTCTAGACTTTGCCATTTGACACAGTTCATACATGCAGGAGGTGAAGACGTGTCGGACAGGTGAGCTGACTGGAGGAGGCAGAGTGTGTGGCTGCAGGCACTGTGGGGCATTTTACACTCAGAAACTGAATCTGAAGATAAAACCTTCTTAGTAATGCACAGTGTATGCACAATGTTAGAAGATATTATTCCAACTATTACTGCTCTGTTCTGCCGGGGGAATTATTAAAGATAGAAGACTCTAGAATCGGCCTTAACGTTCAGTCTCAGGTTTTCTCCAGACACCAGCTGTCTTTCTTTTTCCAAGCTGTCACCACACTCCGGTATTACCAATTAGTTTTTCTTAGTAGTCACAGGGCCACCAGATGGAAAATGTCTTTACATGATGTCGTATCACAGCTGTTAGTGTGCACCTTGTAAGCTACTCAATAGACTGCATTCAGTACACTATGGTTGGTTTAGTTATTCAAGAGATAACATTGCTCCCTTCACTGACTAATTGATTGGTTAAAGATAAGATAGAAAACAGAGTTTAAACAGTTATCCTGTGATGCACTATGAGTGGAGGTCTTGTTCATCTAAGTGCAGTCTAATGAAGCTGATTGTAAAGGTTAAATATTTGTTACAAATGCTATATTTCCATAGAAATCATGAAAGTGACTGATAGAATTCCACTTTTTCTGCTCTACAAGGTCCTGTGAGGTGTGTGCAGCGGTCAATGTCGGCTTTTGTGCAGAGTAGAGCAGCAGCAGAAGTTAGTCTACAACATAGACATATAAACAGATAAAACACAGACCTGACCTTAGTAACTTCATGAGTCACAAGCACTTTTTAGTGTCCTCTGAAAACACTTTCATTGTTCAGTTTTTCTATTTGCAGCATATTTTTTAAATGCTGCGCATGTTTGTAGATGTTCTTTTCTTATTTTGCTTGCATTTTGTCTGTTTACATCTGTTTTCTGAAGTTTAAGTGTGTTGAGCTCTCGGAGCCACCGTAGAAACCAGAGATAAGAACATTTTATCTTCAGTCCCCCATTGTGCTTCACTTACACTGTTTCTCTCTGTATCTTTGTCTGTCGTTACAGAAACAGAGAGGCACAAAAAAACCCAGATCTCACCGCTGTCCATACTGTGAGAAAGAATTCCCCACATCACACCGATTAAATATTCATCAGAGAGTTCACACTGGAGAGAGACCGTACAGCTGTGAGCAGTGTGGAAAAACTTTCTGTCAGTCAAGTAACCTCAGGAAACACCAACGTATTCACACTGGAGAGAAGCTATACCCCTGCGGACACTGTGAGAAATCTTTCACTACTTCATCATACCGCAGGGTACATGAAGGACTCCACACTGGACTGAAACCATACAGCTGTGAGGAGTGTGGGAAGAGCTTCACTCAGCTAGGTTCTTACACAAGACACAAGAATTTCCACACTAAAGAAAAAATCTACCCTTGTCAGCTATGTGGAAAAGTCTTTAGTTCCTATGATTCATATCTGTATCATGAACGTATCCACACTGGAGAGAAATCCTACAAGTGCAAACACTGTGAGAAAACATTCAGATCAGCAGACACATGCACGAAACATGAGCGTATCCACACCGGAGAGAAACCATACAGCTGTTCACAATGTGAGAAGAGTTTCAGTCATTTATTTTCATATCGCAAACACAAACTTATCCACGCTGGACTTAAACCCCACCAGTGTCAAGACTGTGACAAACGTTTCTATTCATCGTCTAATCTCTCAAGGCATCAGCGTATCCACACGGGAGACAAACCGTACTGGTGTGACAAATGTAACAAAAACTTTACCTGGTCACATAAGCTGAAGAATCACAAGTGCGTTTTGCTTGATAATGAAATACAAAACCTGGGCCCTGATGTTCCATGAGTTTGTAAATGAAATAAAACGCTGGGAGGTATGTGCACATTATAATAAAGTTCTTCAGAATGTCCTCACACTGTGTTTTAATAGGAAGTGACAGTAAAAGTTAAAACACCATACAGAGTTATGAATTTGCCAGCAGTGTTTCATGTCACCAGGGGAGATATTCACAAACATTCTGAGAGCGCTCTAAGAGAGTTCCAAACTTAGTCTAAAAAACTGAGCAACAGTTTCTAGCTTAGGAGAGATTTAGAAAACTGTAGCAAAGCAACTCTGAGCAAAGAGGGGACAGAAACTTTTATCTTACTGAGGAAGTGTTGTTGGCCCAGTTGCTAGATATGACACATGCTTTGAAAGAATAGGATTAGCTCAGTGAAATAAATATGCCTGATGATAGAAATCATTTTCTATTGCTGTAAGTCATGGTTTAATTATGAATACTTTTTTTTATTTTATTCATTTCTGTTGAATAAAATAAGCACATACTACACACAAACTGATTGTTATTTTTTATTTACTATGGTGGTAATATTAGTGCTTGTATATTGGTTTTACCGGAGGAAGCCTGCTGTGTCAGTGAATACCCTTTTGTGAGCTGCGAGGTGTGGACATCCAGTGATCATGAAATGAGAAGCATTATAATATGAGACTGTGAAAGTGCTGCAATAGTTTGTGTGATCACTCTGCTGATGGGAGGATGTAACAGAGCCTGAACTGCATTTTAAAAAATATCTTTGTGTTATGATAAGTTTCATATATGGCATTATTACATTAGCATATCCCTTATGAGCTCAATGACAAACGTTATCCCAGCACAATCTAATCTGTAGCATTTCAATGTCATTTAATGTTTAGAGAATATTTTTCCACCACTTTGCCTTTCTGCTGTTCTCTCTTTCACTTAAGAAACTCTTAAGCCTAATGGGTTTTCACCTTAACAGCCGTTTTAAGGGCTAAGATGCTTTGTGAATAATTTTTTTCTTTACCAGAATCCAGTCTTAACTTAAAGGGGAAATTCTTACAGAATGTCATAAATATGAGAACTTTCTTAAAAGTTCATCACTAGGAGCAGTTCTTTATACTAGGCAGTAGTGTTGCATGCTGATATTTCATTTTTTCTTTTTTTTATTTAATACTGTTGCTGATCTGTTAGATATCAAATACTGAACTAGGATTGTTTCAGTCTGAAGTATTGTTTTGGTATTGAGTCACGTGATACTGAACTTGGTTTGGGTATTGAACTCTTTGGCATCGTGACAACACTACTTGGAAGCTTTATTAATATGATCTCAGGTGTACAAAGTCCCCCAAGCTTGTTCTGTGATGCATGCACAGGATCGCCATGTGACAAAAAGATAAATGAGGATTTGTTTGTGAACTTTGAGCTCTGCAGTAGTTCAGGTTTCCTTCAGTGTGTTTATTTTATTTTATTTGTTTATTTGTCAATTGGATCCCCATTAGTTGGTGCCAAGGCAGCAACTACTCTTCCTGGGGTCCATGTACAAAAATATTCACATTACAAAATTAAAAACAAGATACAATACAATACAACAACAACAAAAAAATACACAAGATCACCCAACCATCGCCCACCCCTACTCTCTACCTCCCTCTCCAGATTCCCTCCCACCACCTATAAAAGTGTGTGAGGAGTGTTACACCCTCAGAAGGGACGCAGGAGAGAAACAATGATTTACTTTGATTAACTTTCTTTTTTTTTTTTTTTCAAGATGTACTCTTGTTTTCCTGTGGTCTAGACTAATAAATTTATTTTGTATACCAGGGTCTGCAGCCTTTACTATCAAGAGAGCCATTTTCAGACAAAAAGGAAAAAGAAAATCTGTCTGGAGCCGCAACTATTAAATTCTCAGTTTTCCTCTGAGAGTTTTTTGGAGGGATTTGGCATCTGTTGTTAGCCTGGGGAGACTCAAGATTTGCCACCAGCAAAAAAAAAGACGCTGAGTTGTAGCTGTAGGCTCTGACGTATTTACCAACCCTCCCAGTTTTTCATTTCCCTCTCCTGGTTTCCTCCAGGCATCACAATTTTCCCATTTCTCCCTCAATTTATGACATGGGGCCTAAAATTAATATATTCTTACAAAAACATATGTAAAATATAAATTTTTTGTTATTGTAATCAAATTACAAAAAAATGAAATTGGATTACTCGCTAAAATCAAAGTAATTTCTGATAACTTTGATTTTGAAATGCTCCCTATTTATGAGGGCTCAGGTTTGTCAAGTTTGGGCAATGATGCATGTTTATAATGTCTAATAAAACTTATTTTAATGATCATTTATAGTTTTTTGTTGGTTTACAGTGATTCTCAACATTCTTCACTTGTAGAAATGTGTAACTTATTAACCAAATTTTACAAAAAAGTTTGAAAAGAACTGTTATTCAAATAAATTTTTTGTCAGAGCCGCAGGGAGTCACTGACGAGGGGCAGAAAGAGCCACATGTTGCAGACCGCTGATCTAGAAGGTAGAACAGCCAATCAGAAGAGGAGCATTGGGGAGCATAACGTTCTTCAGTAAGAAAACTAAACTCAGAGACCGTTGGAAGTATCCAGGTTTTCCTGGTGTGAAAGTTAATCTAACATGTTACCTTTCTTATTGAATTATCCATCGAAAGTGGTTTACACTTGTGACAAACATATTATTGATGCAGGATATTTTACACTTTGACAATAAACTTTATTGTCCAAAATGATATCACGGCACTGAAACAGTAAACTTTCACTGATATTTTGAACAGTAATAAATATCTATAAATAAAAAAACACACAAATGCAGCAAAATATATGTTTATATTGAACCTAAATTAAGAAAATTTAAGAAGTAAGTGTTTAAAAGTCTCTCAGGTCTCGTGGTGTTTGTTGTTGAAGCTTCTCTGCAGGTTCAGGTGTGGTGATGTGCTGCCACCTGCTGGCTGCTTCCTCTCACTGCTGTTAGTCGGCACTTCAGGAGGTTTGATGAGACACATCAACCTTTTTTTTTTGTTTGTTTGTTTTTTTTTTTGTTTTTGCAAAGACATTGCAAGTGAAAATACAAGTGAAAATTGCACAAAAAGTTTCAATTTTTTCATTCTTTTAATTTTTTTAAAAATATATAATTCATTAAAAATCAACTTGCAACCGGAGAGAATAAAACCACACTTTGTTCTATTTAAGCTTACTAAAATGACTCAAGATTACAAAATTTCTAACAAAATATGCTTTAAATGTAAATGACGAAGGTGACTTGGGGGTTATTCCACAAAGAAGCAAAATCTTTTTGGATCTCAAAGTCAAAACCAACACTAAATTACATTTTTTTTTAAATGCAAGTGTGCAGGGAGTTTAAAAAATTTCAATAACTATGATAAATCTCTTCAGTTCCTGTGACAAAAAAAAGTAAATAATATAACATTAAGTCGGCTCACTGAAGCATACATGTATGATTTTAGCATGGAGGATCGCTGTGATTGCTGGAACTTATGGGAAACTACAATAACCGGTCAGATTTGTGGAAAAGTTGTGATGATTGGACAAAATTGCAAGTTTGTGCAGAATTTATGGGAATTAGTTGAATTTGTGTGAATTGTTGTGATCACAACTTCCTGGAGAGACTGACTAGAAATTGTTTTAGATTAAATTACTGATAATTTTCAGATAAAAACAAGTCAGTATTACATCATAAATCTTTTTATAAACTTGGAAAAATTTCACTTCCACAAAAGTCAATTTCATAACAGAAATTATTTACAAATTTTACAAATGAAATGTAACAATACATACAAACTATTCAGAGCTCTACCGACCCAAAAACTCAACTTTAAACTGGAACCTTTAAAAAAGAAAAAAGAAAGAAAAGAAATACAGAACTATGAATTATTCACAATGAATTTCCTTCACCTTTACGTCATTTATTACATTTAGAATGTGCTTTGTGCATAATAAACAGTTCAACACAACCCTCCATTATAATCAGGAAACACTTTGGATTTCAGAACAACGTTAATATGTTTGTTATTACATTTTTTAAATCATTTAATTTATGATTATTAATCACTGTGAAAAAAAACATTTGAATACATTGAGATGTTTTAGTTTAAATGGGGACAACAGATGTAAATTAGCATTTTTGCTAACTCTATCATATTTGTATCATATATTATGTTCATTTATATGCTCTGTGCCTGTTAATAAATAAATCAATCAATTACAGGGATCAGTTTACAGATCAAACTAAACTCTCTATGAGAAGAATTTCAATAGAATTTATAGAAAAAGGCCAGAGAGTCCAAATGTTCTACAATTCAATAAAATGCCTTTTACATATCACTCTTAAATAATGATTTTCTATTGACTATAATCACTCTTTTATTCCATGGGGATAAAAATTCTGAGTAAATTTTTTATTCTAATTTTTTTTTCTAATCTTTCAAAATATGGCAACTTTATGAGAATTTTACTTACCTCAAAATGGCTTTTTTATAAGAAATTCAGGCCCAATTCTATCTATCTATCTATCTATCTATCTATCTATCTGTCTGTCTGTCTGTCTGTCTAGCTATCTATCTATCTATCTGTCTGTCTGTCTGTCTGTCTGTCTAATGCTTTAACCAAACAAACGTAAAAGTTCCAACCATCAATTCAAATTCTAAAGCTTTACCGTCCTTCTTATATCCTTTGACTGGCTCTTTTAATATAACGGGTTCTATGTTTCCATGAAAACTGGAAAATAACTGAGTTTTATTAATAATTAATATTTTTAAAAACAGACATCAATGAGTGACACAAACGATGTGGTCCTGAAACAAATATTAACTGAACTGAAAGGACAGAGAACCCTGACGTCAATCTTGACGTTTTATGATTGTATTGTTGTGATATTTATCTATGACGTACTATTACATTTGTCTGTTTTCTATTATGTTGTATGTATGTACATTTCTGGGTCTGGATCCTGTCTAAAAGGGATCCCTAGATTTGCCAAACTCTCGCGTGATTTGTAATAATTTCTCCATAACGTGCTGCGATTGGCTACAGGTCTAGAAAGGAACCCCAGTCTCGCGAAATATCTCGCGAGAGTGTGATCATTAACGTAATGATCTTCCGTTATGATCGTTATGACGCTTCCGGTCCGTCACTCTGCACACATCTTCACCGCCGCAGCGCTGCCACATTATAAAATATGATTCCTTTGCTCACATGACATGTTTGACAAATACCGCGTACGAATCTCGTGAGAGTTTCGCAAATCTCGGGTTCCCTCTTCGACACGACTCCAGCATCGTGAGGAGACTCTGAGGAACATCAGCGACCATTTTGTGTGACTTCAGCAGTGACGATGAGTTCTCCTAAAGAGGTGAATTTAAAGTGTTCTGTGTGTTTCCTCCTCTGTGTTTGTTGTGTCGGCCGACATTAATGTTCTTAACTGTTTATATCGACGTTATTCAGGCTCAGAGTGACGTTCCGCCACGTAAAGCAGATCCTTCCTGTTTTTTTTTCTCCATCTGAATTTGACGCTGAACGTAAAAACCGTGAAGAAAACCGCAGGTTGAATACAACAGTGTGGGTGTCGCTCGCGGGAGCGCGCACAGCGGAAGTGAAACTAGCAGACGTGATGATCTCTATGGCAACGTGCTGATGACAAACCGTATAATCTTCTTTGTTGGTGTTTATCAATGATGCGCTCTGCTACAGTTTGTTAATCAGTCTGTTCAGGCATTATTAACAGATTATGAGTCTTATGATGGAGTGTTATTTATTCTTCATTTGTCTTTTTATTGACAGTGCGACAGTTTGAGAGTCTCAACTGTAAACAAACATGGACGATGATCCACTGTTGAATGTTTACATTTTTCAAAGTAAATCACAAATATAGTTTTATACATTTCTCTTTTCTTGCTGCTGCTGCAGTGAGGCATGACCCTAAAACCGAATAAACAAACAAAAAAACAAACAAACAGACAAACTAGGGCTGCACGATATGGTGTTAAAGGATAAGTTCGGTTTTTTTGACACCTGGACCTTATTGTTATGATTAAATACGCTCGTAGACTCACCCAGACAATTTTGGTGGAGCTCGGAGCCGTTTTCGAGCAATTTAGATCCATCCGACGGCGTTTTTTCTCATGCCATAGTAGCGGACGGGGCCAGAAATCGAGGCCCCTAAATTAGACATTATCTGCTGCGAAACTCATGCAATGTCCACAACAACACCACCAGTTAGCCCCCATTCGTGGACGTGCAGTGGTTGCTTGTTCTCTGGCCAGCTGTTCGGCTCTTTCCCTCTGCATCCTCCTTTCAAATAGCTCCTCGTCGGTGTATTCTGGCTCAAAACGATACGGGCATCCATTATACTCAAAGTCGTCGTCAGACACTTCTACATCGGATAAATATTCCGCCATGCTGCACAGAAATAGCCGTGTTGCCGTGTAGCCTAGCAACAACAGCGTCTCTACTCAGCTGCGTTCCTGCGGCGCACGTTTATGACGTCGCCAAAAGTTACCCATCCTTGTAAAGCCCCGGATGACCATAACAACGAAGTTGAGCTGACATGGTGATAACACTGGCCATTCATTTATAAAATGTAGGTGAAATGAGCGAGTTTCGCAGCAGATAATGTCTAATTTAGGGGCTTCGATTTCTGGCCCCGTCCGCTACTATGGCATGAGAAAAAACGCCGTCGGATGGATCTAAATTGCTCGAAAACGGCTCCGAGCTCCACCAAAATTGTCTGGGTGAGTCTACGAGCGTATTTAATCCTAACAATAAGGTCCAGGTGTCAAAAAACCGAACTTATCCTTTAACAAACAGAGAGAGGATTATTGTAGGCCTGGACAATATGCTGTAGCTGAAAAACCTAGCACAGTAGTGAAGTTTCATATTGGTCGATATTGATAATTATTGATCATGTAGGTTGTGACTTAAGCTGTGTTGTGTACTCCAAGGAATGAAGGCAGCTAGAGTGATGAAATGAGTTTTGTTGTATTATTGCTAAGCGATACACAAAATAAAATATCACTATTTTTAACTTACCTCACTATCAGTACTGTAGGGATGACTGTTGGTGCTTTCACAATATATTAACCCAGGTACATTTTTTGAAAAATGATTATAAGTAATAATGATTAAGATTAAATAACCTGACAACTAGAACAGTCTGGAAAGTTCAGAAAATACATCGTTTTACTGTAATACAGCCTTTAGAACCAGGAAAAGACGACACTTATCAGGACATAACGATATCCAAAATCTATCACGATATCTAGTCTCATATCACAGTGTGATATATAACATCGATATATTGCCCAGCCCGAGATTACTGCGTTTATTTTGACTGAAATTGAGATGTCAGTATGTGGTACGGTTACTGGGAATGATCGTTTTTGTATCACAGCTTTTATTTTCCCTGTAAAAAAAACATTAAAATACAATGAAGTGACATTTATTGTTCTGAACCAAACAAACATGTTTTCTTACATCTGGAGAACCAGATTTTTAGGACTTGGCAGCTCTGCAGGCCTGAATCCAACAGGTTTGGTGTTTCTCACCTATTTCATGGGCTTACGTCGGGTTTGGGCTGTATTGTTATTATTATTATTATCACTGTTACTATTGTTTTTATTATTATTTTCATTTTTTTCTTTCCATTTTTCTCCCCAATTTTGTCGTTGCCAGTTCAAAGTCCCCCCTTCATATTGTCCAGCTCCTACTGTTTGGTACTTAGAGGGAAGCTTGTTAAGAAAAATGTCGGCCTGTGATCAGGTTTGGGCTGACATGAGTTTATGAGGGACGGGTTCAGGTCAGACTCGAACAGAATTTTTTCAGACTTGGGCCATTTCGGGCTCAACTTTTCAGGCCTTTTCTTTCCCAGTTCTGCTCTGCAGCGCTTGATAATTTTTTCTCACACTTATTTTCCTTTTTCAAAAAGTTTTGTTTGGTTCTGGTTCTGCGAGTTGGATATCGCACTTGACCAGAGATGCATCGATTCCAGTTTTCTTGGCCGATTCCAATTTCCAATTTTTTTAAGGGTCTGACCTGCCAGTTCCAATTTTGGCCAGTTCTGATTTTCAGTCTTTCTAAGGACTGTAATTGACACCATTCACAAACATTTTTGCTACTTGTAAAATTGAATTGAATGTTCATAATAATAAAACACTGACTGTTAAATAACTCATACATTTTCTCTAAAAGTTCTCCAGATTACAGCCAGGCCTTATTACTCTATTATATTATTATATTAATATTATGTACTAGATGGAACGCAGTCTTGTGGGATCTTGCGGGATCGAATTTCACGTGTGATCTCACGTGGAAGCAGATGTAAACAAACCTGGAGACTGATGCAGTGAAACAGTTTGCTGCAGTAAAACTTTGCTGTGAGAAAAACAGAGGCAGAAGTTAAATGAGTCTGGATGAGAAAATGTTTGAGGAGACAACGCTAAGACACAGCCTTAATTTACATAATCCCATGATGCATTGCTGAGAGTTTAAGTTTACAATTTTATGTTCCAAAATACAATTGTTACATTTTGTTGTGTTTTTAAGAGTTCAAGAGTTGGGAAATATTGTTCCTAGTACTTGTAAGGTAATGGTTTATATTGTACAGAAAGAAAATTTAATAGTATATAGAGACCAAAAATACACACGTGTGAAATTGAAATTTTGTTGATGGATTTGTAATTTTAGATTTGATTCTAAAGTGGAACCGGGTCTCGATGTTTATCCCTAACAGGGTGATGGTAGGCGTCTACTCAAAGCTTCAGTATATGTGGTGCTGTTCAATAAACATTAAATGAATCACAGGATTCTCAGGACTCAGTGACTCCTCTTTGCATCTTCAGTTATCCTGAAGATGGCGCTGTAGTGCTGGTGGTGGGTTCCTCATAAAGGAAGTGTTTTGCCTTTTCTTGACACACTGTCTTTGGTCTTAACCAGATGCCATCTGTCTTTCTTAGCTGTCACTTTTTTTTTTTTCAGAATACTGGGTCACCAGAATAGAAAATGTCTTCACACAATGTCATATCACAGCTGTTATCATTAGCATTGTTGTTGTAATGTGTAATCCAGTTTTGCTCTGTGATCCTTGTTGTTTATGATAAACCACAATTAAAGTTCTGAACAGTTGGTATTACCATTTCAAATTTGAATTGTCATTAACTAACTCAGCTCTACTTTACACACAACACAGTTCCTGAGCTGCAATGATTATTTTGACTATTTTGATAATGAATTAATTGGTTTGAGTTATTTTTTAAGAGAAAAGGTCAAAATTCCTGCTTCCTAGGAATGCTTAATGGTTGCAGGGACATTTGACCCTAAATTGAGTGATGAAACATGCTACAGCCCTCACTCATTTTGTCTCTAAAAAGTCTCTAAACCAGCACAGAAATGACAGTTCCCAACATAAACCAGAATTTTGTGAATAAACACTAACAGAAAATAACAACGGTATATTATTATCACCAACAAAACCTAATATTTGCATTTTGTAACATAAAATAGTTAACTTAACTCTCAGCAATGCATTATGGGGGTTAGGAAGATCAGGGCTGTCTCTCATCTGCAGGTATGTGAACCTCATATGCCAGAACCCTACAGCGCCCCACAGTGGCTGAAGGACAACATGAACAATACACAAACTTACCCAGATGGTGAAAACTCCCAAACACAGTCCATCAACATCAACTGACACAGAACTTTACAACACTAAGCTAAAGCTCAGTTTCAGCCTCCTGTGATCTCACAAATAATAATAATACAAATAACAACAACAACAACAATAATAATAACCATCATAAGAACAGTAATGAAAGAAAAGGAGCTCTGGTATCAGAATGCTATCGCTGTTGGTAAAATAAAGTTATTAAAAGTAATTAAAAGGAAAAGCATAAAATCTTAACATTTGTGAAGCTGCAACCATGAAATGTTTTTCACATGGCAAATGTCTATTGTCAAAATAGTTTTTCATTTCTGTGAAGTAAGGATATGACTTGCTTTGACCTCAGTTCAAAGAACCTGAATTGAGAACCATTAAGAACTGGAAACAAGAAGAAGAATCAGAAATCCAAATAATACTCAACCCCATTGGTCACAGCTAAAAATCTCCTTGCCCTCAAAAACTCTCTAGAAATCAACTGCAGCCTGTTTCCAGTTTTTTTCTGGTCTAATTATGGCCATATGATTATAAAGATTAGAATTTTTGTTCTGAAAAGTCCTGTGAGATGCATGCAGTGGTCACTTTCAGCTCATGTTCAGAGTGGAGCTGCAGCAGAGTCAGAAAAATAAATAGATGATACAGTGTGAAGTGTTAACAGGGATTAGCACATTCTGCACCACCTAGGACTATTCAGCGCCTCTTTACTGGGCACCAGTCTCATATTTATGTTTGTATTGTTGAGAATATGGACTTGAAGTCGAAATTAACAGTTCAGGTCACCTTTACGCCTGTGAGTCGCAGCCCTTGCTGAACATGCACAGAGCTGGTGCAGCTGATGCATTTCTTGTTTGAAGGGTGCAAGTGAAAAAAGTGTCTGACTCACTTGCACTCAAAATAGGGGCTTAACATCAACTGTTTCTCCTGTGCTGTGCTCCACGTGAGTGCAGTTAAGTAAAGCACACAGCAGAGAGAGAGGGAAGTGGACTGATCAAACTGCCACTGAGCTGTTCTGTCTATTCATGCATCAATGATGTTAATTTGCTTTTGTTTTCTTTTGTTAATATGTTTTCTTAAGCTACAGTATGTTAAGCTCTCGGGGCCACCATAGAAATCAGAAATAGTAAAACACGTTTTAGTTCACCACTCCACTTCATTCATACTCTCTCACTCACTCTTTTTGTCTATTGCTATAGAAACAGAGAGGCACCAAAAAACCCAGATCTCACCGCTGTCAACACTGTGAGAAAGAATTCCCTACAGCACATCGATTGAAGATTCATCTGATGTTCCACACTGGAGAGAAACCATACAGCTGTGACCAGTGTGAGAAAGAATTTCCTACATCACAAAGATTAAAGGTTCATCAGAGAGTGCACACTGGGGAGAGACCATACAGCTGTGACCAGTGTGGGAACACTTTTTCATACGCACATCATCTTAGAACCCACCAACGAACACATAGTGGGGAGAAACCTTCCGTTGTGACCAGTGCGGTAGAGCTTTCTCACGGACAGATTCTCTCAGGAGTCATCAAGTCATTCACACTGGAGAGAAACCTCATCACTGTGACCAATGTGGGAAGACTTTCCCTCGATTGGACAGCTTACGAATTCACCTGCGTATTCACACTGGAGAGAAACCGTACCACTGCAGATTTTGTGAGAAAACATTCTTTACTTCATCAGATCGCAACAAACATGAACCAATTCACAGTGGACTGAAGCCATACAGCTGTGAGGACTGTGGGAAAAGATTCAGTCATATAAGTTATTACAACAAACACAGAAATTTCCACACTAGAGAAACAATCTACCCATGTCGATACTGTGGGAAAGTCTTTAGTTCTTGTAGCTCATGTATAACTCATGAACGTGTCCACACAGGAAGTCCATATCCACGCAAGACGTGAGTGTGTCCACATTGGGGAGAAAGCATGCAGCCATAAGCCATGTGGGATGAGTGTCAGTGGTTCATTGGTAGTTCATTACATACAGATGTTCTGCAGTATTTATGGATTTACAGCAATCAGACTAGTGCTTTGTACCCTGCCTAAATGATTGTGACAGTCAGTGGTAGTCCCCACCTGACAGGGTTCTGTAATGTCTTAATGGTATTTCTTCTAGATTTACTCAACCCATGATGATCTAAACATAAATTCTGGCCATGCCCTCTCCCTCTGGCTGTGCTCTGGGGATGAGGAATATGATGGTGAGACAGCATTGATGATATATTAAGTGGACATTGATTTAAGTTTTGAATTGGCACATATCTGTAAATTGAAAGGTGCTGATGGACCAGTTATGGCTCACTACAAGCGTATACACAAATAACTGGTTGGTTTTAATGTTATAACAATGTAGATTTATAAGTAATGTGTGATATGAAGTAAAATCCAATGCATGACATGCATCATTATTTATTGAATGATTCCTCTCACATTTAATTTCTACAATCTGGCTTCAGTTCTCCACCTCACCATGTGTGTCACCAAATTATCCTGTCTCCAAAATGTTTGTGTGCATGGTCAGAGTCAAATTTGTTCTTATAGATTAGAGTGTTGTGTAGGAAGTGGTGTGCAGCCCCAGTTTTTGTGTACACAACAGTTACAGATGAGACTGCTGGACTCTCATGTTTCATGAGTGAGTTTGTAAATAAAATTAAATGTATAAGTATTTACAAATCATAATTAGATTCTTAGAATGTGCTAACGCTGTTGTAAATGGTATGAAGCAGTAGTAAAAGATAAAAATACCATATATAGTTGTGAAGTTGCCAGAGGTTTGTACTACCAAGGGAGCTCAACACAATCAGGCTTTCTTTGCATGAGTTAAACCTAAAACCTAGGGCTGGGGGTAAACGATTATTTTTAAAACGATTATTCAGGCGATTATTTTATCGAATAGTCGACTATTCTAACGACTAATTGGACGATTAATCTAACGATTATTTTTCTGTTGCACGATTAATAAAAACCATCATATATCTCAAATAAATACCAAAAAATTCTTAATAAATTACTTTATTATACGACGGTTTTTCACAGCCAAACATCTTCTGCTTAACACAAAATAAAAGTACTGTTATACAAAATGGAAGGGCTGTCAGTGTTTACTCTTTTACAGTACCATAGGCCAAAACGCACTGCAGGCTTCATTTGACGCGCGTCTTTTGACTAAAGCGCACTGCAGGCTTCAGATTTAACATTCCATCACCACAAAACCAGCAGTATAGGAAAAGTCGCTATTTACATGCATCTGTTTTTTATTTAGTATTACTATTAACAACAGTTTATTTCTTTAATAAAATATTGTCCTCTGAGGGGAAAAAAATCCTCACCTTTTTTCGGGTCCGTCTATTTAATGACTGAACGGTGCATGATATTCATGTTTTTGTATTAATGCAGCAGGATCTTTTACACGTGTCACTCTGACAGTTTACATCAGAGAGGATGTTTTAGACCACAGCAGACAGTAAACTGCACACAGACATACACCGAGATGAAGAGGAGATGAAGAGGAGATGAAGAGGGATGAAGAGGGAGACAGAGTTTGGACAGTTCATAATGATTTATAATAATGCAGCGCAGTGACAAACGTTTCATGGAGGAGACGAATGTCTGTCTGTCTGTTACTGAGACAGATATTTCAGTCAAGGAACTGTTCAGTAACATCAGGATTTATCATCAGAAAAGTTTTAATCAGTCAGCACTTCACACACGCTCCCCCTCCCTCCTCTCTGCTCTCTCTCTCCTCCTTCGTAGTTATGAATAATCTGTGGGGAGTAATTAAGTATTTAAAAACAAATCAGACAAAAAAAAAATCACACTCCACAAAAGTGTTCAGTAATATGTTTCATGATCATAAAAAGTTTTTATATTAAGTCGGCGCATCTGTCCGTATTCACACGCTCTCTCCCTCCTCTCTCTGCTGCGGGTCTTTTTTTTTTTTTTTTTTTTTTTTTTTTTATTTAACGTGGTTTCAGGTGGAGCTAAAGCTCCATCAGCACTCGCTCCTCACGTCCATACCTTTTTCATTCCATTAACTCGGCCCAAACACCAGCTGCAGCTGCAGAAAAAAAGCCCTGGTCCTCATTGACGCTCGAAATTAACAAGTTCGGATTGCGAGCGTCAAGGCAGTTTGACACGCGTTAAGATGCTTTCAGTGCGTGTTCTGCCATTTAGAACAATGGGTGTACTTCAAAACGCGAGCGTCAGACGCCTTTGGTGCGTTTTGGCCTCTAGGGCGGGTTGTTTTTTGGTGACTTTTTCTTTGAGTAGAGTAGAGCTTGGGAGGGCAGGCTGCTGTGAGGTGGTTGGAGACGGAGTTTCGTCCTCCATGCTGCAATGTTTTGGTCACCCACAGTGTGTGGCGAGCAGGTGGCGACGCGTCGATGTCCGGATTTGACATCGACGTTTTTTTAGAATCGAGGCGTCGACGTCATCGACGCCTGCTACAGGCCTACTAAAACCCCAGTCAGACATAGCAGGTATCATGATGGTGGTTATTAACTTTCTTTGTTAACCAGGTTTTTTTCTTGAGGCTCTGAGCACATTCACATAAAAAGGGGCGTTTGGTGCATCAGGTGGCTCTTTTTCTGCACAAAATGGGACAATTGTGTGCCACCTATTTCAGTCCGGATGAATGATTTGTTATACTGGAGAAATAAAAAAAAGTATATCACAACTTGAACATAACCTGCTTCCGACCAGATTATGAGTTCAGCACGAGTTTCCATGGTGATCTAGCCAGATTAAAAAAAAGAGCCACCTTTGTGATATTTAAAAATCTCACTTAACGTACCTCAGTAACCCATTAATCTCACTTTGTAGCACGCCCCTCAGGACTGGAGGATTTGTTTGTGAACTTGGAGCTCTGTGGTAGTTCAGGTTTCCTTTTGTCTAATGAACGACATCCTCAGGGCGGCGCTGAGAGAAACAATGATTCATAATTTGTCATGTTTATTTTATTCTTGTGTTAAACTTGTACTTTTTCAAAATGTTAACTTCTGTCTAGATTAAACGGAGAGTTTCACCTGTATGGGGTGTGGTCTGCTGTACACCTGTCACGTCATTGCCTTGGTTGTCTTGTATATAATTCAACACTAAACATGCTGTGAGGAAGGCGTATGGCTGAAACACGTCAACAAAGACATTTTAGTAAAATGTAAGACTCTTCCTTGCTTTGATCGTGTGGCACAGTTTTGTAGTTTTGAGGTTGACGAGAACTTGGAACTCAGACTTATTGCCTTTACTCAAATTGCTCTTGTATCAACTTTATGTCTTTTGTTGCTTGTAGTACACAATATTTATATATTTCATTTTTTTCATGTTTGTCATGTGAAATATACTACACTGTCTGGCCAAAAGAAGTCACACACTCTAATATTTAATTGGACTGCCTTTAGCTTTGATTATGGAACACAGTCACCATGGCATCATTTGGATAAACTTCTGCAATGTCACAACATTTATTTGTGTCCAGAGTTGCATTCATTTTTCACTAAGATCTTGTATTGATGATGGGAGAGTCGGACCGCTGTGTGAAGTCTTCTCCAGCACATCCCAAAGATTCTCAGTGGGGTTCAGGTCTGGACTCTGTGGTGGACAGTCCATGAGTGAAAATGATGTCTCATGCTCCCTGAACCACTCTTTCACAATATGAGCCTGATGAATGGCTCTTACCTATTTGACAAATTAAATCCAGGTGGTGACTTTTTTTAGGCCAGGCAGTGTAGTTGTCTTTATCATTTTTAAAAAATGTATAAAACTTACATTTATTATTCATTAGTCTGAATCAGTTTTTATGAAGTTCTGTTGTATTCAAAAATATTTCTGAATTTTGTCAATTCTCACATTTCACACATTGTTGCTTTTATTCTTGTAGTGATTTGATGAATGTTTAATAAAAAATACTTGGATATTACATATATTTTATTTCCATATTCCCTCACTCATTTTTAGTTATTTTGCATTTTGATAAAGAATTGACCGACAGTTTTACAGCTAGGGATGGGACTCGACAACCACTGAGAAGCTGGTTCCAAACTGTCTGATCCACTGGCATCAGATGCTGCGTATGCCTGCATCACTACTGATGGAAACTTGCAACAAGAAGGAGTCATGGCAGAAGAGAAGCAATGGTCCAAAGTGTGGCTTCATTTCACAAAGAAACATGAGAACAGTGCTGGTTGTAATATCTGCAAAATTATCATTTCAAGGGGGGAAACACCAGAAACATGTTGAAACAACATGGGCTTAAATGGACAGTTAACCCAAAAATGAAAGTTCAGTCAACATCTACTCGCTGACATGCCAATTAAGGGTCAGATTTTATTTGTTAGTCTGCAAAACACTGCTGGAGTTTCACAGGAAAACAGCATTACGGAATCTCCCAAACAATGGAAGTGAATGGTGACCAGTTTTCAAATGTAAAAAAATAAAATAAAAACATAAAATGTCTCCACATTGCTCATCTGGTGTAATATAAGTCTCCTAAAGGCCCAACATGCCATTTGCACACTGTCACACCACACACACAGTTCAGACAGTGTGCATGTGAACATGAATGTGGCTCCAAGTTAAAGATCTACAGCAAGATTCAGGATAAAAACATGGTGGAAATAAGATTTTTCAAGTCAACTTGGCATGTTGGGAATCCTTGAAAACACTTGAATTTAATGTAGTGTTCAAGGTTTGAAACATACTTTGATTTTGGATAAAATGCTTAAAACTGCTTGAAATTTATAACTTTATCAGTTTTCAGATAAAGAAATAAAATAAGTCATATCTTGGCTCAGGCACGTCTACTAACAGGTTAAACAATGAAACACACATGAAACTTTAGTGTGTTTTCCTCTAATTTTGTCATATTTCTGTAAAACTCAACCACAAAACATAATTTTGGTCATCTGATATCATTTCAGTGTATTAGAGCTGCAACTAAAGATTATTTTCCTTGATGAGTAACAGAGGTGAAAGAGGAGAACAAGTACAGTCACATTACTGAAATGCTGCTCAGTTACAGGTAAAAGACCTGGTGTTAGAAGACTACTTAAGTAAAAGTACTCTTGTCAAAAGCTACTCAGAGTATTAGTTACTTATTAATTGTTGACATTTAATGAATTATCAACAGCAGCATTTAATCAAATCTTCAGTCTCAGTGACTCCTCCTCTGTTCTGCTCAGTGGTCACGCTCACCTCTCCACACTAGGACTGAAAATTTTGTACTTTTTCCTTGAATTGATGAATTGATTAATTATCAATAATTTATATAAAATACATGCTTTTTTAAATTTTTTCTAGTTTTTGTCATTTTTCATTATTCTAATTTTCCTGACTCAACAAATGAGGTGCAATTTCAGTCATTTCCAGAAAATTGATTAAATATTGATTAATACATTTTTAACTAATCAAATTCCTGACAGCAATTAATCAGTGAATGATCGTTAACGTCCCTGTTCCAAACCTGTGCCCGCAGCAGTGTTTGGGGGATTTTTCATCCGTATCTCCCGATTTTCTTTGGTCTGTTTGTGTTCAGATCACCTTATTGGCTGCACTTTTTAATTTTTTTATTTCAAAATTAAAAGCAACTAAGTAATTTAGATTACATAGTGTAATAAATACTTCAGTACAAGTAAAATTACAGACTTAAAAATCTATTCATAAATGTACATGTACCCAAAAAACTACTTAATTATAGTAATTTGAGTATTTGTAAATTGTTACTTCCACCCTGGGTGATCAATCTGTCGATTGTTTTCTTGTTTAATTGATTAATTGTTTGGTTCATAAAATGTCAGAAAATGGTGAAAAATGTTGACCAGTTGTCAAATGTCTTGTTTTGTCCACAACCCAAAGATATTCAGTTTACTGTCACAGAATAGTAAAGAAACCAGATAATATTCATATTCATAGACACCTTTCACTTGTAGAAATATATTGATATATGCGTATAATAGCAGGAGAATTGCACAAATGTTGTGATACACGCATGGTGTGTAGAATTACACCAACAGAGCAGATATAAATAATATAACCTTGTAACAAAGGATAATTGCATAAAATACAGCACAGAAAAAGGCTGATTTCACAGTTTACATATAAATGTACATTCAATTGCATGAAAGAGATGAAAGACATAATTAAAGTACATAATAATATTTATTTGTGTAAGAAATAGATATGAGCTTTGAGGTGCTGGAAAAGCTTGAAAATGGACCTTGAAAGTTGCTGAAAAGTGCTTGAATTTGACTTTGCAACAGGTGTCAGAACCCCGGACAGCGCTGTGGTTATGATATCTGAAGTTTTAGAAATAAAAATATGTCTCCAGATTGTGGTTTGGATTCAGATGAGCCCTCTCGCGTGATATTTGGCGAATCTGGGGTTCCCCTCTCGACACGAGCTTTTAGGCGTATATGTGCGCACGCGCGACAATTTCATAAATCTGGGGTTCTCTTGTTTGTAAAACGGAAAGATCTCGCGAGAGTGATAATTCAGACCCAAACCATCATGTTTTTATAACCACGAACACGTGTTTATTGTCTCTGAATCTACCCACACCTTAACCACAAGCGGTGCAACATCATAAAACAGAATTACTTTACGTACCGGGCACAATGTGTACAAATCTCGCGAGAGTTTTGCAAATCAACGGTTCCTTTCTCGACAGTCCTGCGCTGAGAGGAGACACGCTGGTGAGGAACGTCAGCGACCATTTTGTCTGACTTCAGGACGGCAGACCGACGAAGAAGAAACATGAGTCCTCGACAGAAGGTGACTTTAAAGTGTTGTGTGTGTTTGTTCATGTCGGCCGACATTAATGTTCTTTACTTTACAGATCAACGTTATTCGGGCTCCTTCCTGTTTCTCTTTTCTTTTTGCTCCATCTGCTGTTGACACTGAAAGATCATCGAGCTAACATCGAATACAAACGTGTTTCCGTCTTTGAAGATGGTCAGAAATGTTTCAGAAAGTGCTGCTGCTGTTGTGTCGAGACCTGCAGGCAGCTCGCGGGAGCGCGCACAGCGGAAGTGAACACCAGCAGACATCTGGCTCGATGGAGGTGAACTGCACCTCTCCTGGAGAGCAGACGAGATCAGGCGGCTGCAGCAGGAGGTGGAGACACAAAGCTGCAGTCAAGTCAGACAGTTTCCATCAGACTTCAGAGAATAAACAGGAAGAGACACTGACATCCTGTTAGATCACCTGTAGATTACCTGTAGATCACCTGTAGATCACCTGTTAGATCACCTGTAGGTTACCTGTAGATCACCTGTTAGATCACCTGTAGATCACCTGTAGGTTACCTGTTAGATCACCTGTAGGTTACCTGTAGATCACCTGTAGGTTACCTGTAGATCACTGTAGGTTACCTGTAGATCACCTGTATGTTACCTGTAGATCACCTGTAGGTTACCTGTAGTCTGCAGACCACGTTCATAACTGAAGAAATAAACTGTGTTCTTCTATTTATTCTGATTGAAGTTAAAATAGAAGAGATCCTCCTTCTGTCACATGGAACATCTGTTCTTTTATCTGCTTTGTAAAACACTTTCTAACTGTTTGTTTGATAAATCATATATAACCTTTATTATTATTAAAAGACACAAAATATCTGCTTGTTGACAGATTAAAACTTCACTGCACAACATCACACGAATATATCCAGCATTACATATTACAGTTACACAGAAAACTAGCATTTTATCCAACACGTCTTGGTTGTTGCCAAAATTAAGAGCCAACTGGAGCCTGTCAGCACATCGATCATGTGACTGTCAGGTGTTTGCAGTAGGTGGAGAGCAGCTGCTGCGCCTGGCTCTAAAAACTGCAGCTGCCTTCATGTCATGAAGTAAATAAGTGTGTTTGAGATGAGCCTGACCTGACAGGCCTTTTCTGTATAACTGTAATACCGGATATATTAGTCTGTCAACAAACAGATATTTAGAGGCTCATAATAATAATAAAGGGTATATGTGTGACATCAAAAGAACAGTTACAAAGTGTTTTACAAAGCAGATAAAAGAACAGATGTTCCATGTAACAGAAGAAGGATCTCTTCTATTTCAACTTCAATCAGCGATCAAGAACACACTTTATCTCTTCTGCTATGAGCGTGTTCTGCAGACTACAGGTAACATACAGGTGATCTACAGGTAACCTACCAGGTGATCTAAACAGGTGATCTAACAGGTAACATACAGTGATCTAACAGGTGATCTACAGGTAACATACAGGTGATCTAACAGGATGTCAGTGTCTCTTCCTGTTTGTTCTCTTAAGTCTGCTGAAAACTGTCTGACTTGACTGCAGCTTTGTGTCTCCACCTCCTGCTGCAGCCACCTGATGTCATCTACACACCAGGCGAGTCACAGTTCATCTCAAACACACCTACTGTTGCCCACGTGTGCGTGATGTCAGAGCAAGTCAGGATCAAGTCAGACACAAATCTAACCGGCGTGCATTGTGCTGTGATCGATTCTGCGCAGGCTCCTATTCTTATGATCTCTGTTGCAACGTGCTGTTTAAAACCCAGATAATCTGATTTGTTGCTGCTCATCAGTGATGAGCTCTGCTACAGTGTGTCTTCATGTGTCCATGTTACTCAGCCAGTTCAGGAATTAACAGATCAATAATTTATGATGATGCACTACTTTATTTAGTGTTTATTTGTTACTTATTTGTGTTATTTATTTTCTTTCATTGACAGTATTTCAGTATTTGAATGTTTTAACTGTTACTGTGAGAATTTTGGATGATGAGTTGGTGCTGAATGTTTACATTTTTCAAAATAAATTACTTTTTAAAAAAAAGCTTTTTTTGTTTTCCTGCTGTTTGTGGTTAGTTCAGGTGTCCATAGTAACAGTGGGACAGTGGAGTGTCTGTGCTTAGTTCAGGTGTCTGTAAAAACAGCAGGACTTTTGTCAGTCTGTGGTTAATGAAGTGGTTTAATAATAAAAACTGAACAGTGGAGTGTCTATGGTGAGTTTAGGTGTCTGTAATAAAAGCAGGACTTTTGAGTGTCTGTGTTGAGTTCAGGTGTCTGTAATTTTACAGGAATGTAGGGTGTGTGTGGTCAGTTTAGGTGTTTGTAATGGCAGCGGGACAGTGAAGTGTCTGTGGTGAGTTCAGGTGGTAGTAATAACAGTGCGACAGTTGATTGTCTGTGGTTAGTTCAAGTACCTGTAGTAACAGCAGGACATTTAAGTGTCTGTGGTTAGTTCTCCACACAGAAGGGCCCTGACTCAGCCACAAACCCCTCAGCTGGCTGGGGGAATCAAACTCAGGACCTTTTTGCTGTGAGGTGTGCTAATTGTGCATCACAGTGCTGCCCCAAATTAATGTATCCCTTTTTTTAACGTATTTTTATGGCTTTGGTAGAACATACAGAACATACAGCACTTAAGAAATGAAAAAAAAAAACAATACGTTTTAGAACAATAATAATAATAAAACAATAAAACAAAAACAGGCAGTTGCACAAAGTTGGAACTTAAGTCTTATTACATAGAAGATCAAAAATAAAAGGGACTAATGTGGAGTTTCATTTGAGAGGGTGGGGGGTTAAAGTTTGGACCTAATAAAATCCATAAATGGTCTCCAAGTCCTCTGAAACTTCTCAGAGGAGCCACATATTGTATATTTCAAAGTGTGCGATCCTGCATTACTCTCTGCCAGCCACTGAGTCCGGCTCGGTGGATCAGGAGGAGAATCAATCTCTGTGATAACAAACTGACAATTTTAGTTATTTTGAGATTAGTTCCACAGAGATTGTTATTGTTCCCAAAAATAGCTCTCATGTGATCAGAATGAATGACCAATTTGAAAATATCCGACAGTGTTTTAAAGATTGAACTCCAGATGTAGATGAATACACAGCCAGAATGAAGGTGCTAAAATCATGTCTTCTATCATAAAATTCTGTGGTCGGTTCTGTGCCAGGATCCATTTGGAACCAGACCGAGGCCCACCGTTTCAGGTGGACCCTGTCAGGTTGTTTGGTCTGCACCAGGGTTTGATTGATTGGCAGCTTTCACACCAGCCCAAATGAACCGCACTAAACAGGCAAACGGACCACAGCCTGTTTTAACCAAACTAAATGTAGTACTGCTGAAACGATTCCTTGACTAACTCAAGTAATTCGATTACTAAAATGCCTCGGGGCAAATTTTTTGCCTCAAGGCCTCGTTTAAATCTGGATAACTGTGCAGCGCAATGTGTTTCACACGTAGGAGTGGGAACTGAAATTAGGTATTAAACGGCAGAATTATTAAAGACCAGAATATTGATCAGCTCTGATGTTTAAGTTTTGATGTAATTTATTATCACAGGGCTGCAGCGTCTCTCCTCTCTGTGTCACTGCAGCTCCTCCATACACACACACAGCACACACACACACAGAGGAGATCAGTGTGTTTCTCTCAGCCTGTGTGTGTCTGATCTGCTGACTTTCTTCATCAGCAGGACGTTTTAGGTTTTTTCCACATAACAATTCATCCAGATTCAGTTTTCACAGCAGCAGAGAAGCTGCATGTGGAGAGGAGAGTTTATTAAAACAATCCAAACTAATATGATGCTGAATGACACCAACCAGCTGCACTTATAAGATTAAACAACTGTATAAGAAGGATTTTACATTAAACAGGAGAGTCTGTGTTTCTCTGTCAGAAACTGTCAGACCTTCTCACAGCAGAGTGAACAGGTGAGGGAGGGGGAGGAGGACAGATTGATCACTAATCAATCATAGATGCTGTTGTCCTCTCGGACCGATTAAAAAAATAAAAATGCCAAAATTGGTCACAAACTATACCTGAGTGTCCGCACAAGTGTGTGTGAGAAACACAGCAAGTGTAACATCATGCTGTTCACAGACAGTCTGCTGTCATTAGTTTGACAGAGACACAGAGAGGGTCGTGTCTAGAAGGGAACCCTAGACCCGCGAAAGATTGCGCAAGTTTGATTATTTTACTTCAAACAACAGATACAAATCTCTCAATAGTTTTGCAAATAAAGAGTTTCCTTCTAGACACGATCGAGAGCGGTGTGCTGCTCCAAGAATTGAATTAACATAGTGCCACTTACTGGCAACATGAAATGTCTTAGATATGTAATGATATAATAACTCAGATAGAACTGAAATGAAACAGGAAACTGTTGTATCTCAACTCAAGATCATCAGATCTTTTCCAAATTTCACGTTTGATTAAAATCAGGGCCTCAAAATATGTACAAGACTGCTATACCACAACAGAATGTATAATTATTAGTACATGTTTGCTAGCGCACCATTTACTGTCCACATGATGTGAAGTTACCATTTGTGTGCTGGTTTAGAAGTGTATAGTTGTAACCATAAGTGAAGTCAGTGTTTGAATAATTGATGAATAGTGCTCGCTGAATATCAAATAGCATTCTGGCTTGAAATGCCCATCCCTAACTTACACTCTCTCTCTCTCTCTTTGTCTGTCACCATAGAAACAGAGAGACACGAAGACGCCCAGATCTCATCGCTGTCAATACTGTGAGAAAGAATACCCTACAGCACGGAAATTAAAGACTCATCAGAGAACTCACACTAGAGAGAAACGGTTTAGCTGTGACCAGTGCGGTAAAGCTTTTGCTCATTTAAGTCACTTCAAGATTCACCAACTTGTTCACACAGGAGAGAAACCATATAGCTGTGACCAGTGTGAGAAAACATTCACGACATCAGGACATCTAACAGTTCATCAGAGAGTTCACACCGGAGAGAGACCATTCAGCTGTGACCAGTGCGATAAAACTTTTATAAGGCCAGATCATTTCAAGACTCACCGACGTACCCACACCGGAGAAAAACCGCATCACTGCAGATTCTGTGACAAGTCTTTCGTTTCTGCATCATACCGCAACGCTCATGAACGGATTCACACTGGACTGAAACCATACTGCTGCGAGGAGTGTGGGAAGAGATTCGCTCATCTGAGTAATTACACAACACACAGAAACATTCACACTAAAGAAAAAGTCTACCCCTGCAAGTTATGTGGGAAAATCTGTAATTCAGCCGGTTCTTATCTGTATCATAAACGTGTCCATTCTGGAGAGAAACCATATAAGTGCAAACACTGTGAGAGAACATTCTCAGCAGCGGGAGCACGCGCTAAACACGTGCGTCTTCACACCATAGAAAAACCATACACCTGTGCTCTATGTCCGAAGGCCTACCGTAGTTCATCTTCATATTACAAACACAAGCTTTTTCATGCCGGAGTCAAACCACACCCATGTCAAAACTGTGACAAACATTTTTATACGTCAGCTGATCTCGCACGACATCAACTTGTCCACACGGGACACAAACCGTACTGGTGCCACAAATGTAAGAAGAACTTCACCTGGTTAACTCAGGCTCAAAGACACAAATGTGGCGTTTCACCTGAAGAGAGACAAGTGTGTGTGAACCAAATACCTGGACCCTCAGATTTCATTGGTGAATTTGCCAATGAAAGTGAATCTGGAGAGGTGTTTACCCAGCATAATCAGATTCCTGAGGATGTGCAGTGTGTTATATTAGGAAATGATTATTGAAGATAAAAACCCCATATAGATTTGTGAACTCACCAGGAGAGTTTCATGCTGATGTCAGAGAAGAGCTCGAGCTAAATGTAATGTTAATGGTGCTTTTACTTCTAACTCATGTAATGTTCAAAAAATCTCTGGACTTAACATCGCAATCATCATAAGTAATGAAACAGCTTGAGATAATGTCACCAGTTCATACTGGCAGGTCTCCAAAGTCCCTAAAGCCTTTCCCAGGATGCACTGCTTCTACAGCATCACCAGACAAACTGTAAGATTTAATTCTGAACCACTGGTGGTATTCACAAAGCTTCCTAGTGCAAAGGATTTCTCCTGGTGATGAAACTGAAATTGTGATATTTTCTAAGATTTTCCCCTTAAATAAAGAGTAAATCCTGGTTTGAAAAGAAAAAGTTTGTTAGAGGAGAAAATGGCAGAAAGACAAAGAGAGAGATAAATATTCTCTAAATGTTGAATGAAACACTACAGATTAAACTGTGTAGTGATAATGTTTGTTATAAAGTGTTTTACAAAATAGAATAAAATAAGACAAAGCAAACGACTCTTCAGCGTAATATGATGAGGCTATAATGCCAGAATTTAAAGTAATTACAACACTAAGATATTTGCAACAGTGCAGCGGTGATGACTTTGGTCTGTTACCTCTCTCCATCAGCAGAGTGGTCAAACAGTTACCCTGACTTCAGTCTCATATTGAGACGCAGTTCATTTCCACTGGACGTCCACACACAGCAGGATCACAAAAGGGCATTAATGAACAGAGCAGGCTTCCCCCATTGATATCAAGTGTATTAGGTATTAAAATTACTAGCATGGGAGATAAATTAGCAAATAATATAACAACTATTAGCATGTGAATAGATTAGTGTGCAAGTAAGCCTTTTTAAAAATATTTTGTAGACTGCTTTCAAGTGTAGACTACAATTTATTTAATAGAGTTCCTAAATAGTATTCATAATAACATAGAGACTAAATTGTATCAATTTTAGTGTTCATTCTCCACCCAACATCACTCAAAGTGCATATTTTCCTTTTTTTTTCTTTTTTGGATCAACCAATATCTTTTTAAAAGCATTTGTCCTGCCTAGTAAGGGGTGAGCCACCTCTCCTCTCTACGATACAAGTTTCTGTCCTTTGCTCAGAGTTGTTCAGAGAGTTTTTCTAAATCTTGGAAACCCCAAAGCCTGGACTCCTTGTTAGAAATCTTTGGGTCAAGTTGGGAGCTCTGAGATGATTCTCAGAATGGTCTCCTTGTGTGTGAGAAACAATGGGCCTCATGCAAGAACCACTCATACGAACAGATTTGTCCTTGAGTGGTGGCCATGAGTGATTTGAAAGAAGCTGTGGACCTGTTCGCAGAGTCGTGTGCAGTCACTCTGCTGTTATCCAAACCAAAGTTTTTCACTAATGACTCTATGTTTTATTAGTCTGGAGACATTTTGAGTTTAAAAAATAAATTACACTTAATAATTATGTTGGTATAATCCTGTTTGACTATATTTCAAATTATAATTATAAATCTACATATAAAGCCTCTCATCATTCATTAAATATTCTATTATTACTGCTGTCAGGTGTATAAAGTTTATAAAGTCTCTGTCCAGGCAAACTCCTCACTTATTCTGTCCTCTGTCTCCGTGATGAAAACTTGCCCTTCATCCTCTCCTCTCTCTGCAGTCATCGATCACTTTGCTGTGGCGAGTCTTTTTTTTTTTTTCTTCTCTTCTCTTAAGTCATTTTCATAATGCAACATTTCCTCTTTTCAGTGACAGCCGAGGCTCCGTAACACTGCATTACCAGCACTCACTTTTCTTTGCTTTAGCAGGTCTTTTAATTCCACTGCTGATGCTGTTAAAATGACAGGTTCTCCTTTCTGGATCTCTGAAAGCAGAACGTCAAACTCTAAAGTTCCTCTTTTGTCTCTTTGATGCTATTTTGGCGTGTTTGTACGAGGCCTTCATACAAAAATAGTAATAGAAATTAAAGACAGGAATACAAAAAGTTCCTGCATGAGGCCACAGATTCCTGATCTGTTCTGTACATCTCGTACTTGTGTTCAAATTGTACTCTTTGAAAATGTACTCCTGTTCTCTGTTGTACTTTGAGCCTCTTGTGGCTGAGAGTAATCAATAATCCTGTGTGATATTGATATATTTCATTATTTCATGTATTTTTTAATGTTTGTCTTGCATCATACTAATTGTTTATCTTGTTTAATGTTTTAAACCATTTGTTTTATTCTTCATTAGTCGAAATCATTTTTTATTAAGTTCTATTCAACGATCTTTCTGTATTTTGGTTTTCATGTTATACACTGTTGTTATATCTCGATCGTACTTTAATGAATGTTCAATAAAAAGAGGGAAAATATACCAGAATATGTTTTATTCACAGATCTTCCCAGTGTTGAATATTTTTTAGCTGTTGTGGCATTTTGATAAAGAATTGATCAGGGTTCTTTGGATGAATAAACACACTTGGAGCAAATTACACAGGTGTGAATGTGAACTAAGAACCAGAACCATTGAGAACCTGTTCCAAATGATCTCGTCCATCAGAATCGTGTGCCTCAGAGGTTATCAGTTCCTTTAATGGACTCCAGCATATTTTTCTGACAGTTGCATATTGCAAAACAGTGACATCGAACCTGTGTGTCTATTCTGCTGAAAACTTACAAAAGGGAGAGGAAGAAAAAGTCTGTGGGTCACGGGGAATTTAATTTGGGTCCACTAATAAATTAGACTTTGGAAGATATTCTGCAAAATTTAAGATTAATATCTGCAGCACAGCTTTTATAAAGCATTAAAATGAGTAGGTTGTTTTATTGATGAGAAGAAAAAAAAAGAGCCTGTTAATTCTGTCAGAAAGCACTTATTGTGACTCATTTATGAAGCAGAATAAAATGTTTTATACTGTAAAAATGAAAAAGGTGAGAAAATTCAAACTTTCAAGGCAAATTACCTCGATAGATTTTTGAGTTTTGGGCCCAACTGAAATTTTTTACCAACTAATAAAGTTTTGTTGAGATAATTTACTTTTCTTCTTTAGATACACTTGAATCTCTGAGCTTTAGAAACCTCCAAAAAATTATATTTCAAAAATCGAGTACAGTTATTGAGGTAAGTTGCCTTGAAATTTTGGATCATCTCAGCTTGTTTTCAGGTAAAAGCTAAATGACCTGTTAACTCAGCCTCAATGTATTTATTTTTTATTCATAAAGTATTTCATGTGTGCATACATGCGTCAGGATAATATGGTGATGTGGAAATGGCAGTAACAAGGGACAGGCCCAGATTAACTCTCCCGAGATTTATTAATAAGACCTGTTGTGAACTGCAAAAAGAAATGACCATAACTGCAAGAACGCTTTGAGCTCATGATTTTATAGTTATAATACAAACTATGATAATAAAATACTTTAAATGAAACAAAATGTTTTTTTTTTCTCCTGAGCTTTTAAATACTGCATGAAAAAAGAAAAGAAAAGTAAGTTTTAAAAAGTCTCTCGTGTCTCCTGTGGTGGTTGGATGGTTGCTGAAGCTCCTCTGCAGGTTCAGGTGTGTTGATGTGCTGCCACCTGCTGGCTGATTCCTCTCACTGCTGTTAGTCGACACTCTTCAGAAGGTTTGATGAGACACAAAAATATGATATTTAATTCTCTTGAACTGATTGCAGCCACTTCATTCTTGATTAGAAACACTAGAAATAATTTTAGATTGATTAAAATATTAATAAAACTGCAGCTAAATTAACAAAATGTTATGACTTTAAGTTGTAAGTGGATAATGTTGATCTATAGAAATCAAACCACCGGAGTGATTTTATTGTACTGTCGACTATTTCCCTGATTAATCAATTAACAAACAAACTATAAATATAAATAACAAACTATAAATATCTTGGTGTACACCTGGATAACAAGCTGGACTGGTCCCTTAACACAGATGCACTCTACAAAAAGGGGCAGAGCCGCCTCTTTTTCCTAAGGAAGCTCAGATCTCTAAACATCTGCAGTAAGATGCTGCAGATGTTTTATCAGTCTATTGTGGCAAGTGTTTTATTTTATGCTGCAGTCTGCTGGGGAGGAAGTTTGGGAAAAAAGCAAGCAAGGAGGCTGGATAAGCTTGTGAAAAAGGCTGGCTCTGTGATCGGAGTAAGGATGGACTCTCTGGAGGAAGTTGTGGAGAGAGACACAATGAGGACGGTGGAGGCCATCCTAAACAACATGGATCATCCACTGCATAACACCTTGATGGACCAAAGAAATAATGGTGGTGGAAGGCTTCTCTCTCTTCGTTGTAGGACAGAGAGATACAGAAGATCTTTCATACCAACTGCCATCAGACTCTATAATTCTTATACAAATAGATGAGACTACAGACAAATGAATTTCCCCTTGGGGATCAATAAAGTATTTCGTATTCGTATTCGTATTCGTATTAGTTGTTTGATCCATGAAATATCAGAAAATGTTGAAAAATGAAAATGTTGATGAAATGTTTCCCGAAGCACAAGATGACGTCCTCAAATATCCTGTTTTGTCCACAACCATAAATAAAATTAATAATATAACAATAACAAATAAATAATATTCAGTTTCCTGTCACAGAGGAGCAAAGAGACCAAAAATTAATCAGATTTGAGTTGCTGAAATCAGAGAATTTGGACATTTTTTAATTGAAAAAAACAGCTCAAAATGATTAACTGATTATCAAAATAGTTGTCAATTAATTTACTAGTCAGTTAATAATCAATGCTGATTAATGGTTGCAGCTCTACACATTTCATAACTCTACAAACCCCAAAGCTTGTTGCTTTTTAAATTTTCTTTCTTTAAAACATTCAAACGTTTGTTCGTGGTTCAGGAAAGATCCTGGTTTGGGTTTAAATGATCAGTCTCATGAGTCTGTGGTACTTGTCCAGACACGACCGACTGAGCGCTACAGTGCTGAATCCAGTGCGCATGCGCAACAGGTCCCTCAGCTCCAAACCATCCCAAAAGATCTCGCGAGAGCGATCATTTTAACCCAAACCAGGATCTTTCTTTTAACTGTATCAAAGTGTTTTGTTTCCCTAACCCTGTCAAAGTCTTAACCACAGTGTTATCATTAGAAAACACACAGTACAGCGGGCACAGTGTAGAAATAAAGCGAACAAATCTCGCGAGAACTTCGCAAATAAAGGGTTCCCTTCTGGACACGACCCCTGCATTGTGAGGCGACCATTTTGTGTGACTTCAGGACGACTGACTGACGAAGAAGAAGAGAGAAGCATGGGTTCTCCACAAGAGGTGACTTTAAAACGCTTTGTGTGTTTCATGCATGTTCTTTACTTCAGACGTCATCATTATTCAGGCTCACAGTGACGTTTGACCACGTCGTGCAGCTCTTCCGGTTTGTCTTTCTCATGGTGAGGTTGAACGTAACAATCATCAGATGTAACCGTAGTTGAATCTGTCGTGATCTCCATGACAACGTGCTGTTTAGAACCCGTTTAATGTTCTGAGTGTGTTCATCAGTTCATCAGCTCTGAGTCTCAGGTAGGTATTCTGATGTTTAATTTATGTTTTTTATTTATTCTTTATTGGTAATATTTCACTATATGAGCTTAAGTCTTAAAGTCTGTGTAAAAAAAAAAAAAAAGGAGTTTTTCTTCCTGTGTTCTGTCCTCTGTCCTCTGCTGGCTCAAACATGTCTGGACATGTCCATTAAATGTCCATGTTTCAGTTGTTTTTCAGGTCGTAGTGATGTTTGACACTGAGACAGCAGGGTGGACACGTCCTCAGCGTCTCAGAGCAGAGAAAACTGCAAAACGACTATTTCATCATTGATTAATCTGTCGATTGTACTCTCGATTAATCGACTAGTTGTTTGGTCTGTTTAATGTCAAAATGGTGAAAAATGTCGAGTATCGTTTTCAAAAAACTCGAGATGACGTCCTCAGAACTCAAAGATCTTCAGTTTACTGTCAGAGTGAAGAAACCAGGAAATATTCACATTTAAGAAGCTGAAATCAGAGAATTTTGACTTAATAATAATTGATGAATTGATTATCATTAATCATGATTTTGAAAACTAATTTTATATATTCATTGATTTTTTTTCTGGTTGGGCGGTTAATGATACACTGAGACGTCTTTACATCGGTTTAACTGTTGCAGTTAGAATCATGGGAGATCACTGCTGTTTAATGTTTCAAAATCAATGGCACAAATATTATTTTCTAGATTTTTGTTTTGCTGGGCCCTTTTTCATAAAGCAGGCTTAACAAACTCTGAATTGAATCAGTCTGAGATGAGAAACATGATTCACCATGGCAACAGGTAAACAAAAGACAGAGCTTAGAAATATGAATGTGTGACGACAGGGACATTTATCAGAAAAAATCTAAGGCTGCAACTAAAGATTATTTTCATAATTTGTTAATCATCTGTTTTTTTTTTTTCTCAATCAATAGTTTTGTTTTAATATGTCAGAAAATGGTGAAAAACATTGATTAGTGTTTCAAGAAAAAGAAAGAAAAAAAAATATTCACATTTAAGAAGCTCAAACCAGAGAATTTTGACTTTTTTCCTAAAAAAAAAAAAATTAAACTGATTACTCCATATACACAAACCGACTAAATCTTTAGACATCTATTTTATTTAAAAATTATGCTCAACAGCACTCTGTAAATATTTTAACATGAAATTCTTTAAAAACAAATTAAGAGAAATGCAACATATATCTTAAAAATCTAATTTTAAGTAGGGCTGCACAGTTAATTAAAATTTTTTGAAATCCCAATATAGCTTCCTGCAACTGTGTCAAAAAAACGTGGTGAGACAGAGACGTCCTGTCCTACACATCAGAGTCTACAGATTTAAAAACATCTTCATTTGGTTCAGACTCCTGCAAAAAGAAAATCACACCATAGTCATTTTAACATATTTTTCAACCAAAATAAGAATAATGACATAAAAATTATCATGTCCTCTAATATTGCAAATCATAATGGCAATATCAGTCAAAATAATCACAATTAGATATGTTTTCAAAATTGTTCAGCCTGTTGCACATCCTTGTCAGAGAAATCCAACAAATCTGCCTCTGAATTTATAACCATGTTAATACCCCCGCTGTGTTAATGGTAATCATGTCTGTCTCTCTCCTCATGTCCAGTCAGACCAGGTTGTCGAGGTAACAGTGGAGGAGAGAGACGGGGAGGAACAAGAAGCTGTCGACTACATGAGTATGGACATCATGTATTCAACAGTCGCCTCTGATCACCAGGGAGTCGCTGAAGAGCAAGTAAGTACACTCGTCCACCTGCACTGGTAGAAACACTTTGCCACAACAATCACTCCTCAGGTTTGTAGCGGTTGGGGGAACAGTACAGTACACATGTTTAACAGCTTGTTCACACTGAAGCACTGCGTGACAGAACCGTTGTTTCTGCTGCAACGCAGCTGCTGAAAGTTCTGTCTTTGTATGTAGAGTCTGCAGAAGAGTTTGAAGAGAAGAAAATATTTTTTTTTTCTGAACACAATCAGTGATTTCCTCCTTGTTCAGAAAGGGAGGGAGAGAGGGATGAATGATAGAGGGAGAAGAGAAAAGAGACGAAGGAAAAAACTGGGTATTGTCGAGGTGCCCCTGAGCAAGGCACTGGACTCCCAACTGCTCAGGGCGCCTGACTGTCTGTACTGTATGTGTGCAGCCCCCTCGCTCTGACACCTCTCTCAGATGCATGTCTGTTGGTCCTGTTTGTGCATGTGTGTGTATTTCGGGCCTCCACACAGGTGTGTTAATGAATGAAATGTTTTTTTTCTTCTCATCAGCAAGGCACAGATGAAACCAAACAGAAACCAAAGTGAAACTTAATCTTCAGCTGACACAGTCTCTGTCCCCTCACAGTGTCCTTTTTGTTATTTGAGTTTTAACTCCACATCCACCGACATGTCATATAATCTATGACATGTTGGTGGATGTGGAGTTAAAACTCATACAACCACCATACAACCATTTACCCACCTTGTCAGTTTGTATATTTCCTCTAAACTCACATTTTCACCAAGTGCTCAGTTAACATCTTTGATGTCACTGTGTGATGTATGTAAGTGGACACACGTCACATGCAAGCTTTGGTACCAGCAGTGCTACCATGTAAAAATGACAGCGCGGACTGTCAAAGAGAAACCATGTGTCTGTTGTCTGGACATATTTTGTATTTTAGACAAGCAGATGCTCGACAGAGTCGGTTATTGTGCAGCTTCAACATCAGGATACGATACACATTATTTCCAGCGTTTAAAAAAGCTCCACGTGGCTGTTTATGATGATCACATGGTTAAAAACTTCATGTTCATATGTTTATTGAGATACCGAAATATTTTTAGAACAGCAGCCATGGTCAGTGTGCAGTTTGGTTTGTGTGCTTTGTTGCGAGACTATTGCTAGCTTGAGAGCAGCGTGATTTTTTTTATATTCCTGAACTTTTGTTTACTGTGTAACTGATTAGAGACAGGGTTCCATGTTAATGTTTTTTTTTTTGTTTGTTTTTCAGAAATCTAATTGGCTGAAGTCAATTTTTACTGTTTGCTGTACAAATATTTTATTCATTTATTAGAGCTCACCAAATACTAAAGTTAATTGTCATGTTTAATCTAGGACTGAAACATCTATAAAATATTAGGAAACGTTAGAAAAATGCCCATCCAGTTGTTTGAAGACCAAAGTCCAAGATATTCACCGTGAAATCTCTACGTGAGTGGCTAAAAACAGCATTTTGTACAAACATTTTAGGCACAAATCTGGAATTCATCAGTCATTTAAAAAGGTTTAATAGAAGTCTTGGAAGTGTTTTTATGGTTGATTTATTTAATTCTATATTCATTGTTTTTAGGATTTTATAAATGTCACGATTACCAGTTTTTATGTTAAGCACTTTTGTTGCTTTTTATTGTATTGTGCTAGATTATTAATTATTATTATCATTGGTGAAAGTCCTCGCTGGATGTAAGGACTTTCGCCCTCACTTTTCAAATCTCACTTAAAGATATTTACAATAACTGTGGTGAGTCTTTTGGGCTGACAGATCAGGTGCTCCTTGTTCTCCACCTGTTTCCTTATTTTTCTACTGGTCTGGTTTTACTGGTTTCATCTGAGACGCAGTCCTTTTCTCCTGGGACACAACATGCACCACTTCAGTTATTGCAGCCCAAGGAGTTTTTATTATGAGTCACAAAAGTGTCTTTTCCGTCTTCCTCCTCGGACACGAGCAGCACAGTGGTGTGTCCATGGTACACACTGAATGGGGAGAGGCGGCTCTCAGCACTGGTCGAAAGCTGGTAAACCAGAGAAATAAAACATTATTTCCTGATTGTTTCACAGCTCTTAAGCTCTAAACACAAATAAACACCCACACACACCACAGCAATGCCTGATTAGGCCTGAATGGCTTTCTCTGTGACAGTTTCCTGTGAATTTGACACAACGCATTCCAGAAAAATTGGAACAAGGGGCATGTTTACCACACTTTGAACAACATTCACTAAACAGGACACAAATTGTTGAAGTTTTGCTTGATGTACGGCTTCAGCTGCTCAACAGTCCTGTTTGGTCTCGGTTGTCGTATTTTGTGCTTCATAATGCACCACACATTTTCAATGGGAGACAGGTCTGGACTGCAGGCAGGTCAGTCTAGTACCTGAACTCTTTTACTACGAAGACACACTGTTGGAACACGTCCACAATGTGTCTCTGCATTGTCTCACTACAATAAGCAGGGATGTCCATGAAAAAGGCATTGTCTGGATGACAGTATATGTCGCTCCAAAACTGTATTTACCTTTCAGTGTAAATGGGGTCTTCACATATGTGACAGTTATCCATGATGCCATGGGCATTAGCACATCCCTTTACCATCACAGATAATGACTTTTGAACTTTGTGCTGTTAACAGTCTGGATGGCCCTTTTTCTTTTTCTTTTTCTTTTTCTGTTTCAAACAGAAAAAGAAACGTGGACTTGTAAGATCGTAGCACACTTTTCCATTTTGTTCAAGTCCACTTCAGACGAGCTCAGGCCCACATAAGTTTGCAGTGTTTCTGTATGTTGTTAATAATTGTTTTTTGTTTTGCATGGGGCGGCACGATGGCGCAGTGGTTAGCGCTGCCGCCGCACAGCAACAAGGTCCTGGGTTCGTATCCCCGAGCTGGCAGGGCCTTTCTGTGTGGAGTTTGCATGTTCTCCTCGTGTCCGCGTGGGTTCTTTCCGGGTACTCCGGCTTCCTCCCACAGTCCAAAGACATGCAGCAGGTTAACTGGTGACTCTAAATTGCCCGTAGATGTGAATGTGAGTGTGAGTGGTTGTTTGTCTCTGTGTGTCAGCCCTGTGATGGTGACTTGTCCAGGGTGTACCCCGCCTCTCGCCCAATGTCAGCTGGGATAGGCTCCAGCCCCCCGCAACCCTCACGGATAAGCGGTTACAGAAAATGGATGGATGGATGTTTTGCATGGCAGAGTCTTAACTTGCATTTGTAGATTTTGCAAACAGTTTTGTAAAGTGCTCTTGAGACCATGTAACATCCTTAATACAATAATTTTGTAATTTTTGTAATACAATAATTAGTGTTGCTTTTGGGATTCAGAGGCACCGGCATTCAATGTTGGTTTTCAGCCTTGCCCCTTACGTGCAGAGATTTCTTTTTAGTCTCTGAATCTTTTAATGATATTATGGATTGTAGATGGTGAAATCCCTAACTTCTTGCAGTTTTGTGTTGAGAAACGTTGTTCTTAAACTGTTGGACTATTTACCCAGGCAGTTTTAACTTTATCCCATCCATGGATGTGTACCACTGAGGCTTGTGAGGATGGGCCTTTAATGCCCAATCATGATACTATCACCCGTTTATCAATTGACCTGTTTACCTGTGGAATGTTCCAAATAAGTGTTTTTGTTTTTTAGCATTCCAGCATTCAGTCTTTTTGCATGATCCCAACTTTTTGAAACATATTGCAGGCATCAAATTCAGAATTATATTTATAAAAATAACATTTATCAGTTTAAACAATAACTGTCTTTTTTTGTATTGTATTCAATTGAATATAGATCTTAAAGTATTTGCTAGTCATTGCATACTGCTTTTAATTATGGTTTACAAAGTGTCACAACTTTATGGGTATGGGGAGCATTACAAATGTGTTGTCAAATAGACAGCTTTTCTTCATTTGGTAGTGTTTTGTCTGTATGAGTGTTTTGTTAAGTTGTACTGCATTGAGCTCACAGGGCCACATCATTAAAACCATAGGTAATAAAATAATTTCTTCAGCACACCACTGCACTTCACTTATACACTGTCTGTATCTTTGTCTGTCGCTATAGAAACAGAGAGGCACAAAAACACCCAGATCTCACCGCTGTCAACACTGTGAAAAAGAATTCACTACATCACAACGATTAAAGACTCATCAGAGAGTTCACACTGGAGAAAGACCATACAGCTGTGACCAGTGTGGGAAAAGTTTCACTCGCCTAGAAGGGCTAAAAACTCACCAACGTATTCACACTGGAGAGAAACCATACCACTGCAGATTCTGTGACAAAGCTTTCATTACTTCATCAGACCGCAACAATCATGAACGGATCCACACTGGAGTGAAACCATACAGCTGTGAGGAGTGTGGGAAGAGCTTCACTCACCGAAGTTCCTTCACGGAACACAAAAACAACCACACTAAAGAAAAAATCTACCCTTGTCAGTTTTGTGGGAAAGTCTTCAGTTCCCACAGCTCATTTCAGATTCATGAACGTATCCACACTGGAGAGAAACCCTACAAGTGCAAATACTGTGAGAAAACATTCAGATTATCAGGAAAACGCACAAGACATGAGCGTGTCCACACTGGAGAGAAACCTTACAGCTGTGAACTATGTGGGGAGAGTTTCAGATGTTCAGCTTCATTTCATTTACATAAGCTATACCACAGTGGAGTTAAACCCCACCAGTGTCAACAGTGTGACAAATGTTTCTATACATCATCTGCACTCTACCAGCATCAGCGTATCCACACAGGACTCAAACCATACTGGTGTGACAAATGTAAGAAAAACTTCACCTGGACAACCCAGCTGAGGAAACACAAGTGTGTCCAAACCAGGTACTGAAATGCTAAACCTGGACCCTCATTGTCATGAGTGAGTGTATAGGTGTAATTAAATCAAAACTAATAAAAACTTGGATTTCACAATGTCACAGGTTCACATTGGCAGATTTTGAGTCAGTTTGGGGCCTCATAAAAAAAAATTGGATATGCTTATAGAAGGGATAAAATATGTGTACGTCACTCATTGGTAGTGTATTGGGTGCTATAAAATAAAAAATCAAAGATGTATGTATATCTACAGATATTTGTATCCATGCATTAATACAGCTTCGCTGGAGGGCAAATTGGCGACACCAATGGTGAGGTGATGATTCAGGTTGTATAATAATGGATGTGACACATTTAATTTAATGTCACATGACAGTGTAGGATAAGGAGAAAGGAATGGCTGGATTTTACATTAAATAGAATTAAATGATTGCAGAATAGAGGATCAGTAGTTTCTAAGATAACCTTTTATGACAATGCATAATCAAGATTTAGGCAAACGTTTTTACTTGTTTTTGTATTTTACAATCGCAGCCACAAATGACTGCTGTTAGACTTCACTGGAGACTCTGTGGTAGCTGCAACACACACTCTGCCTCCTCTAGTCACCTCACCCAGCACACCATCATCATATGTACAGTGATACTGAAATAGCAAAGTCTGGAAATAATCTGACATCTTGCTCCATTGTTACACTTCATATCCTCGTTATCAGTCCTAAACGTAACACAGTTCATCTGAAATAAAATCAAGTTCATGTGTCAAACTTCTGTCTTCAAAGGCTATCCCAAGTTGGGTGATACCACAGATTGTTGTGCAACTATTTTACACAGTGTAATCAGTCAGTCTTCAAAATTTAAATACAGTAGAGACACTTGGTATAACGGTCTTCCTCTTGGATGTTGCCATGATTCACTGTGAACAACATGTTGCTTATTTCTCAAGATCTGCAAGGTGCTTTGCATTGACCATTTATGATTGAATGTGGGCATGGAGAGGGCAATTAAGTGTGTTTCTTTAGACATTTATGGGGAATTATGGAAGTGAAGTAGGTGGTGTGTAGGGCTGGGTATCGATTCAAATTTCAAGAATCGATTCGATTCCGATTCTTGAGATTCAGAATCGATTATTTCGATTCGATCCGATCTCGATTCGGGTTAGTGTTATTAAAACCGTTTTTTGAGCTGTTACCTGATTGTCTAGTTGTGCAACATATTAATAATAGTTTTATATTGACATTTGGCAGCAAATTAATGAAGTATTGATAGTTAATGATGGCAATAAGACTGGTAAAAATGGCAAGGACCAATCCCCCTCCCAGAATGTTGATAGATGAGTATTTTACAAACATGATGTAGGGCAGAATTACTGGTGCATTATTAAAAATATGACATTCAGAATTCACCCAAAAGCTGTTGCTGTTAAATACAAATGTACCTTTAATTTGGCCATTTTGTCCACGTCCACGTGTCACTAGTGATGCCCAATCTCTCAGCTGACTGCAGCTTGCTTTTCACTCCTTCTTTTACTACGTCGTACATGTTTGGGATAACTTGTTCAGCCATGCGTTTGCGTGTCACCACAACGTAGTGCGGTTCACATACCTTGATGAGCCGCCTGAAGCCCGGGTTTTCAACAACGGAATACGGGACCATAGCACTGCAAATGAAGCCCGCAATCGCCTCGGTTATTTTGTTAGCGCGTGGAGAGCTAGCTGGTAGTTGTAGAGCTTCCTTAAGTTTTTTCTGTTGCGGTCCGGTGGGCTTGGACATGATGTCCTGGTGGTGTCGCTTCATGTGGTTCCTGAGGTTGGTCGTGTTTCCGCAAAACTTTACCTCCATCTGGCATATCTTGCAAATTGCTTTGCTCTTGTCAAGCTCCTTTTTTGCCTCGTAGTTTCTAAACCCGAAATAGTTCCAGATATCCGCTTTGAGCGACTCTGGCCTTTTCAAAACTGGAGTTCGGCTAACTTCACTGCTACCGCCCAACGCCATGTTGTTATGAGAACTCGCAGTATCTTCACACCGCGCCTACGCGAGTCACGTCACTAGTGGGGTTAAAGTTCACCCAGGAAAAAATATAAAGAAAATATATATGATCTTTGGACGTGCGAATCGATTTTTTTCAATTAAAATGAGAATCGATTTAAAATTGGCGGATCGATTTTTTCAACCCAGCACTAGTGGTGTGTTGGGCTTGTGCAAGTTGGTTTGGGATTTTTAAAAGGAAATGGCACACTGGCAGGTGTGTATGTTAGCAAATATTTAGTGTGGATTTTTCACAGAGCGTTATTAATGAGACACCTGTTTATCTCAGATTAACAGTAATTTTCTAACACTTTTTAAAATCCCAAATTAGCAATTTTCTATTTCAAAAAATACTAAATATTTAGTAAAATGTTTAGGCCCTCATACAATATAAGCCCATTTGTAGTTTGAGTTAAGTAAATTGAAAAAAATGTATTTTTTTGCTGTGTGACATTCATTTAAATGAAGAGTTCAGTTTTTCAGATTTGTAAATGCTGAGTTATCCAAGTTTGAAGTGTCTGCTGGTCTCAAAGATGTTGCAAAAGGAACATTTTTCTTTTTTGTTAAGTGCGCGTGTTATCAAAAGTTAAGCGATTGGAGTTTGCAATGAGATATATGTGAGAATATTACTTTAATTAGTAATATTTTCTTTTGAAATCAAAATATGTATTTCACCCTGCTAGCAAACAGACCACATGCTGCATCAATACAGTAACTGCATAGTATGGTTTATTACAATAACCTAAATAACGATAATCATGTATAGTTTATAATTTATATGTAATATATACTGTATAACTGTATAACAAATTTTTACCAGGTGTGCTTAAAGGGAACACAAGCAAAATGATCACACTGTCTGGGGGTCGATGTAAATAAGTATAACAAATTATTTTTCAGCATGAACAATTTATACTTTTTATATTATGTTAGTGCATCATATAAAGATGTAATCCGTACAATTGTATTTTAAATTTCATGTGCATAAAATTAAATGTTGTGTAAACCATAAATTTACTGATGTTCCCTTTAAGCCCCCCTGCTCCCATTTAACCATCTTCTCTGTGCTTCAATTAAGATTTTCTCCCTTTTGACCATTGAACTATTTTCCTCCCTAATTTTGATCCAAACAGATGATTCAGCACCACAATTCAAATAATCAACACCCATATTTAAATATCAGTCATCCTGCATGGGTTTATTCTTTGACATTACACCACAATGAACAATGGTTTTAAAATGTGTATTTAAAATGTTTGCAAACTCCTAGCCTGAATGTGGTTAACCTGGACCAGAAACAGAAATTTGGCCACTTTCAAATGCTAATAGCATATCATAGGAGAGAGATGCATTCAAAATCACAACACATATTGCAAGTTGAAGTATTTAAGAGTTATTTCTATATAGTACAGTGTATACTTATTTGTTTTTTCTTTAATTTGTTGGCTGTATTCTAAAGAATATGAGTAAGTTTTGCTTTTTCTGCATTTGCAACAGAGCGAAGAAGCTGGTCACGCCTATTTCAAATGCTATTTTCAGGCCAGAGAAGAAGAGTTGAGACAAAATGGAAACTACTGTTGAGACCTTAGAGTACAGATTTGAACAGAACAAGTCTGTATCGTTAAGAACTTTGAAATATATATTTATCAGCAAATAATGAAGTGGGCTTATTTTGAATACCCATAAAGGGTGCATTAGGTACCCTTCAGGTCCATGCCACACTTGTGATATTTTTTAAATGATAGTAAATGATAAATTAATCGACACTAAACATGAGAGAGTGGTCTTTCATTTTAACAAATGTCTGAAAACCAGATTTAGTGGGCTTAACAGGGACTTTAACCCTAAATGTAAAACAAAGTAAGAAAAGTTTTCTTCTTTATTAGATTCTATATTTTAAGATAGACACAACAAACTTTCTTTTTTCATTTTTCTTTTTAAAAATTTACTAGAGCTGAAAAAAAATCCCATATTTTCACAATTCTGACCCATTTAACCAATTTCCAGATTTAATTAAATAATTAAAAAGATGATACATGAAGCCGACATTAATAACTTCATGAATCACATACAGCACTTAATGTCCTGGAAACATTTCACTACTGCCTTTCTCCATTTGCAGCATGATTTTTAAATATTGTAAATTTGTGATGTTGTCTTCATTAGCTCATGTTTTGTCTGTTTACATGTTATTTCTTAAGTTGCAGTGGGTTGCGCTCTCAGGGCCACTGTACAAACCGGAGACATTACATAACATTTATCTTCAGTCCGCCACTGCACTTCACTTATACTCTTTCTCCTTATCTTTTTCTGTTGTTATAGAAACAGAGAGGCACAAATACAGCCAGAGCTCACCGCTGTCAACAGTGTGAGAAAGAATGCCCTACATCCCATCGATTAAAGATTCACCAGAGAGTTCACACTGGAGAGAAGCCTTACAGCTGTGAACAGTGTGAGAAAGCTTTCACTACTGTCTTTAACTTAAGACAACACCAGCACACTCACACGGGAGAGAAGCCCTTCAGTTGTGACCAGTGTGGTAAATCTTTCTCTCGATCAGATCGCCTCAGGAGTCACCAAGTCATTCACACTGGTGAGAAACTGCACCCCTGTGACCAGTGTGGGAAATGTTTTACTCAACAACAATCCCTAAGACTCCATCAACGTATTCACACCGGTGAGAGACCGTACCTCTGCAGATTCTGTGAGAAATCTTTCATTACCTCATCAGACCGCAACAAACATGAACGGATCCACACTGGATTGAAACCAGAAAAAATCTACCCATGCCAGTTATGTGGGAAAGTCTTTAGTTCTTCCAGTTCATGTCAGGGTCATGAACGTGTCCACACTGGAGAGAAACCCTATAAGTGCAAACACTGTGAGAAAACATTCAGATCATCACAAACACGGTCAAGCCATGAACGTATCCACACTGGAGAGAAACCATACAGCTGTTCACAATGCGCAAAAACTTTCAGTAGTGCTTCTTCATATCGTAGACACAAGCTTTTCCACACTGGTCTCAAACCATTCCAGTGTCAAAACTGCATTAAATGTTTTTATACACTATCTGAACTGTCAGAGCATCAGCGTGTCCACACAGGACACAAACCATACTGGTGTGACAAATGTAAAAAAAACTTCACCTGGGCGTACCAGTTGAAGAGTCACAAGTGTGTCTAAATCAGACATGAAAAAACTAAGTCTGAACTCTCATGTTTCATGAGTGAGTTTGGAAATGTAATTAAATACAGAGATATTTACAGATAATCACACTCTTGAGAATGTACTCACACTGTGTTTTGGTAGGAAGTGACAAAAGATTAACTCTGCGTTCCAAACACTCATATTACCACACTATTTAGTATGCCCGTTTAGGAAGTGGCACATTTATACATAATGTGTCAAATGCAGTACACCAAAAATACCTGGATGTCCTTCTGCATCGGCTCACATTTTGTAGTTTTCAAGCCAGCATGCTCTTCTGGCTATTCTGACAATCCTTTGTGATGGATGTATGAGCAGAAGGTCAAAATTTAAGGAAACAAGTTATGAGAAATTTATATGTCCTAACTGTATGTATACTGTATGCAACAGCAGTACTTTGTGGGGGCAGCTCCAGCACATAATAAAAGTAAAAAGTAAAGGTACATGATTTGAAATGCGGGGTCTAACACCAACAACACAGGGTCTATTCAAGTCGTAGAACAGCTCCAACTATGAGTCATGTAACATTGTCTATGGTAAGGGTCTCCAAAGTCTGAGACTGTGGGCCGTCCACTTCATTATTTTATTTGATTCCACAGATATTCAACAATTGAGCAAAGAACAGTTTTATATTGCTGTTTTAGATAACTTCAGACTACTCAAAATATATAAAAATGACCTGTTCTCAGTCATTTATTAGTTTCTAATTCTGATAAATTGGGATAAATAGTCAAATCTGTCTTTAACCAAATCACACATATTTAGGCCATTCTTTGCAGTTGTTCTAACAATTAATGCAATAATGAATGTAGTACTCACTTTCTTTCACTGAGCCTCCCCAAAACTGTTTGGGGCCTCCCTGGAGAAGCCTTACCTTACAAGGCAGCTGGATTCATGACATTACACGAGAATCCATCTTTCAAGGGTTCAAATTAGCTGTTTGAGTCTGCACCAAAAGTGGTGCAGCCAATCGCCGTTCTAGACAAACTCTTGACAGCTACAGGTGTGATTTTAAGTGTGACAATGGCAAGAAGCGGCTTGTCTCAAACAATGGCGGCTCCTGAAGAATTTATACAGCATCATTCAGACACAAAGCAATTCATGGTGCTTTACTAGAGCATAGAAATATCTGAAAACTCTGAAAACCTCCAAAGTAAACATCACTTTCCTCATGCCACCCATTTATATGGGCAGTTTTTAAGTCAGCAGGTGTACAAAGTCCCCCAAGCCTGTCCCATGATGCCCTGCAGGCACAGCATCAACATGTTACAGTACTGTAGTATTTAGCTCTCAGAGCTGTGTGGTAGTTCAGGTTTCTTTGTGTGTAATGAGCATTACAGCCTCAGGGGGCATTAGAGAGAAACAATGATTATGATCCGTTGTGTTTATCTCATACTTGTTAAACTTGTACTTTTTCTAAAGGTGCTCTTGTATTCTTGTAAACTAGATTATACTTTGAGCTTCACCTGTATGCGGTCGTGGTCTGCTGTACACCTGTCAGGTCACTGCCTCGACTGTCTTAGTATATAATTCAACACTATTCATGCTCTGAGGAAGGCCTACAGCTGAAAACATCAACAAAGACATTTTAATAAAAATGATTTGATAGTGTGCCACCATTTTTCTTTTTTTGATGTTGAGAACTACTTGGGATTCAAACTTATTGCCTTTGATCGAATCGTATCGTTTTGATGCCCTTCAGTAATCCTTCATGATATTTTCATGTATTGTTCTGATGTTTGTCTTGTGAAAAATACTAGTTGTTATCCCTTTTTTAATGCTTTAAACCACGTACCTTATTTTTCATGAGTCTGATTGGATTTTTATGATATTCTGTTTTATTCAATAATATTTCTATATTTTGTTAATTCTCATGTTACACAGTGTTTCTTCCTTTTTGATTGTAGCAATTTAACTAATGTTAAATAAAAAGAAAAAAAGATTACCAGGATGTTTCATACTTCATGTCCAGATCCTCTCACTGTTAAAAACTCTGAGCTGCTTTGGCATCTTGATAAAGAATTGACCTGGATTTATTGGATAAATAAAACACATCTTAGCAATTACACAGTGAAAGATGGTGAAAGACTTGAGAACTGAAATCGTTCAGAATATGTTGAAAATTGTCTGATCCATTGGAATCTTAAGCCTCAGAGGTTATGAATTCTTTTCATCAATCTTGGCATGTTCTTCTGACAGTTGTGGAATGCAAACAATGATTTTAAACTCATGTATGCTGCTGTAAACTTGAAACTATGAGTCACTGCAGAGAGGAGGAAACGGTCTGAAGTGTGGCTTTATTTCATGATGAAACATGACAACAGTTCAAGTTGTAACGTCTGTAAAATTATCATTTCAGTTAAAGGCGGGAACACCAGAAATATGTTTAAATCCATGGAGTTTGTATTCAATGCTCTTTGCTGGAGTGTCACTGCTTCCCAGCCGAGCAGCACGTCTGTTACTGAGGGTAAATATCTTGTTAAAACAGCATTAGATTTTTTTTTCTTTGGCTAAAAAAACCTGAATTAAAGTGAATGTAGTGCCAGTATTCTCATTTCATCCATTTTTGAATGATTAGCTCTCAAGCTACAGTCAGCTGGACTAAAACTGATCATGCACCAGTAAGGGAACTGACTATAAAATCAGACCAATATGCAGAATTGATGTCTTTGGAAACAATAAACTTGTATACATTTCCATCCCTATACACAGCGTATTTTTTTTAGTCGTGATCAAAGCCTTGTATCTGTTTTGATTCGTGTCCAAATGGGCGTTTTTGGATGGAAGAGGTGGTGCTGCTTCTCTCACTGAGAAATTATAGAAAAATATTTACTTAAATAACAAAAATAGAATGAAAATAAAGACCCAGGGTTTTTGTTTACTCACGTTATGGTAACATGTATGTTGGCACTCAGTTGGAGCATATTTTAAATCATCATGGACTATATTGTCTGTACACATTGTTACTTGGAAACATCTGAATTGTTAGCAACAGTCTGTTCAAACCCGTCCAGCAGTGAGCTGAGCGATAAAGAAAATCTGTCCTGAGGCTCGCTACATGTGCAAAAAGCAGGTTTCTCTGTGATGGCAAACCCTGAACAAACATAGTGGGATACAACATTTCTAACTTGCAGCATCAACAGTTTGCTTAGTTCCTTCATCATCCTCATATTTGTCCTAACGTAACAAACAATGTGCACAAAATACGTCCTAAATTCCAGACAAGCTATATTCACATTCATCGATAGGCACCTGAGCTATGGAACAGGTGGAGCTATTCAACTTTGAGGAGCAAACGTTTGGTTTTGCGTTCCTACTATTTGATAAGAGTCAGTTCATGTCCTTCTTTGGTAAATATGTTGAAATCATATATTATTGACATTCTATTATTATTGGAGAGAAAACTGGAAGAAAGAGATGAAACATACATCGCATCAAAGATTCCAGATCAGACCTTTATGAAAGTAATTTTTAGGAGACTAAATAATTTCTGTGGAGTTTTGAAGTTGTTGGGTGTCTGCAGGATGTTTCTGTTGGATTGTCCAGTTAATCACTTTTATTTTATAAGAATGAACACAAAGTCCTCAATATGATAATAAAAAAATGACAATAACATATTTCAACAAACAAAATGTTTGTTTTCTTCTCCAGAGTTTTTAAATCTCCTGTGGTGGTTGTTGTTGAAGCGCCTCTGCAGGTTCAGGTGTGGTGATGTGCTGCCACCTGCTGGCTGATTCCTCTCACTGTTGTTACTCGACACTCTTCCAAGAGTACCTGGCTGCACAAACATAAAAACATATTTGATTCTCTTGAACTGATTGTAGTTATGTAGTTCATTCTTAAATAGAAACACTAGAAATAATTTATTTAATCATTTATCAAATTTTGATAAAAAATTACGACTAAATAAACAAAATGTAATGACTGTAAGAATCTTGTATGTGGATAATGTTGATCTGTAACAATCGTGTATCAGCATATTATCCTACTGTACCTCACTTGTTGATTTTTTTCTCTGTTCTCTCTTTATTCTCTTTATCATATCATTTATTTACCCATTAACTCTTGGCAGATATGTTTGGAAGCCCATTTCTGCTAATTATGATAATGACATTAAGAGTCATAATTATAAGATTAAAAAAAAAATCATAATTGTGGCATTTAAATTCACAATTATGAGATAAAAAAAAACAGAATTGTAACGTTAAAAATCCTGAGATAAAAAGTCACAATTATGACATTAAAAGCCATAGTTATGAGATAGAAAGTAATATGAATGGGGCTGTGACCAGAAAAACAAGGGAGGAGGGTTAAAAAGATAAAAAGTCAAAATCACAAGACAGAAAGTCAAAATTATGAGATACATTTTTTTTAATTATTAGGTATTGTGGAAATTATGAGCTAAAATGTCAAGAACATGATTTTTTAAATTCAGAATTATGAGATAAAAAGTCATAAATGTAAGACAAAAGTCAGAACTTCATCTCACAATTTCAATTTTTTCAGATCTCATTTTGATAATAAGAGGAAATATGAGGTTAATTTTTTTAACTGGTATAAGCTGAATTAATTTTTTTTTTTTAAATAGTATAACTCAACCCATCTTAGAAAATTACCCAAGTCATAATGATGAGATTTAAAGTTGAAATTCAAAATAATGAACTAATATATGTATATGTGTACATATAATAGATATAAATATGATAAATATGAGAAAGTCATCATTTTATTTTATGATTTCGACTTTTTAATGTCATAATTATGATTTGCCGTGGGGTCATATTTATTTTTATGGGCAGTTTTGTGTGTCGCTGTTTGTTTCAAGTGTACCCGTCTGCAGCCAGTAGAAAGGGGCGGGCTAAAAGGTTGACTGTGATTGGTCGAAAATTCAAATGTGGGCGGGACTAAAGGTTGATGTAACTGGTTGAAATTCGAATGTGGGCGGGACTAAAGGTTGATGTAACTGGTTGAAATTCAAATGTAGGCGGGACTAAAGCCTAAAGGTAGTTTATGATTGGCTGAAAGCCGAATGCAGATCCCCAGGCTTTCCTTGGCTTTCGGGCTCCAGAAGGAGCCTCCATGGTCGGGTAGGGAGAATAACATGTGCCGGTCGGATGAACGGCTGGCCAGGGAGAGTAACATTTGCCGGTCGGCTCAACATGCCTCAGCACTCATTGTTCAGGTCACCTCAAGTTTGCGAAGGATTATGTGACACAAACACACTCACTTATTTAAAGTTATTGCCACTCTTCTGCAGGATGTAGTTACTGGAAGTTAATATATTAGCCTACATTACAATATCTTAAGGGTGTATTAGGGTCTTTGGTTGCATTTACCTCTTATTAATGTGCTTTTACAAATAAAGAGCTACTAAAAAGTTGTCACGTCAGACTTTTTTTGTTCTTGTTTACAGAGACAGGCTTACATTAACCAATATAACAAAAAAAAAAGCAGAAATGTGAGATAAATAAGGTAAAAAGGAATCTGACTTGCACTGCAGCAGCAGATAAACATGTTTCATGTGTCTGAACAAAGGGCAACTAAGAACACTTGCTGTTGTATCCTACATGGTCTGGTTTTGGCCAGTCAATGTAAAACACAAACAAAAACAAACAGTAATAAAGACAACTCACTATATGCCATAATCACAATTCTTCATTTTATTGTTTTGTGTTTGAAATCACATTTCAGGCGCTTTAGTAACACATTTCTGTTTTTTTGCAGTTTGCCATTTCAATAGCTAAAAGAGTTTGACAGTAACAAAAGCCAAAACAAGTGAAATATAGGCTAAAGAACACGTTGCTCCAAAAAGAACAAGAGAGCTGCAGCAGAGCCTCAGTGTTAAAGCAGTCTGGCAGACACCAGGGATATTGTTTAAAGATCAGCTGCCGAACTTTCAAGTATATTGCTTACACATCCTCACTTCAAAAGCCTAAACTCAGGCTCCAACCATAGAGGGGCTTGTACATATTGAGGCTTGAATATTCAAGATTCCCAACAACGAGAGATAAAAAAAGTAGATACAGATTGGGGAGAGAAAAAAATAAGGAGAAGGAGATGGTTGTTCCTGATTTGTTTTATTTTTTTACTACTGTTAAAATGTGGTACCACTGGCCAGTATCTTCTCTGCAAGGTACCGTGTAAGCTTCTTGCCCTCCAGGATTTTGATGATAATCTGAAAAACATTTGGAAAAATTTTTTCAGCTGTGTGGCATTAAGAAATCAGGATCAGCAGGCAGAGTGGACATAGACATGCATCACATATGTTACTGTGTGGCCGGTAGTGTTACCTGTGTTATATGTAGCCTGGCTAAATTAGATCAGCACAGGACACAGAAATATCTTTTGGGGTTCTTTATTTCTGGACAAAAGAATGTGGTGTTCAAATGAAAAAATACTTAAAAATAAAAGTTTCAATCTCAACTGGCAGACTGTCCTCTGCTATATCTGCAGTTACTGTAGAAAACTCAAAATCAGTGACCCTCTGCTCGGTACACAGGAACACTAGTCTACTATATTCACTCACTCAGCGTCATTAACTCCTGACTACTGTTTGTGATACAAAATGCAAAAATAAATCTTCCTGACTAGAACAAGGTTGTATGAACATATGTCTAGCAGCAAAAATAACTCTGCAGACTGCTATTAAGAGTGTACAAAAATGAACTTTAAGGCTACAACAGACTGCATAAAATAAAAATAAAATAGTGGCTCAGACCTGTAACACAAGGAGCCCACAAATTCACAGTTAACAATCTTACATTCACAGGTGAAAATGTTACAACGAATGTGCAGAATCATACTATAACTTGTGCACAAACACGCAGGCCACACGACAACCGTCGGGTTTCTCGTTGTCTCTGTTAACCACTAAGTTAACACATACGGCCACATCAGTGTACAACATTTCACAGTCTGTTAACATGTATTACTTTTGAACATATACGTCTTGGTATTTTCATGTTAACAGCGACATTTATATTTACCCTTATTAACTCCGGGAGACCGTGGTGTGTCCAGGCCGCTGCAAAGAACATTTGAACAATAAGGCGACTCCTGCTTCTTCGGACCGCCACAAACCAGTGGCCAATCACAATCAACCTTTAAGCCCGCCTTCATTTGACTTTGAACCAATGAAAATCACAGGTGGGCGGGACTAAAGGCCATGCTTTTAGCCCGCCCCTTTCTACTGGCTGCAGACGGGTGTCCTTCGTTTGTTTCAGTCTCTGACTGACGAGCTGCGCGGACTGAACCATTCACTGTTTGTACTGAGGGGGGCGACACGGCGGCTGCTTCGATGGAAACGAATGAACAAACACAGCAGCATCATTTAAAGTCTCACATATCATCTGCTCAGATAGTTAATGTTCAGCCCCGTCGGTTCATGGCGGTCGGTTTCAGGGCTGCACCGCTGAGAGGAGACTCTCTGGTGAGGAACGTCCGCGGCCATTTTGTCTGACTTGAGGACGGCAGACTGACGAAGAAGAAGAAGCAGCATGAGTTCTCCTCTAAAGGTGACTTTAAAACGTGTTCTGTGTGTTTGTTATGTCGGCCGACATTAATGTTCTTTACTCTACATATCAGCATCACTGGGGCTCAGAGTGACGTTTGAGCACGTGAAGCAGCTCCTTCCTGTCTTTTGGCTCCATCTGAGGTTGACGCTGTTCATGCATATTGATCAACGTTTCAGAGTAAAAGCTGTTTTATTAGACTCAGTAGAATCTGTTAAAGTTCAGTGTTTGTGATGGCAGAGACACAGCACGCTGAAGCAGCAGCATGTTTACTCTGGTTCATCTCCTCTGCTGTTTTCTGATCACATGAATAACTCATCTTTATTATAACGTCATTGATTTAAAGCTTTTCATGTGTTTGTGGATAAAGGTGAACCTGCAGGGCTGCCAGGTCTGCTCTATGATCAAACCAGCCCCAAATCAGCACAGTGTTACTTTAAAATTACTGATTACCTGTTAAAACATGTAGTCAGTAATCTAATACAAGTACCACAGTACCAAAGTAGGTATAAAGGAGTATAACACCAAATAAATTTAAATTCTTAAACCTGTTATAACAGAACTGAAGGAGCCTCTTGGATAAGAAGTGAAACATTGATTTGTGAAGCTAATGTTAGCAGTTAGTCTGTAGCTCTGTAACGTCAGAGGTTGGTCTGTGTAACTAACATTAGCAGTTAATAATCCCTATTTTTACTAAATGCAATTGTAACCTATGCTTTTTTCTCTAACTGTAATGGATTACAATTACTTCTTGTGTATCCTAATTATGCAATCCTGTTACATGTAATCCATTACTCCCCAGACCTGCTCGTGTGCCAGGTCTGTGTGTTTTTATGTGTGTCTGCAGTCAGTTTGGTGGGATTTAGGTTTAAATAATTATCATTTCCCCCTTGACACTATTGACTATTGCTGTTGTGACTGACTGACAGGCTCCAGATTGGACGGTTTGACACAATAGATCGAGGGATTTTATTTAGAGATGTGTGTAAAATGCTCCAAATAAATAAAAAAAAGAATCTAAATAAAGAACAATGCTGAAATTGATGTTTAAACTTACTTTTTATAAAATACGTTTTTGTTAGGACAGAGAAAGAAACGTATTGGAAAAAAAGGTACCATTGGGTACCAGAACTGAATTTCAGGTTCCAGTACAGAACGGTACCCATTCCTACTTAACTAACTCTCAATTGATCAGTTACTACTTGTTTAGTCCGTAAAATGTCAGAAAAGGGTTAAAAGGTTTGATCAGTGTTTCCCAAAGCCCAAGTTTTCATCTTTAAATGAAGAAACCAGAAAATATGTTTAAGAAGCTGAAATCAGAGAATTTTACCTTTTTTCAAAAATAATAAATAAACACTCAAAGCAATTAAAAAATAGTTTGTGAGTATTTTAATAATGGATTCATTGTTAAAAACAACAAACGTACACTGATGATGGACCCAATTTCAGTGGCTTTCTTGAGTCACAAGCTATGTTAAGCACCTTTTTGTGTCCTCTGGAAACATTTCTGTTGTTTTCTCTAACTGAAATGTGTTTTCTGATTAGTGTGCATGTGTTGTCAAATTCTTTTTTTTTTTCCATTGGCTTGTGTCTTGTCTTTATGCATGTGTTTTCTTAAGTTGCAGTGCCATTGAAGCCAGAGATTTTATTTCATATTCTGTCCACCACTGCACTTCACATAGTCTCTCTCTGTATCTTTGTCTCTCTCTACAGAAAAAGAGAGGCACAAAAACCCCAAGATCCCACCGCTGTCAGCACTGTGAGAAATCATTCCCCACATCATATCGATTAAAGACTCACCTGAAAGTTCACACTGGAGAGAGACCGTACAGCTGTGACCAGTGTGGGACAGCCTTCGCTCACTTAGGCAGCCTGAAGATACACCAACGAATCCACACCGGAGAGAAACCAATTCACTGCAGATTCTGTAACAAAGCTTTCATTGCTACATCAGAATGCAGAGTGCACGAACGGATCCACACTGGAGTTAAACCATACACCTGCAAGGAATGTGGGAAGAGCTTCACTCAGCTAGGTCATTACACCACACACAGAAACGTCCACACTAGAGAAAAACTCTACCCTTGTAAATTATGTGGAAAAGCTTTTACTTCCTCCAGCTCATATCTGTATCATGAACGTATCCACACTGGAGAGAAACCCTTCAAGTGCAGATACTGTGACCAAACTTACAGATCAGCAGGCACACGCGCAACACACGAGCATGTCCACACTAGAACCAAGCCGAAAGAATACATCTGTGAACACTGTGGGAAGAATTTCAGGCATTCATCTTCATATCACAAACACAAACTGATCCACACTGGACTCAAACAACACCAGTGTCAATACTGTGACAAATCTTTCTACACGTCAACCGAAGTCAAACGGCATGAGCGTACCCACACAGGATACAAACCGTACTGGTGTGACAAGTGTAAGAAAAACTTGAGTCAAGAGAGTCACAAGTGTGTCTCACCAGATAATGAAATACCAGACCAGGACCCTCATGTTTCATGAGTGAGCTGAAATGAAATGAAATTCAGAGAGGTATGTACTCGTCATGATCTGATTCTGTGCTCACACTGTGCTGTGGTGGGAACTGAGAGTAAAACATAAACACCATGTAGAGTTGTGAAGTCGCCAGAGGGGTGTACTACGAAGGAAGCTCAACACAGCCAGGCTTTCTTTGCATGATCTGGATCGACAAAGACTAAAACTGCAGTCAGAGATAATAACTGGTATCATGACGGTGGTTATTAACTGTCTTTGTTAATTCAGACTTTCTTCTTCAGACTCTGTGCGTGCTCACATAAAAAGGGGCGTTTGTTGCGTCATGTGACTCTTCTTCTACACAAAGTGAAGCGATCACGAGCCGAACACTTCAGTCAAACTGATCAAGTTGTTATAATTAGGAGCTGTGGAAAATATACAAAATATATTACGGCAAAAAGCAACATGGATGCTGCAAATAAAGCAGGAGAAGAAGAATGCTGTCAGAAAATGACTGATCAACTAAATGTGATCTTAATGCTGCCGTTTATTTCTAACATGAAAACTGCACATTAAACAATAAAACTTCATACAGCAGATTTAAACATGACGCTGTCAGTCTGACACTGTCCCATGATGACAGAGACGTGGACATCACTGAAGTTTGTGACCAAACCAACGTAAAATGAGTGAAACTGATTTAAGATTTTCTGATAAATGATGATGAATTTTCTAATCAGTGTTCTGAGCTGCAACACGGACAATAAGTCAAAAGTATTCAAAGTGTCTGTAGCTGCTTCATCATTAGTGTGTGGATTATTTAAAGTGTTAATATGACCTGAAACAAACAGGAAAAATGACTCTGCATCACCAACGGAGGTTACCATGACAGCACAATGCACAGCTCGTGCTGCTGTGACACTATGTTAGATTTCTACATTATACGGATTCGTTCGGTGATGTTACGAACATACAGCTCAGCTACTTTTCATTTTTAATGTTTTTCCTCAGTTTTATTAGCTATATTGCTCATAAATAACCTTAGTAGAACAATAATTAGTTAAAGAGCAGCGCTTTTTACAGCCGATTTAATCTGAAACTCAGAACATAATCTGCTCCTGACCAGGTTATGAGTTTAGCACAAGTTACCATGGAGATCTAGCAGGTTAAAAGAGAGACACCTTCATGACACTGAAAATCCTGGATTTAGACTCCACATAGCTCGCTAACCCATACATCTCGCTTCGTAGTTCACCCTCAGGAGAGTTTGATGTTGATCCAAAACATAGAAGAGCTCAAACTATGAAGTGTTTGATCATCTGTGGGGGAAAATGAATGGCACTTTGACCACCAACTCATCTTGCAGTTACAATGTCAGGAGTTCATATTTACAGTTTTCAGGTCACCAGACGTCTCATTTATCTAAGACGGTGTTCAGACAAAACACAGTGCTTACATACAAAAATATTCAGATTTTAACAACATGATGTAAGCACCTGTACAGCTTCTTTTGTGAATGCGCCACATTTATTAATGAGGCCCCAGATGATGATGCACTGCATGCACAATATAACCACGTCACAAAAAGACAAGCTGTAGGATTCATTAGTGAACTTGGAGCTCTGCAGGAGTTCAGGGGCCTGTTCTATGAAGCAGCTTCAACATACCCAGGATATCTTTTGGTGATCTGGCTTAATTAAACCTAACAAAAGCAATCAAGGATAAACAGTTACACCAAGCTGGTTATCAACTCTGTAAGTTGACTCAGGATTTCCCAATCAAAAGTTTACTGACAGCAAAGCAGCATATTTCACAGATCATGAGCAAACTATAAAAGACAAATAATCGAGAAGAAGGCTGTCATAACCATCATAATCAGCCTAAAAAACAACACAGCTGCAGCTGACAAAAGAAAAAGAAATTTCAGACATTATGAATATTTATAATTTATTCTATAAAACACTTCACATGAGTTTAATGTGTAAATTAATAGTCTTTATTCTCAGTTGAAATAATGATGCACTTCCAGAGCCCTGATGATATATCAGTGAGTGTGACCCTCTCTGAACTGATTGGTCAGTGGGCGGTGCTTATGTCTGAGATGATCTCTTATCTTGAACAAGTTAACCCACTGCTGCAGGACCGAAAACCCAGAGTTGATCCTGAAAGTTACCACACTAACCATAAATCCTACTTCTAGCTTTCCTTATGGATATTATGAATATTACACTCTCGGGGTGCTAAAGAGAAACTATGACTCCTGATCGTCCATGTTCATGTAATTACTTTGTTCTCCATGTTCTCTGTATTAAATTGTGTTTTATTTGAGCTTCTTGTGGTTGACAGTTTACACCTGTATGTAATGATTTTTTTCAACGCTATAGAACCAGAATCATTTAGTTATATGGCAGCAACATGTTAATGTTTTTTTTCTTTATAATGGTGCTATAACAAAATGAATACCTCTCATTCATCTAACATTTACAGTTAATACAATAAATAATACAATAAACGCCATGATCTGTTTCTACGATGACAGTGCGGTCAATTTCCCAGTAACACCACTGAAAATCTGCGAGGACAGTTTGCAGGATTTTGCCCGTTGGAGGTGAAAGCAGCAGCTTTTAGATCAGTCCCTCTGTCCTCTCTCTCAGAGTCAAACAGCGCTCATGTGTCTTGTCTTTACGCTGCACCAAGATTTAGGGAATTATTACTTTAAAAACTTACAGCAGCAGTAAAACTGTATGATGGTTACATTTAGTCTGTGTTGCCGTGGGAACAAGAACTCGGTTTCGGTTCCTCTGCTGAGCTGTAAATCTGGATAAAACGACTTATCCATAACGATTCAGCAGTTAGTTCGACCAGTTATGAGATGTCACTGGTAGATTTGGTTTATCACAGACGATAGTAAAGCAACACAGTACGTAAAATCAGCACAGCAGGTCCCACAATGTTTCATGATATCTGTTTACATTTACAGCTGAAAATCACAGAAATAAACAAGTTAGCAGATTTAATTTATCTCCACAGTTCAAATCAGCTGCCAGTTGTCTACCTTGAAGTGACTGTTGTCATTCATTCATTCATGCTCTTTCAAAGACATTTTAATAATATATAAAGCTGCTCTTTGCTCTGATAATGTGCCACAACTTTTCTACTTATGAAGCTGAGAACAACTTACAACTCAAACTTGTTGCCTTTGTTCAGATTTATCTTGTTTACAGTTTTTAATTGTACTGTACTAATTTTTTCACACTTTCTTTCTTTTACTGTTTGTAAACTGTTTGTTGTACTGTTCATTAGCCTGAATCCACTTTTATTATGTCCTGTTTCATTCAAAAATTGTTCTGTACTTTATTAATTTTACACTAAATCTTTAATTTCAGTATTTAATGAGTGTGTAATAAATAATAATTACCTGAATATTGCATATTTTATTTCCAGATTCTCTCACTCTTGAAGGTTTTGAGGTATTTTGGCATTTTGATAAAGAATTAATGTAGATCAGAGCTCACAGTAGCTTCCAAACATTCTGTGTTCACAACATTCATCCAGTATTCAACCTGCATGATGTCCTCAGTAACTTTGTAGCATGCAGTCTTCACAGTATGTTTTGTTCCTTCATCATATTGGCTTTTACTTCATAACAAACTACGAACACAATATGGATCCACATTCCAGACAAGCTGTGTTCACATTCATTGATAGGTGCCTGAGCAATGGAGCAGGTGGAGCAACTCCACCTCTGCTATTAGACTTTTGGGAGCAAATGTGTGGTTTTTCATTCCCACTATTAAATACAATGCAAGAACCTTTTAAATTCATATTGTTCTTTGATAAATATGTTTTTATGACATGTTGTTCATGTTCTAATAGAGTGAAAACTACAGGAAAAAGATGAAACATACTTCACAGCACACATAGATCAGACCTTTATGAACAGGATTTTTAGGAGACATTGAAGGCCAAAATGCATCTTGGCGCACGTCAAACTGCCTTGATGCTCACACTCTGAACTTGTTTCGATTTTGGAGTGTCACATGAGGACCAGAGCTTATTTTCTACAGCTGAAGTTTTTTGTTGAGGAAAGTTAAATGGAATTTTAAAAAAGACATGGACATAAGGAGTCAGTGCTGATGGAGCTGCAGCTCCACCTGAAAGGAGGGAGGGAGGGGAGCATGTGAAGTGCTGACTGATATCAAAACTTTTGATGATAAATCCAGATGTTACTGAACCGTTCAGTGACTAAAATAACTCTCAGTAACAGACGCTTGTCTCATCCATGAAACATTTGTGCTGCATTATTGAATCATGATGAAGAGTTCAGACTCTGTCTCTCCTTTCATCCCCTCAGTGTGTGTCGGTGTGCAGTCTGCTGTCTGCTGTGGTTGAAAACATCCTCACTGATGTAAATTATCCGACTGCCTTAATACATGCCAAAAAACATTAATATCATGCACCGTTTAGTCATTATATAACTGACCTGAAAAAAAGTGAGTATTTTTCTTCTCGAGGACAATATTTTATTAAAATAATAAACTATTATTAACAATAATAATACTAAAGACATAAAAGATGCATATAAGTAGCAACCTTTCCGATTCTATGGTGTTGAAGTTTTAAATCTGAAGCCTGCAGCGCACCATACAGGCTTTGATCGACGTGCCTCTATGGACGCACGTCAGTTGAAACTTTCAGTGCGTTTTGGCCTTTAGTGAAAACTTTCTGAGGAGTTTGAAGTTGTTGGGTGTGTTTGCAGATTGTTTCTGTTTGAGTTGGGTTACAGTCTCTCCTATCTCGTGTCTCCTGTGGTGGTTGGATGTTTGTTGTTGAAGCTCCTCTGAGGTTCAGGTGTGGTGATGTGCTGCCACCTGCTGGCTGCTTCATCTCACTACTGTCGCTCGACACTCTTCAGGAGGTTTGATGAGACATGAAAACATATTTGATTCTCTTAAACTGATTGTAGTTACTTCATTCTTACATTGAATAACTAGGAATCATTTTAGATTGATTGAATTGCAGGTAACTGAACAAAACATAATGAATATTGAACTGGTCGCTTGTTTAATCTTTCTGAAACACGTTCATCATTGAAAGTCATTACTGAACATTTTGGTCATTGTTCCCCTGTTCATTTTACTCTACAGCAGTTATTCCCAAACACACACACACCCGCAGGGGGGGTCACAGGAGATTTTGTTTGTGTCCCCTAAAAAATAAGAGACTATAGAAGAAATTCTGCTAAATTTAATGTTTATATCTGCAGAAATCTTTTATAAAGCATTAAAATGTGTCTCTTGTTATGTTTTTAATGTTTTGTTGAGGTAATTTACTTGTCTTTTTAGAAAAACTTAATTTTTTGAGTTTTAGAAACAGCAAAAAATTGCTTTTCAAAAGTTGAGTAAGATTGTTGAAGTAAATTACCTTGAAATTTTTAGTTATCTCAACTTTTTTAAGTTTGTTTTCTTCATAAGGGGAAGTAAAAAGATTGAGATGGCCTGTTAATTCACTTTAGATGCATTTATTTTTTATTTATAAAGTATTTAATGTATATTTGCGTCAAGTCAAGATAATATGGTGATGTGAAATGACAGTAACAATGGTCAGAAAAGTTCATTAATGCCCAAATTAACTCTCCCAAGATTTATTAATAATGCCTGTTGTGAACTGGGTCATGATGATGGCAGGTCCCCAGAAAAAAAAGTTTGGGAAACACTGGTCTACAGTATTTAATTTATTTGCTTTATTTCACTAATATACATTTTATTGCGGGATTCATCTTTATTTTATTGATGGACTTGTTGGACTTGTTCTGAAGCAAAGAATTTCACTTTAGGTTGTAGGGTCGTGTATGTGACAATAAAACTTCATTTGCTCTTTTTAAATATAAACAAAACACTAACATCGCTGTGTAAGTTTTCATGGACTCCTGACTAACAAATTGTGATGATATTTCTCTCTTTCTGTGTATTTGATAGTGGAACAACCACAGGTCTACACTTGTTTTGGGGTTGTCCTTATACTATTATTCATTAATCTATTAAATGTTAAGAATTTGCTCCTAATATTCATTGTAATATTCTGATGAATTTTCATGACTATATAAGATGTACAGTTTAGTTTTTATGATGTCAGCAGATCAGAACAAAACCAGTATTATATGAGAAATCTCTTTATTGTCTTACGAAAATTTCACATTCACAAGTATACATTTATAACACAAAATCTTATTTCAGTTGTTAGAAATGAAATGGAACAGTACAAACAAACTATTCAGAAGTCTACGAATCCCAGATCTGTGAGCCCATTCTTTTTAAAAAGTATAATTGTCTGATTTGCTGAACCTCTTTTTTCCTCTCCTCTTCCTTTTTTAAAATTATATGATTTATTTACCCCCTAACCCTCAGCAGATATTTCCACCAGAAAAAAAAACAAAAAATACCCCCACAGAAAGCCAAAATTATGACAGAAAAGGTTTAAATTAAAAGATATAAAATCCAAATAATGAGATCATGAATCATGAGAAGTTATATCTGACTTCCTTTCTTCCTATATATATATATATATATATATATATATATATATTATATATATATATATATATATATATAATAATACTAATATATAATTTACTTACCCCTCATCTTATGCAATTATGTATGGAAGCCCATTTTGGCCAATTATGGAAAAAAATTCTCATAAATCATAAATGTGAGACAAAAATTTAAATTTATGTTAAAAAGTAAAAAGATTTTTTCTAAAAGTCACAATTTACATAAAAAGTCAGAAGATAAAGTCAAAATTATGAGTTAAACATGTAAAAGTTAGTCATGAAGAGATTTTTTAGAAGTACAATTAGATGATGATGTCAAAAGATTGTGAAAAATAAAAAATAACTTCATATTTAATAATTTTTTTACTTGTATTGTAACTTTCTCAGTCTTTTGTTGCTCCTGTCACAACTTTTTTGAAACATGTTAGAGGCATCAAATTCAGAATTAGTGTATATTTACTAAAATCAATGAAGTTTATCAGTTTGAACACTAAACATCTTGTCTTTGTGCTGTATTCAGTTCAGTATAGATTGAAAAGTATTTGAGAATCATCCCAACTCTTTTGGAATTGGGATTGTACATCAATAAATTAAAGATTAATCTAACAATAAAATATAACAGAATATAACAAATATATGAAATAAAATATAAATAAAATAAAATACAGTAAAATAAAGGTGGAACAATGAACAATATGATCAGTAATGATTTTCATTGTTTCAGAAAAATGAAACAAGCGAGCTGGAGGACAATAATATCACTCCTGTGGTCTGATGCCTATACATCAATATTATCCACTTAAAACATTCTCACAGTTGTTACATTTTGTTCACTTTGTAAATTTTATTATTACTCTCTAATCAATCTTTCTATTTAAGAATTAAATAACAAAAATCAGTTGAAGAGAATCAACCATCATGTTTTTTGTCTCATCACAGTTGAAGAGTAGCAGCAGTGAGATGAATCAGCCAGCAGGTGGCAGCACCTCCCCACACCTGAACCTGCAAGGAGCTTCAACAACAAACATCCAGCCACCACAGAAGAGACTTTTTAAGACTTCTCTTCTTTTGTGTTGTCTCTTCCTGTCTGCCTTCTTCAGCATTGAAGCTTGTTTCACGTCACTTTTTTGTAAACGTGTAACTGTCAGAACAACAACACTGACAAAATGAATCGTAAGCTAGAAAGCAAACAATTCTGAAGGATTAGACAATTTTGAATTGTCAAAGGTTCTGGTTATCAATATCTGTTTGTTTATCCTGTGAATTCAGATCAATTTTTTATCTAATGGCAAAACAGCTAAAAATCTTCAACAGTAAGAGGATCTGAAAATAAAATATGTAATTTCCAGGTAATTTTTTTGTTTTATTGAACAGTAATTAAATCAATATGCAAAAAAAATGAGGCAAGAATGTGTAACATGCAAGAATTAACAAAATACAGAAAGACTACTGAATAAAAACTAATTCAGCATAATGAATAATAAATTGTTTTAATGATACAAAAATGAATAACAAACACGACTAGTATCACATTTCACAATTAATAAAGAAATTAAATATATCAATATTATGTGCTGAAGGTTTACTGAACGCAACAAAGGACATCAAGTTCATAATAGAACAATTTGAACAAAGGCAACAAGTTTGAGTTCAATTTCTTCTCAACCTACAAAGTAGAAAAATGGTGGCAAAGTACAGAGGAGCTTTACATTTCATCAACATGTCTTTGTGGATGTGTTTCAGCCATCAGTCTTCCTCAGACCAGAACAGTGTTGAGTTATATACAAGACAATCAAGGCAATGACTTGACAGGTGTACGGCAGATCACACCCACATACAGGAGTAAACTCTCAGCCACAAGAGGCTCAAACAAAGTGAAATTTCATACAGAGAAGAGAAATAAAAGATTAAGCTGTAAATACTAAAGGTTATTGTACCTGGTAAAATGAATGAATAAATTAAATGTATATATTTTTTTACGAAAGGCACACCGCTTCATCTTGCCTCATATTTAATTCTGTTTCATCTAATTTACGTATTTTATTTTTGATCCCTTTCATATTCTTGCAACATGATTTTAAAGGACAGGCTGCTTAAGCACCTGCATCAAAGAAAAAATGCTCAGTACCTCACAGTTCTACATATGGTTACTTTTTTTCACATCTGCAATGCAATTACCTCTCAGGGCCAAGTAGTTTTGGCCAAAAGCTGTTTTTATTTTAATGTTTATGTAAATAAAGTGCATAGTGCTGCGATTTCATTTGTAGTTTTCAAAATAAAACTAACTGAACTGATTTTGGCTTGTATATCAATACATTTTTCAACATGTTCAGCACTTTTGTTAATACCATGATAATACTGTTAATTGTGATAATTTTGGTCATGAAAATCATAATATTAAAATTTCATACCATTACATCTCTACTCACAAGCCAGAATCCTACACCCCACAACGTTTGGAGGACACCATGATCACTAAGCAAGCCTCCTACGTAGTGAAAACCAGATGTGTGCCTGGGATCCTGTTCTATAGATGAGAATTCTGGTTTTTATCTAGTTTAGACACATTTGTGTCTCTTCAGCTGCGACTTCCAGGTGAAATTTTTCTTGCAGTTGTCACACCAGTAAGGTTTGTGTCCTGTGTGGACACGCTGATGCTCTGAGAGTTCAGATGATGTATAGAAACATTTGTCACAGTGTTGACACTGGTGTGGTTTGAATCCTGCATGGTAAAGTTTGTGCTTGTGAAATGCAGATGAACTACCAAAACTCTTTCCACACTGACCACAGATATAAGGTTTCTCTCCAGTGTGGACACGTTCATGTCTTAAGCATGTTTGTGCTGAAGTGAATGTTTTCTCACAGTGACTGCACTTGTAGGGTTTCTCTCCTGTGTGGATACGTACATGACGTTGACATGATGTAGAGGAACTTAAGAGTTTCCCACAATATTGACAAGGGTAGATTTTTTCTTTAGTATGGATGTTCATGTGCTTTTTGTAATTTCCTAGCTGAGTAAACCTCTTCCCACACTCCTCACAGCTGTATGGTCTCAGTCCAGTGTGGTTCAGTTCATGTTTGTTGCGGCCTGATGAAGTAATGAAAGACTTGTCGCAGTGTCTGCAGTGGTATGGTTTCTCTCCAGTGTGGTACGTTGGTGGATTTTTAAGTCATCTAGGCGACCAAAAGTTTTCCCACATTGGTTACAGTGGTGTGGTTTCTCTCCAGTGTGGATGACTTGGTGTTTCTTGAGTTGATCTCTGCGAGGGAAAGCTTTCTCACACTGGTCACAGCTGAAGGGTTTCTCTCCACTATGAGTAAGTTGGTGAGTTCTGTAATGATGAGGGAATGAAAAAGTTTTCTCACACTGGTCACAGCTGTATGGTCTCTCCCAGTGTGAACTCTTTGATGAGCATTTAATCGATGTAATGTAGGAATTCTTTGTCACAGTACTGACAGCAGTGAGATCTGGGTTCTTTTTTGCTTCTCTGTTCTATAGCAAAAGACAAAGACAGAGAAATTTAGAGACATTAAAAGTAAAATAGTACAGTGATTAAGATAAAATCTTATCATCTATGGTTTCTTAACTGCACTCCTTAGGAAAATGCATGCAAATAGACAATACACAAGCCAATTTAGTAAACATAATCAATTTACAAAATAAGCATTTGCAAAACCTGCTGCAAATAAGACTCTTAAAAGTGTCTTTCATTACTTGATTTGCATATTATTTTTCAGTGAAGTGTTCCAGACAAGGTTTTTCGTACGGTCACAGTTCGGCTCATATCACAGTTTTAAGTCACAGATCGGATTGTTACAAACAACAATAAAGTTTATCAGTTTGAACTTTAAATATCTTGTCTTTATATGGGTCAGAAAGATTGCAATCATCGCATTCTGTTTTTATTTTAAGTTATCCAACTTTTTTGGAACTGGGGTTGTATAAAGGACACCACATGGGCTCAGGAACACTTTGGAAAACCGTTGTCAGTAAACACATTTGTTCTGCATCTACAAATACAAGTTGAGACTCACCATGCAAAGAGAAAGACATATATCAACAACATCCAGAAACACTGCAGACATCTCTGGGCCCGAACTCATCTGAGATGGACTGATGCAAAGTGGAAAACTGTGCTGTGGTCTGATGACATTTCAACAATAAGAAAGCAGTTTGATAAATGGTCGATAGTTTCACTTAAAGGTGCAATACGTAGGAATTGTGCATGCAAAAATTGTACATTATATTAAACAGACTATATATTAAATAGGTTGCAATCCTATTTGATATACGATCTCTGGGTGAAGCAAGAATGTTTCATTTGCGCCTTCCTCCCCAGACACGGCAGAGACAGGCAGGGTGCAGCACTGCAGGGTACACGAAACCTTGCAGACTGACAATAACAAGCACGAGTCCTCCACTGTAGTTAATCAGGTGTTTATAACTGTCAATTGTCTGTCAATGTAAAGTTCAGCCTGTTATCCTGAAAACAAAAGCCCACTTCTCTGAAGACACACACTCTGAATGATGAGTAATGTGGCTGCCTGTCTCACTGCTGCCAAACTCCATTAACATTTTGCTCAATTTAACCGTTATAAACATCTATGCATTCTACAAGATTATTAATGATTTCTTATGACTCATAAACAGACACTTACTCGTTCTGCAAAAGTTTGGCATTAATTTGAACTCTGATTAATGTGAAACAGACAAACAACACTTAATTCCATGCTGAAATGCAGCTGTAGCATTTATGTCAAGTGATGAGAGTATTTCAACTTAATATGTTTACTTAATCTCTGATGACACATTATTTATTACAGATTTCTCCTTTAAATGCATTAAATGAAAGCACATAACAAATATGCCCCATCTCTTGAACAGCCCGTCATATCTCTTGATGCTGGAGAAATCATTTAACAGACAACCCACCTGACAGATGATGTTGAAGAATTTCATTAGATTTCTGAGGCAAAATGTTTTATAAAACACAAAAGTATGTTTGTGAAGATTTTTGATCACGAAATATCTGAACATAGTGATGTTAGTTACATTTGGTTCAGTCTGAACCTTTCTGACCCTCAGCTGTTCATAAACGACAGGTTATGTGAACTTACTGAAATGACTGGTTATCTTATAAAGAGATGCAGGTTGTAGCATTGTAATACTTTCATCATCTTATGATAAGATAATAACAAGCACTTCACGAAAAGTTTGCTCTGTGTGGAAAGTAAGGCTGGGCAATATGGATCAAATCAAAGCTTACAATATATTTATGTTTTAAGTAAAATATTTTGAATTTATTTGTGCCTTATTATGAAATAACAGCATCTTAAATGTAAGATGATATCAGGTCTCAAATCATAATATCAGTAAAATGTCCATAATTGCCCACCTCTAATACCTTGATTAACATTTTAAAACCTAATCAATAAATGTTAGCAAAAGACTTTGTTAACAGTTTAGCTACTACATACTTAAAGCTTATTACTGTATTAACTCGTGTTAACAGCATCTTTATAAATATTATTTATACATATAATTATTTATATTTGGTAAATACAAAATTAATCACCAACTGTTTTGATAATCGATTTATCATTTGAGTAATCATAAAAAAAATCAGACTTCTCTGATTTCAGCTTCTTAAATGTGGATATTTTTTTGGTTTCTTTACTCTCTGACAGTAAACTGAAGATCTTTGAGTTGTGAGTAAAACAACAGGTTTGTAAGTTTAAGTCAAATATATAACCTTATTATTATTATCAGCCACAAAATATCTGCTTGTTGACAGATTAAAACTTCATCCCACAACATTAGACTGACATATCCAGCGTTAAATATTACAATTACACATAAAAATAGTATTTTATACAACACGTGGTATTTGTTGTCAAAACTAAGAGCCAATCAGAGCCTGTCAGCTCATCGATCAGGTGACAGTCAGGCGCTTGCAGTCAGTGGAGAGCAGCTGCTGCCGCCTCGATCTCGTGAGGTTATCTTTGCCCACATCTGCATGACGTCAGAGCAAGCCGGGATCAAGTCGGACACAAATCTAACCAGCATGCACCGTGCGGCGTGCGCAGGCCTGACTCATCTCGAACGCTCCTACTGTCTGCGGGTTCTCACTTCCGCTGTGCGCGCTCCCGCGAGCTGCCTGCAGGTCTCGAGCAGGCAGAACTCGACACAACAGCAGCGACACTTCGTGTAACATTTCTGACCATCTTCACAGACGGAACACGTTTGTACTGAAGCTGCGCTTTTCTTCACGATTGTAACGTTCAGCGTCAACCTCAGACGAACCAAAACACAGGAAGGAGCCGCTCAACGTGGTCCAACGTCACTGAGTCCGAATAATGTTGATATGTAAAGTAAAGAACATTAAAGTCAGCCGACATGAACAAACACACACGAGGAAACACACAAACACTTTAAAATCACCTTTTGTGAAGAACTCATCTTCAGTCTGCCGTCCTGATGTCAGACAAGATGGAGCCTCCTGGGGTCTTGTTCAGAAGAGAACCCTTGATTTGTGAAACTCTCGCGACAGTTGCACACGTTGTTTCTTTATTCTTCCCAGTGTACAAAGTAATTATGAACTTTTAATGTGACAGCGCTGTGGTTAAGATGTGGTGGCAGGGTTGCGGACGAAAATCATCTTTCACGGCTGGGGAAAGATCGTGTGGGTTACAGTATAAACTCTCGCGAGATCTCTAAACAACCAAATACAGGGCCGCTCAAGGAAGGAAAGCTTGGATGATACCAAGTGGCCAGGACTAGCAGGGGTACTCAAGAATAACCACATGAACATATAGAGCATGATGATGATGATTATCTGAGCAAATGATTTAATATAAATTAATGTAATAATCCAGCTTCGTGGACTTTCAAATTTCATTATTTTTCTGCAAAAATCATTCAGGCAACTGCTGTAACACCCCTCAGTACAAACAGTGAATGGTTCAGTCCTACTGCTGCTCATCAGGTAGGGACAGATGAAATTTATGAACAATAATCTTAAGTAAAAATATCTCATAATGATGATATCTAAAGAAATGTTATCAGAAGGGAACATAGCAATATTTCCAAAAGCATAACTGATATGAAGAAATCTCTATTATTGGTTAAGCAGAAACTTTTCTATTTTAGAAAGAAGAAAAAAAGAAGGTTCAAATTAATTTACCCACATCACTCCACATCTAAAAATATTAAACAGGTCAAGTAAGTTATTTTTAAATTCTCACAGAAAATAAAATCCATTATATTAAAAAAAATCAGACCAAATTAAACAATCTGAGAGGAATGATATCACAGAGTCAGAGTCTAGAACAGTGGTTGGAACTTTAAGGATTAATTAGTTAAATTTGTTGCGGTTAAATTCTCTGTGGTTTCATACACCAAGATCCTTGTTTTTGTTTTGTTTGTTTGTTTTTTAAATATGAGGCTTGGGTTTCTTTTAAAATATGATACTGAGTTATACAAGATCCATATTAAGTTTTCAAAATTCTACAGAAAGATTCTTCAGTCAACTCAATGGAACAATAGAATGATTACAAATAATACAGAATCAATAACTGAGTGTGAAATGTATAATAAAGGCATTTTGTTTGAATATGATTTATTGGATTGTAATCATAATCCTTTTGGACTATATAGTGATTATTGATCATAACTTAATTGATATAAAATGTAACAAATGTAACAAATGTATTGGTGCTGTTCTGAAATCCAAAGTGTTTCATGATAATAATAGAGGTGTGTGTGTGTGTGTGTGTGTGTGTGTACGAAGTTCCTGATATTAAAATCTTGTCAAAATAATTCATACGGTTCCAGACTAAAGAATTTTTTTTTTAAGTTTTTTAACTAATTTTTTATTTGTGTTTTATGCCCATGTTTGCTATGTTCCCTAATAAGTGTTTAATAAAGAATATTAAAAAACAATATACATAATACACATATCTGCAAAGATTAAACAGGTAAATCATATAATGAAAAAAGAAAGAAGGGAAAAGGAAAAATGATGTTTTGTGTGTATTGTTGCATTTCATTTTAAAAATTTGTGAACATGAAATTTTGCCAAAATATATTTATGAATGTAATGCTGTTTTGGTTTTTGTTTTGTAATGAAAATTCAGAAGAAATGTTACAATTAATATATTATTTGGAAAACAGTTTCCAAAAAAAAACAAGTATAACAAGAGCTAAAAAACAAGTGTGTGGCTGTTTCACTTCAACAGAAAGAACTATAAGACAGGTAACAATTTGTTACCAAATATTTCTCCAATGAAGCAAAGTGTCCATGAAAACCTTCACAGCTTTGTTAGCATTTTGTTAATAATATAAAAAAATCAAATAAAGTTTCATACACAGTCATATACAATATATTATTAAGTGAAATTCTTAGATAGTCAATAAAATAAAGACAAATCTAAAAGTACAATTTAAGAGCATCCAGCAAATAGATATAAAAAATATAAATATATAAACTAAAGTAAAATGAACAGAAACAATGAACAATATGATCAGTAATGATTTCTAAAGTAAGTTTCAGAAAAGGGAGCTGCAGTACAATAATATAATAATCACTGGTAGTTTGATCTCTAAAACTGATCATTAACATTCTTATCATTTATTGATTTATTATCAATACTTTGATCAATCTAAAATGACTTCCTGTGTTTCTATTTTAAGTAGAAGTAACTACAGTTAGTTTAAGAGAATCTCATCACATCTCCTGAAGTGTCGAGTAACTAGTGAGAGGAAGCAGCCAGCAGGTGGCAGCACATCACCACACCTGAACCTCCACAGGAGCTTCAACATCCAACCACACTTTTTAAGATTCTTTTCTTTTGTTGTTCAGTATTTAAAGCCAGATTTTTCCAGTTAAATATTTCATTACCATATGTATCATATTCAGGGCTTTGTTGCTGTTATGTGTAATCCTGTTTACAAACTCAGGAGGAGAAAACAACTATTGTCCTGCTTCTGTTTTAAACTGAACAGGACTTTCAAGCAAGGAGAAAGGAGACAGGAGATAAACTTTATTTAAAAAAAAATGCTGCTGAGAGTATTTTGGAAATCCTACACTGGAGTAGAGACGAGACGACGCCTGTTGAATGATTCTCTGATTCTCTGGTCTGCAGTATTTTCACTGTACCATTTAGCATTGACTTAGCTTGTTAGAACTTTGACTGAAGTGATACTAAATAAAACAGTATGAGGTAACAGACACTATCCACAACATTTAATCATGTAAAACTAAAAACCCAAGTCGAGTCGAGCGTACCATGCTGTAAAACACGGCTCAAAACTGCAGGACATCATTTCAGAACAGCTCAAACTCTTCAACAGTAAAAGTTAAATATGAAATAAAATATATAACATCCAAGTTTATATTTTTCTCTTCTTTTTATTAAACAGCCATTTAATTGCTACAAGAAAAAAATAAAGCAACACTGTAACATGCGAGAATTTAAAAATATAGAAAAGTTTTTGAATACAAGAGAACTTCTTAATAATTGATTCAGACTCTTGGAAAATAAAATACATGGTTTTAAACTTAAAAAGATAAACAGCATATTATTTTACATAAGGGGAACATAAAGAAATACATTGAATGAAATGAAATACCTCAATAATCATGAGATATATTGAACACGTAACCAAAGAATAATCAATCAATACTTAATAAAAAACTTAAACTAAAAGTGACTACGTGTGTTCTATTCAAAGAGAAAGTAAGCTACAGTTAGTAAGGGGAATCTCTCACATCTTAAAACTGTCGTGTTGAAGAAGCAGCCAGCTGCCAGCACACAACACCTAACCCCCACCTTCAATAAATTTTTAAGATTTCTTTTCTTTTTTGTTAAATATTAAAATAGCCAGTTTTCCAGTAAAATATTCTTAACCAATGTATCATTCCTCACATAGTTGCTGATGTGAATCCCTGATTAAAACTGAGGGGAGAAACACAACTATGACCTAGTTAGACTGTGTTGAGACTGAACAGACTTAGGGAGAAGGAACAGGAGAAATTTAAAAAAAAAGCTGTAAGAAAAAACCAGCAGTAGTGAAATCCATACTACATGAAATAAGACAAGGACTTTTTTTTGATCTCATGCTGCGTATTTACGTAACATAGCTTGACTTAGCTTGTGAACTTACTTGTGCTAATAATATAGGTAAACAGAACACACACTCTTTAATATGCTAAAACTAAAACAAGTGAGTGATTTAACATGCTGATAGGCTCCCGCACATATTTCAGAAAGCTAATTTCAACCATAAAAGTTTATATTGAATAATAAATATTAACATCCAAGTTGTTTTCCCTAGCTTTTTATGCCTTTAATGTGAGTGAGGGGAGCACTGTAACTGCGAGAATTTAAATTTTAGAAATTTTATTTAAATTCATAGAATTTTATTATTGATTCAGATCTCCTTACAAAATCAACACACATCATTTTAACATAATGACTCACAACAAGTTATCTTTACACCAAGGGAGACTTAAGTCAGATACCATGCATGAATCAAAGCTCCCTCAATATCTGGTGGTGATTGAACACTACAACAGATATCAACGTCAATACAGAAACAACTGATATAAGTACAATTTGTGTTTAACCTGCCAAATGGCAACACTGGTCGGAAGATCACTCATTAGCAAACCGAGTAGCTTCACTCCTTCATAAACTGTACGTTATCGTTTTAAACAGCAAGTTTTCTGCCTCATGATCAACATTCTCCTTAATAATTTGATAATTTTCTTTTGAATTTTTTTTAAAAATTAAAAAATTCAGCAACACTTTCTCATCCATCGCCTCACCAAGTTGCTGAGTGAGTCACTTGATTAACAGTTGAGGTGCACACTTAGAAGTTATAAGGGCCAGGGTGAGCCCTCTGTGCAAAAGAGAAAGGAATGAAGATGCAAAAGAAATGTAGAAAAAAACTAGATAGCGAAATTCAACTACATGAAATTCACAAATTTAGAGCACTTTTTTTAAGATAAAAAACCTGATTCTAAGCTGCCTGTTGTTAAAATTTAAAAACAAATTTGAGTTTCTTTAAATTATACTTTAGATATATTTGAGGATAGTCTGATTGGCCTGGGCAAAGCGGTATCTGTGATTTGTAAGCGGTGGTATCAATAATTATTGGGCTGCATGTAGGTTGTGACTGACAACATGTTTTGTACTTCAGGGGGTGTACAGCAGCTGAGGGGATAAAATGAGTAAATATCACAATATTTTTCTCTATGTCCTGATTACCTTCTATTACATTTTCTTAGTTTATGGACTCCATGAAGATCTTCAGATCACTTGTTTTGTCTGACCTAAACCCCCTAAATTATTGACTCTTTCACTTGGAATACATATATATTATACATAATTATATCTATTATAAACAACAATAAATATTGACTTGTTTAACTTCAGTGTTATAAAATTTTTGACCTTATCTTACCAACGTTGCCTGTAAAAATAAAAATATATTGGTGTATCTCAGACATACATGGACACAAATAAAAAAATTTTTTCCTATGAAACAAACAAAAATAAGAATTTTTCTTTCCATGTATGGCATCCTGCATGAGGCCCAGAGTTACATGACTCATAATTAGAGCTCTTTCATGACTTGGATCAACATGAAACTCAACTGGTAACTTCACAACCATATATGGTGCATTTCTCATTTACTATGGCTTTCTACAAAAAAGTGAGCACATTTGCAAGAATCTTATTATGATGACTGAATACTTCTCTGAATTTACTTTCATTTACAGACTCATTAATGAAACAGGACAGTCCTGGTCTGGTATTTTGGTATCTGGTTTAGACACACGTGTGTCTCTTCAGCTGGTACAACCAGGTGAAGTTTTTGTTACATTTGTCACACCAATACGGTTTATGTCCTGTGTGAATACGCTGATGCTGCGAGAGATCATATGATGAAGAGAAACATTTGTCACAGTGTTGACACTGGTGGGGTCTGAAACCAGCGTGGACAAGCTTGTGTGTTTGTGATATGAAGATGAATAACCAAAAGTTTTCCCACATTGTGTGCAGCTGTATGGTTTCTCACCAGTGTGGACACGCTCATGTCTTGAACGTGTTCCTGGTTTTGAGAATGTTTTCTCACAGTGTTTACACTTGTAGGGTTTTTCTCCAGTATGGATACGTTTATGATACAGATATGCACTAGAAGAGCTAAAGACTTTCCCACACAGCTGACAAGGGTAGATTTTTTCTTTAGTGTGGATGTTTCTGTGTTTTGTGTAATCACTTAAACGAGAAAATCTCTTCCCACACTCCTCACAGCTGTAAGGTTTCAGTCCAGTGTGGATCAGTTCATGTTTGTTGCGGTCTGAGGCCGTAATGAAAGATTTCTCACAGTGTCTGCAGTTATATGGTTTTTCTCCAGTGTGAATACGTCGGTGTATTCTTAGGCCTTCTAGTCGTGTGAAAGTTTTCCCACACTCGTCACAATGGTACGGTTTCTCTCCAGTGTGAACTCTTTGATGAACTTTCACATCTCTTGCTGTTTTGTATGTTTTCTCACATTGGTCACAGCTGTACGGTCTCTCTCCAGAGTGAACTCTCTGATGCATTTTCAAACGATGTGATGTAGGAAATTCTTTCTCACAATGTTGACAGCGGTGAGATCTGGGTTTTATTCCGCCTCTCTGTTCCTATAATGACAGACAAGAGAGAGAGAGAGTATAAATGAAGTGCAGTGGTGGACAGAAGATGAAATGTTATTTTCTGCAGTTTCTATAGTAGCCCTGAGAGTTCAATGCATTTAAGAAAATACACCTAAATATGAGAGGCTACATATAGTACACATAATTTTGAAGTTGAGGGTTCATAAGTAAAAAGGAAAAACTATAGTGTGTACAACAGAGGTTTAAGCAAACTAATAAACAGCATACAAGCAGGTCATATCTTGTAGACAAGATACAGATCCCAGCTTAGCGATCAGCCGGGCAGACTTGTTGGGAGCAGCTCTGTCTCTCTGTCTTAAACATTCTCTCTTTTTCTGTCTCGCTCTTACATACACGCTTACAAATGCTGTAGTCTGCTGTTAAAGACCAGTGGAAGGAAAACACCTACCAGCACAACAACTATATGTGTAAGATTGTGCTGTGTGCAGCTGCAGAAACAGCGCTGCTTCAACTCGTCTGACAGAAAAAGTAGTGATATACGGGTCAACCCAGTTAACCCATGGGGCAGACAAGTTTGGATCAACTTTCTAGAAAATACCACAGATTACCACTGGCAGGTTAAGTGACAAAGCAGCTGTTGGAGTATTAATGACTTCCAGAAACACTGTGTGCAACTGTCCTCCTCCTACCTTCCTTTGCCCTCTCTGTCTCCATCTCAAACACACACACACACTTGGCCGCAGCAGCAGACACAGCCGCGCACGCAGTGCACTCTTTTTCTACACAGTGCATCTGGACACCAGGTAAAAAATACAGCATAGACATACAGATGTGTACTATTATTCCGTTAAAATTAACTGTTGAAACAAGAAGGGAAAAAGAAGAACAGAATGAGAGAAAAAAGCAACAGACTTAATATCTGAGCAGAAATCACTTTTGCATTATTGAGTGCACTCATGAGGTTATTGCACCAAAAGATGCATTTTGTTACAGTTTGCAGTAATTTCAGCACCACGGTGAACTAGACTGCTTCTCTGCTCTCAGGTGTTATGCTGGTTTGCACTTTAATCATCATGATTCTGAGAGTTTTCTTTTTGTAACTCATTCAATACATTGTTGGTATAAGTATGCTTAATGGTGTGTGTGTTTGCACACTTCATTACTAGTAACAACGCATACCGCCGCATAAATATGTTACACCACGGGACCACTGTTGTTCAACGATGCTACCGTTTTCTACCAACTCAGTGTTTATGCTTTATTTGCGATATGCGGCATTTCACACAAAGTTTCCCATACATTGATTAATTTGTGGCAGCTTGATACAACATCAACATCAACCGACACAAATTGATTTTCTACATTTGAGGCTGTTGGTTGTGTCTAGAATCCTTGATTTGCAAAACTCTCATTAGCTTGTGCTCATCATTCTGTTAAAATGATTACTCTCACACGGTCTTTTGCAGGCCTGGGGTTCCCCTCCAGACATGACTAGGACTGGGTATCGATACTCAGTACCTTGAAAGGTAAATTCAGCGAGATTTTTCCGAGCCATTCGTGAACACCAGAAAGCCCAGGATGTCAAATATCAGTGTTTTGGGCTGGTGAGACCTCTGGAGCACAACAAAACAATGAGAAATTCCTAACTGACTGCTTATTTTATGTAACTGTTATTGTTTCTACTTTACAATTGTTTTAATGGGTAGTGTAACATTTTGAGGAATGCATTCAATGTATCCTTGTTATATCTTTCTTGTTGGATAAAAAAACAAAGCCCAATAAATATATTGTTTAAAAAAAAAAAAAAAACAATGAGGAAAAATAAGGAGATACAGGAAGATGACAGAGTCTCTGCAAACACAGCCACCTCCATTACTTCTCGTGGGTCATAAGCGGTCATTGAAAGAGATGGTGTTCATATGAGTCTAAACATTGTTTTTTTTTTAGAATACTGTTGTATATTATGCCTTTATAAGTATTGGTTGAAATAACCCAGTCTAAAGTAGTGTTGAAACTTCTCCAAACGATATCACTGCAAGCGTTCTTCATTTAGAAGAACCTTCGATAAAAGGTACTGATTAAGTATTTCTTTGGTATTGGTACAGGTATTATAATTTATTAAATGATAAACAGCCCTAGACATGATCCTCTCTGTCTCTGTCTCAGTTACAAACACATGACAGCAGACTGGTCTGTGAACAGCACGATGTTACACATTCATACTGCACATGTAGTTTGTTATGTAGTTTTTGTTGTGTTTCCCACATATAGACTTTATATGTCAAGCACCCAGTATATTTTGTGACGCAATTTATTTTTTTTTTATCTGTCCAAAAGAGTGAAACGATGCACGATTCAATAGTGACCAGTCTGCTCTTTCCCCTCTCCCTCATCTTTTCACACTGCTGTGTGAGAAGAGTCTGACAGTTACACACAGACTCTGCAGAGAAACACAGAGAGTCTCCTGTTTAATGTCTATGTCTACTTATGCAGTTGTTTTGCAAGCACAGCTGGTTGGTATTCATGTCATTTGGTTTTCACATAGTTTTCGATCGTGTTAACTGGTGACATCATTAACAACAAAGCCTCAGCTGCTGATGAGAAAAAATCCAAAACACTGGTTGTATTTTTTGGGGGAAGTCAATAGATCAGACACATACAGAGAGAGAGAAACAGAAAGAGAAAGGTGGAGCGAGCTCCAGAGTGTGTACAGTAACAGAGGTGTAGGTGTGTGTGAGTCGGTGGGTGGAGGAGAGCAAAGTGAGCAGATTAAAGTAGTTTGTCACTAAACAGTAAATTGGGGTGAAAAATATAGAAATAAAAGGTGGAAATAAAAAACATCCTACTACTGTAGTTTGACCATTTTACTTCAAGTTCACCTGGTGCTGCTTAACATTTTCATATTTTTTGGTTTCTTTACAGCTGGAGATATTTGAGGACGTCATCTTGGACTTTGGGGAAAACTGACATTTTTCACCATTTTCTGACATTTTAAAACAATCACATAATAATCACTTGATTGAGAAAATAATTTATTAATTATGAAAATAATCGTTAGTCGCAGGCCTAATCAATACCGTTAAATAAACATAGAAACCAACAGTTTTCTCTTAATGACGTGGCTCAGCTGAGGACTTCATAACATACATTAAATAACATCTTTATCGACCATTTACTAATATTAATGAGGACCTTCATTAAGATGTAACTCTTAATTAACGTTTAAAAGACACAATTTTAATAGTTACTAAATGCTTATTACTGTATTAAATGTACTGGCATGTTGTCAGTAAGTAAAAATAAAAAGTCCCTCCAGGATTTTCTGTCTTTTTTGGGGACTGTTGCAGCCTAAAATGATGATATTTACAGCAGCCCTAAAAAAAAGTGACGCATGTGGCATGAATTGCAGGAGGAAGTGAAAATCGTGAAAGAAAGTTGCATATTGATTTTGTATAATTTATTACAAATCGAAGGCAACTATCAAATATAAAAGTTCAGAGTGTGTTAATAAATGTCATAAATGTCAACACTGACAAACGTTCTTTTCAGGACCTCTGATGAACTAAAGTACAAAAAAAAATAATAAATAATAAAACTTTTGATGGGTTCATTGAGACGTACATGTATGATATTTGCTATGATTGGTGGAACTCACAGGAAGCTCAAACGACTGCTAACATTTGTGGAAAAGTTCCTGTGATTGGACAGAATTTTAAAGATCATGCAGAACTCGTGGGGATTTGTTTTATTTGCATTAATTGTTGCGATTGCAACTTCCTTGAGGGACTGATAAATAACACAAATAGGAAACAAATAAATGCTAAATAGCCAAAATAATGCTGCAACTCAAGACTCTGACCTGCTAATAATTACTGAACAGAGTGTTTAACACAGACGCCTGTGGCAGAGCTCAACACTGATGAACACCAACGAAGAAGATTCATTATTTTAAAAGTCTTTGACACAATCCTTCTGGTGTTGTAATGTTTCTTAAAAACTCTGTAGTTTCTGAACTAACTTTACTACCATCAGACTCTATTGTTACTGATGTTGGATGGATGTTTCTCCTCCAAGAAGAACAATAATAACTGTGATATTTGTGATTTATTTAATAAAGAAACTGTCTCTGTTCCAAAAGTAATTTCCCACTGGAGTAACCTGTTTTCACATCTGGACTGGAAGAAGAAAATCTGGTGGCTACAATCTAAATATCTGATTCTAAATATCTGATTCTAAATAGTTTCTTAATGTACCAGACTAGAGAAGCACATGTGATGAACATCATGTAACACTGATGTGATGCTGCAAAAGCTTATGATGATATGATGAACTGAATTTTATAACATAAATAAATAAATAGTAATAAGGAAGTGACTTTTATATAGTTTATAACTGATACAAAATGTTTCTGCATGGACAGAGAAAGGACGTTGATGTGGACTGTTCTGTTTTGTCAAATTGCTCCTGATATTTATTTTGCTCGTGTCCCCTTTCTTCTATTTTTTGTAAGACATTTGCACATTTATTTTCAACATATTGATTCTGGAATTTTAATTACCTGTGAAAATGTATTGTTTTGCTTTGATACACATTGTTTCTCACCCCAAAAATCAATAATATATCATCAATCTGATCATACTGCTTGCAAAATCACATGTCAATAAATTTAAATTTTCCAACTACAAACCATCTTTTATAATTTATGAAAACGAATTCAAGCAACACATTAATTTGATCCTATTTTCTCAAAGAAAAACTGGATTTATTTACCGTTTTAAACATTTTTATAAAATGAAGTAACTGATTCCTGTCTGTACTACTGATCCTCTGACTTTATTGTTTTCTGTTTTTGTTTGTTTTATTGCTGTTTGTAAATAAAACGATAATAAAACAATAATAAAGCTTTTAAACGGCGCGTTGTCTGCTGGTTTTCACTTCCGCTGTGCGCGAGCAGACCAGCTGCATCACTTAATAAAACATTTCTTAGATCTGATGGAACTACGTTTGTATTCAATGTGCGCTTTTCTGCACAATTATTAAATTCAGATTTAACCTGAAACAGGAAGGAGCTGCTCGACGTGTTCAAACGTCACTCTGAGCCTGAATAATGTTGATGTGCAAAGTAATGAACATTAATGTCGGCCGACATAAACAAACACAGGAGGAGACACACAAAACACGTTAAACTCACAGTTTGAAGGGGATTCATGTTTCTTCTTCGTCGGTCAGCCGTCCTGAAGTCAGACAAAATGGTCGCTGATGTTCTTCATCAGTGCGTCTCCTCCTCCTCCTCCTCCCTCCAGAAGGAAACACAAGAAGAAGAAAACTCTCCGGATCTGTGCGCGTTGTTTCCTCGCTGTGAACCGTCCACACCGTCTTTATTTTCAGTGTGACAGCGCTGTGGTGAAGATGTGGGTGCGTTCAGGGACAGAAAGCTACGGTCAGGGAAAGATCACGGTGTGGGTTGAAATCTTCACTCTCGCGAGATCTTTCGCGGATCTGGGGTTCCCTTCTAGACACGATCAGACGCAGCGCCACCGAGAGAGGGAAAGCTGGGATGATACCAGGGGAGCCTGGACTGACAGGGTCACTTAAAAAACATATTCCGACACAGTTACTAATTACCTGTTAAAAAGTAATGTAACTCATTACATTCATTACTTTTGGATTATGTCAGTCTAAAATATGGTGAAAATGTTGAGCCTAATGTTGTGTTTTTAGGGCTGCAACTTATTTTCATTGTCAGTTAATCTGTCAGTTATTTTGTCAATTAATTGATTAGTTTTTGGTCCATGAAATGTCAGCAAATGTTGAAAAATGTTGATCAACGTCCAAGATGACGTCCTCAAATGTTTTGTTTTGTCTAAAACCCAAAGATATTCAGTTTCCTGTCAGAGAGTAGTAAAGAAACCAGAAAATATTCACATTTAAGAAGCTGAAATCAGAGAATTTGACTTTTTTTAATTAAAAAAAACTCTAAATGATTATTTGATTATCAGAATAGATGAAGATTGAGTTAATAGTCGATTAACAATAGATAAGTGTTTGCAGCTTTAAGTGTTTTATGTTGGTTGTTTGGTTTATTAGTTTGTCCAGCTGCTCATTCCTTTGTTGTGCACAATTTATTAATTTATCGATCGATTTAAAGACAAAAAAAAAAAAAGTTGAAATTTCCACTCAGTGAAGCATTTTTTCACTTGAAGCCACAGTGATGAACTGGCAGCTGTGTATTCACTGCACATGGTAGAATATAATTTTTTATTTCTCACTAAATGTATCTGTAATCTGATTGTATATTTTTTTATCTGTTACAGAATACAGTTACCTTTTTGTTTTTGCATCCAGATTACACAGTCCAGTTACATGTTTCTCTCCCAAGCCTGATTTTATTTATAAGGTTAACAAAGCTAATTTAGACAAATGCTGAATAATATTACTAGGCTGAATCTGACCTACAGAATATTAAATCTGGTTAGTTTGTGGTGTGATATGTTGGGATCAGACCAGCCCTGAACAATTTGGTGTCCTGGTCAGGATTTTAGCTGGTGCTCGTTCCATTCCCAAAGGCTGGGTTGGGACCCACAGGAGAGTTTATTTGGGTCACAAATTAATAAAAGACCATGGAAGAAATTTTGCAAATATAAGATTTATATTTTTAGTACACTTTTTTTTAAAATAAAGTGTTTAAAATGTGTATGTTGCTTGTTGTTGTTGGCTAAAACGTCCTGGATTGTTTTCCTGATGAAATAAAATAAAAACAATCAGATCACCTGTTAACTTAGTTAAATGCATTTATTTTTGCATTGATAAATGCAAGATGTTTAATATGTGTACGAGTTTAAACGTGTGTCAGTTAGTGACGTGAAAATGGCGGGAAATGTGGTCAGGAACGTTAATTTATGCACAAATTCATTATTACCAAGAATTATAAAGGGTGTGATGCTTTGTCTTTTTTTTTTTTTTTTTTTTTTTTTTAATGGGTCCTGAGGAAAAAAGTTTGGGAAACACTGTGTTCAGTCACGGACATCTGAGATGTGACCCTGACCCAACAGAGAATGAAAACCATTGGTTTTATCTTGAACAATGTGTTGGATTTTAAAAGCTTCTTCCATTATCCACAGTGAAAAAAATTTTTTATCTTTAAAGTAGTAAACTTGTATCTAAAGCTGTCAAATAACAGTAGTGGAGCAAAACAAGCATAAAACAAATACTCAAGCGTATGTTTCAGAAAAATTAAACAGCAAGCTGCAGTAATTTTACTCTGGTGGTTTAACCTCTAAAGATCAACATATCCACTTACAACTTTCTCACTGTCAGTTTGAAGAGTGTTGAGTAACAGCAGTGAGAGGAATCAACCAGCAGGTGGCAGCACATCACCACACCTCAACAACCATCCAGCCACCACAGGAGAGACCTTTTAAGACTTCTTTATTTAAAACTGAGGAGGAGAAAGCAAACATTTTGTTTCTGGTAAAAATATTTATTATCATTTTTATCATATTGAAGAATATATAAGTACCACAATTCCATGACGAATAGAACGGCCATAAGCAAATCTTAGAGCGTTTTCAGCTGCACCACAATTATTCTTATTCAAAATTATTCACATCATCATCACATGATATAATTATGACAATATATTATTACAATATGACAAATGATGGTGTGTATTCTTCCATGCTAATGTGGCGTCATCAACTAGAAAACATTTAATTGGATGCAGATTCAGTCTACACACACCCAGCATAGGATCAACAGTTTTTCAGTGGTTATCAGGAAAATTCAAACTCCAAAATGCCATCAAAACTGCCAGAGAAAACCTATAAAATTACTTAAAAAATAAACAAATAAATCGTATGGCCAGATGCTGGCATATGGGTGATGTATAACACAATAATGTCTTTACATGATAACACAAAGATTGATTTAGACTGCTGATACCACAACTTGGACCTGGACAAGCATCAGAGAATGGATGATGGAGAGTTCAGTAAAACACATCTTGAGTTTGTGATTTGGTCACTCGGAAATTTTGACCCTGAAGCATCCTTGAATGTCACCACAGAAAAAGAAATGTACTTGACCAAAGGGAGTCTGGAACTGATAGTATGATCTGGAACATGATCAGAAAATCCACAACAGATTCATTTTGACATAATCTGACTCATTTCTGATAGTTGTTAGAAGACATAAAGGTAAACCTGTAATAAGTCTGTAAGAATCTGATCTGTTTCATCTGTGACAGAATAGTGTCCCAAGTAAAGACTTTGATCGACAATAATCCTACAAGACAGCTGCTGCTATTATTATCCCAGTTATTTTTTTCCAATTACAGGTCTCTGAATGGAATAAATGACAAGAAGTGGATCAGTGTAGGGCTGCAACTAACAATTATTTTCTTGATTAATGGAAGAATAGTTTAGTCTATAAAAAGTCAGAAAATTGAGTGAAATGTTGATCACTGTTTTCCAAAGCGCAAGATGACGTCCTCAAATGTCTTATTTTGTCCACAACCCAAAATATTCAGTTTACTGTCACAAGAAATAAAGAAATCAAAAAATATTCATTTTTAAGAAGCTGAAATCAGAGATCATTTGACTTTTTTCCTGAAAAAAAAAAATACTCAAACCAATTAATTGATTATCAAATTAGTTTGTGATTAATTTGATAATCAATTAATAGTTGCAGCTTTTGATCGGTGCACCTCTAATTTCCATCTGGGTATTATAAATACAAAGCTTTGAATACAGTGTGTTATTGTTGAAATGTGTCTTCCAGTGAATTCAGGTCAATTCTTTATGAGGGGAACTTCTTTTATTTCTTGTTTTGTATCTTATATATAATCTCAAAATGTTGAATGTTCATATTAAAGAACCAAAGTTTCAAAAAATGAATTAACATATGTAAACATAAACTCTGTGGGAAAAAAAACTCAGACTGCTCTGAATATTAGTGTCCAATGTTTTTTTCTATTTTTGTGACAAGTTGATGTCAGCTAATCACAGATTTCTTCATTTGTTCTCATCGTGCATATACAACAGCTACACATACAAAGTACACAGGGGTGGGGTTGTGGATAAACGGCCAGTTTAAGATAAATAAGGATGTTTTTGAACCTGAATGTTGTTGAAATTAGCATAATAAGTCTCCTTCAAATGCCAAAACAACTCACAATATTCAACAGGGAGAAGATCTGGAAATAAAATTAAATCCGGGTAATCTTTTTTCTTTTTATTAAACATTCATTCAATCACTACATGCAAAAATGAAGGAACAATGTATAACATGCGAGAATGAACAAAATTCCAGAAAGATAAGTGAAAAGAACAGAACTTCATAAAAACTGATTTAGACCCATGAATGATACGTGTGTTTAACCATTATAATAAGACAACAAACACAACTGGTCTGATATTTCACAAGAGAAACAGTAATAAAGAGAATACATGAAAAATCAAATATATCAATATATTATACAGAAATAGGGGTGCAAAGGATCACAAAACTCACAGTTCAGATTGTGTCACAGTTGTGAGTCACAACGGGTTGAATCATTTTTTGGATCAGTAAAAAAAAAGGAGGTTGGATTACGGTTAAATTAATTTAAAAATGTTCTTGGCCTTGATGTAGCAGCCTTTTTCTGTCTGTAGTCACCACCATGGTGATGTTTCAGTAAATATAATAATAATAAAACATAATATTAATAAAAATTAAATACAATATAGAATAATAATACTTTACAGTATACTTCTAATACTATACTGTAGTATAGTATCCTATAGTACACATGATAGATAACTATAAACTGTACAGTATAATACACTACTACATCCTGTAGTCTCACTAAATGTCCCACAGTACTATTCGTTGATTTGTTACACCTCACAAGTAACAACCAATCAACACTAAAGGCTCGTCGCAGACAGGCAGGAGACTGCAGCTGCTCAGCTGAGTGAGTGGGGCTGTGTATAGAAGTAAGAACAGCAGATGCTGAAGTTACAATAAATATCACAATCTTATGATCTACCTCCGTGGCGACAAGTCGGCCCAGTTTCCTAGTTACACCAAAGTCATGGTCGGGATTTCACCTGATGGAGGTCAAAGTGACAACTTTAACTCCGTCACAGAGCAGAGTAAAACACAGAAGCATCTTGTCTATTCTCCCAACCTTGCATCCAGATTTAAGGAATTATTACTTTTAAAAGTAACAATAACAGTTAAACTGTATTTTACACAATAGTTACATAGTAGTCCATTTGTCAGATGTGGGCTGAACCATAGGGGCTGATCTGTATGGACTGCAAACCAACAATGATCCATTACACCCTTAACAGAAAGTTTTATTATATAGATTACTGAATGCAATAAAAGACATCAAGTTGATACATGTAACTATACAGTACCTAAGTTTTAGCACCTTTATACTTTTTGATACCATGTGGAAAACAGGTCATTTTCTGCTTTCTACTTCTTTTTTTTCAGTCTATCGGTATCATTTCCGATATTTCCTTCAAGATCTCTTCATTTAACAATTAAAAACTGTAAACAAGAACAATTCAAACAAAGGCAGCAAGTTTGAGTTCAACCTCAAAAGTAGTATAAGTGGTGGTACACTATAAAAGCAAAGAAGAGCTGTACATTTGATTAAAATGTCTATGATGACGTGTTTGAACTATAATCCTTTCTCGGAGTATGACTAGTGTTGCATTATATACAAGACAATCAAGGTAATGACCTGACAGGTGTGCAGCAGACCACACCCACAAACAGGAGTAGACTCTCAGCCAAAAGAGCCTAAAACTTCTAGTACAGAGAAAAGGGATACAAGAGTATCTTTTGAAGAAATAGAAGTTTACACAAGCATGAGATGAACATAACAGGTCAGGCATCATTGGTTGTCTCTAGCACCTCCCCTTCCCCCTCCACTACTGAAACATCGGGGTCCAAATATCTGATATCAATACACTTGTGACTCTTTAGCTGAGACGTCCAAGTGAAGTTTTTCTTACATTTGTCACACCAGTACGGTTTGTATCCTGTGTGGACACGCTGATGCTGTGACAGTTCCGATGATGTATAGAAACATTTGTCACAGTGTTGACACTGGTGTGGTTTGAGTCCTGCATGGAAAAGCTTGTGACTGTGAAATGAAGATGAATAGCTGAAACTCTTCCCACATTGTGTGCAGCTGTATGGTTTCTTTCCAGTGTGAACACGCTCGTGTTTTGTGCGTGTTGCTGGATTAGAGAATGTCTTTTTCACAGTGTTTGCACTTGTATGGTTTCTCTCCAGTGTGGATATGTTCATGATATCGATAGGTATGGGAGGAATTGAAGACCTTCCCACACAGCTGACAAGGGTAGATTTTTTCTTTTGTGTGAATGTTTCTATGTTTGTTATAGTTACTTGACTGAGTGAAACTCTTCCCACACTCCTCACATGTGTATGGTTTCACTCCAGTGTGGATCCTTTCATGTGTGTTGCGACCTGATAAATTGATAAATGTTTTGTCACAGTGTCTGCAGTGGTATGGTTTCTCCCCAGTGTGAATGCGTTGGTGGATTCTTAGATCATCAAGCCCGACTGAAAGTTTTCCCACACTGGTCACAGTTGTATGGTTTCTCTCCAGTGTGCACTCTCTGATGAAGCTGTAATCGTTGTGATGTAGGGAATTCTTTCTCACAGTATGGACAGCGGTGAGATCTGGGTGTTTTTGAGCCTCTCTGTTTCTATAGCGACAGACAAAGATACAAAGAGAGTGTAAGTGAAGAAAACTTACTTTTAAACTAAATTTAATCCAGTTCTAGAACTTTAAAGTGATTTCAGGTGCACCACAATTATCCTCATTAGAAAATATTAATATCATCTCCAGCATGATATTAATTATGATAGGAATGTCCCATCTGTGTAGTCAGTCACAATATGATAAATAATTAAAATAATTTTCCTTCCATCCTATTGTGCCCATCAATGAGAGAGCGTTTAATTGGATGGAAATTTAGGTTACACCCTAGGATCCACCCAAGAAAAGACAACTCTGAAATACCATTAATAACCCCAGAGAATATCTACAAAACTACTTTTTTGTAATTGGTGAGTCAGATGTTGGCATATGGGTGATGTATAGCATAGTACATCTTTAAATGAAAACACAAACATCAATTTTGACTCCATGGGAACTTTTAAGAAAATATGTTTGTAGACAAAACACTGCCAAATTGAGATAACATCGTCAATTTGACAACACATGCACAGCAATTTGAAAACATGCTGCAAATAGAAAATAGAACTATGCAAGTGTTTCCAGGAGGACATTAAAAAGTGCCGTTTTTGTTTCAATAAGTTATTGAAGTCCTTGCCCTAAAAGATGCATAAAAAACCTTATTCATGTAGGTTCTGGAAAGAAAATATTTAACTGAAGGACCTGTTAAAATAAAAATCTGAAATTAACTTCAAATTGATGGCATCTGCATTACAGTAATTTCCCCTTATACAATGCAGCACAAATGAAGGTTTCACCATGAATAAAAAGAGACATGAACCAAAAGCAATCTTTTTGAAAGACAAAATTATAACAATGGTAGGAAACATTAAAGCTGGCAACCTGTATTATTTGGTCGAACTACATAGTTGCATGACATACAAAGTTAAACACAAGTGTGTTGCAAATTCTTCACACACTTAATTAATAATTCCTAAACACTGATATAACCAGTGGAAAATCACATTAAGTGTGAGACTATCATTTCCATATCAGTATAAGTAAATATGATTTTATAAATAACTTTAATTACATCTGGATATTTCTATTTTATGCATTAATGAATGTAGGAAAACAATAATAAGTGTTAAAATAAAAATAATACTTCTACTTGTAGATACATTTACTTTTAAGAATTCTGAATTTTAGATTTTTAACAACAGAATAGGGGCAATAGTCTGGAAACAATTTTTCTCTTTTTCCATACCTTTGTATGACAACAATCAAATCCCGCAAGTTTGGTATTTTGATATCTGGTTTAGACACAATTGTGACTCTTCAGCTGAGATGTCCAGGTGAAGTTTTGGTTACATTTGTCACACCAGTATGGTTTGTGTCCTGTGTGGGTGCGCTGATGCACTGACAGTTTAGATGATGTATAGAAACTTTTGTCACAGTGTTGACACTGGTGTGGTTTGAGTCCAGTGTGGATCCGTTCATGTGTCCTGCGATCAGATGAAGTAATGAAAGATTTTTCACAATGTCTGCACTTGTAGGGTTTTTCTCCAGTGTGGACACGTTCATGATACAGATATGAACTGGAGGAACTAAAGACTTTACCCACATAGCTGACAAGGGTAGATTTTTTCTTTAGTATGAATGTTTCTGTGTTTAGTATAACTACTTTGATGAGTAAATCTCCTCCCACACTTCTCACAGCTGTACGGTTTCAGTCCAGTGTGGATCCGCTCATGTCCCCTGCGGTTTGATGAAGAAATGAAAGATTTCTCACAGAATCGGCACTGGTATGGTTTCTCTCCGAGTGAACACGTTGGTGTTTCCTAAGGTGATCTGGCCGAGAGAAAGCTTTACTACACTGGTCGCAGCCGAAGGGTTTCTCTCCACTATGGATTCGCTGGTGGGTTCTAAAGGTACTTGAACACGAAAAAGTTTTCTCACACTGGTCACAGCTGTATGGTCTCTCTCCTGTGTGAACTCTCTGATGGATCTTTAATCGTTGTGATGTAGAGAATTCTTTCTCACAGTGTTGACAGCGGTGAGATCTGGGGTTTTTTGTACCTCTCTGTTTCTATAGCGACAGACAAAGATAAAGAGAGAGTATAAGTGAAGTGCAGTGGTGGAATGAATATAAAGGGCTTAATCTTTCACCCAGCGCAAAGCATTGCAGTGACTGCAATGACATAAAGCATGTTAACCATGTATACTTTACATTTTTGTATGCACTACATATTATACTGTTAAACAGACGATAAACGCATATGTTTATCTTTATTTTCTGATTAATATTTTTACTTGGTGTGTTTAAAGGGGACACACGCAAAAAAAAGATTTATTCCATATAGTTTTCTTTTTTACTTAATGTGCATAGATACAAATATAACATTCTGTTTTATAATCATAAATTCACTGATGTTCCCTTTAATCACACCTGCTCCAATTAAGTCCAATTGACTTTGTTTCAGTGGGGGATTTTGACCTTTGAACTATAACTAATCTGGACCTCACCTGATCAATCAGCTCAATAATTCACATAATTAATACCCATATTTAAATATCAGTGATATTGCATCTCCTCATTAATGTTACTTCACAGTGAGCTGAATGGTTTTAAAATGTGTTTTTACAATGTTTTCACACTACTAGCCTAAATGTGATTATTAAATGTAAATCCTGAAATTTCAGTCATTTAATCTCCTTAGAACTTTAATATTGAACCTGCAAACTGTTTTCTTTTAGCCAGCGGATCTTAACAGCATCTGCACTTTCAGCCGGCTGGCTGGACCAGAATTATTGGACAATTTCAAATACGAACAGCACACTACAGGAGAGGCATAGCAGACATAAAATGAGAAGACCCTATTGTTCTTGATTGATGAGGTAAGCTTGAGAGAGTAATTCCCCAGCTAACAGTTATTGGATTAATGATTGCTATAAATACTTTTTTGGCTACATTCCAAAGAAGCCATGTTGAAAATTTTACATTTTCTGCATTTGGAAAATATCAAGAGAAAAGAAAATACATTATTTGTATTTCACCATTTTCATTCTTCTTATTTTTCTGCCTTCTTTTTGCATTTACTCACAAATTACTTTGATCTGCTCACTTGCTTTTTCCTCCAGTCTCTCAATTAGGAGATACCAGCTTGACTTTCTAAATGTCATTTTAGCATATGCATGCACTTAAGCCTTTTATCAATTTTTTTCATACCTTAATACCCTCCTGACACTTTACCAGGATATACAGTATTTGTGACGGGTATTTGTGTAAAACTTGTGGAAAATGGCTCAACTACACTGTACTCCACTGTCCTTAATACTCCCACAATGTCGGCTGAATCTGATCATCATTATGGCACTATTCCCACAGCTGGGAAAAAACATGCGCACACAGAGGAGCTCCACTTTGGCCTTGAGATGATGCAGCCTTTATTCACAAACTTAAACCTAAACTGAAATCGACAGCACCGTCACTGGAATATTCTGCCCAGAATTACAATTTTGCTGCTCACTTTTCCCTTCGTTAAGTGCTCCCTCACCATACAGTAATTAGTCTGTCCCCTCTCCTTCTGTAATGCTCACTAAAGGTAATGATTCTCAATTGCGATTACTTGAGGGGCGGGTCAGAACAGGTCACATGCTTATTCCGCTTTGAATTGAAAACTCTTTTGATATGTTATTTTTCATACATTCTCTGACACCATAGACGGTAATTTGTCTGCCACTCACCCTTTCACATGTTCACTAAAGTTACACACTCACTTTGCTATTCTGACCAGTCAGTAGTCTGCAGCTTTTGCTACTTACCTACATCAACAAAATCCAACAATATCAAGAGCAGAGGTGATTTTTTTTTTTACTAGTTAGTCCTCTAACTTTATCCACAGTAGTCTCCCCACCACCTCCCTGTCTCTCCCACATGGATGGCTCAATGACTTATGGTCCATGAGGACACAGACAGACAGAGTACAGAGTCTGGTTAAAGCTGCAGCCACCTCTGTAAGTTCTGAATGAAGAGGGGCAGTGTTTTCCCACTACTGGAAGCTGAAGTCTGACACTGTTTACTTCAGGAAATTCATCTGTGCTGAGCTGATCACTTGATACTCCAGCAGGGTGGGTTTCTCTCCAGTTTTTTTTAACTCCAAATTCAAGACCAATCCTGATAAGTAGACAACTACAGCTTATCAAAGCCTGACAGATATGGGAGTTTTCAAACCAGTACCAATATTAGAGGAGAAAAATTTACCAATTGCTGATATGGTGGCCAATACAGCTGAGAATCTTTGAGGTGAAATAAAAACAGACATATGTACTGGTATGACAATGCATAAGTACTCGGGGGGGGCTGTTTCTTAAAACAAATAAAACTCTACTGTATCAACAGTAAAGCTACTCTTTGCGCAGTAAAATGTTCGCTGTCAGTGTCTTTAATGTTACACGTTTTTTATTAACATCACTGCTGGATTAATGTGTTGTATTGTACTGCCGTAGATGTTTAATGTTTATGTTAATTTTAACTCCTTTATATACTGTTTTTGTGACTGATCATATGTTATGATTAAAATGTTGATTTGCAAAGTAACTACAGTTCTGAAATAAATGCAAATTATATTGTATTCTAAGTACAATATTTCCATCTGAAACAGAGTGGGAAAAAAGTAGCAGAAAATGTTCAAATAATGTACAAGTACCTATAAACTGTAGTAAAGTCCTTTGTTACATTCCACCACTTGCTCTCCACTAAACCACTCACTCTCTGTTAATCTGTGAGATTCATTCTGCAGCTTTGTGCCAAATCTGAACCTTCATTTCAATTAACTCCAATCCAAAACGTTTTTTTCTTGCTTGTCAATATGTGTCATCTTCCGCAATATTTCACTGTTAATGTTTAACATTAACAAGTATGACAAGCTTTTTTTACAAAGAGTACAAGATGGGATGATTCACTCACAAAGCAGTTCTTACTGTGGAAACACCACTCTGCTCTGCTGGACCAGCGTCTACTCAACTACACTGCAACGATTAATCAATTATTAATTAATTATCAAATTAATTCCCAACTATTTTGGTAACCAGTTAATTGGTTTGAGTCATTTTTTAAAAGAAAAAGTCAAAATTCTCTGATTTCAGCTTAAATATGAATAGTTTCTGTTTTGTTTTACTTCTCTCTGGCAGTAAACTGAGTATCTTTGAGTTGTGAGTACAACAAGACATTTGAGGACACAGTGAAACATGACAGTGACATTTTAAAACAAACTGCTAATCAAAACTATAAAAATAATCGTTGGTTGCAGCCCTATGCTCAGCTGTGCCGCACTCTGCTTCAGAGCTGCAGGCACCAGTGAGTGTGCTGAGAGTCAGAGCGCACTCTGCTGGACAAACTACGTGATCACACCATTTTAAAAATCATGTCTCCTGCTTTATATGTTCTGTGTGTTTTCATATCGGAGCATATCAGAAAATATATACAGTGAAACCAATAAAACTGTGATAGGTCCATTTAAAGGACGTATTGGCCAATAATATCATCGGAGCGATACTATTACAGATATAACAGATATTACAGATGAATGCACAAGTGAACATCTCACAGTCCTGGTTGGACTTAGAAACACATCTACACTGTAAAAAACAAAAAACTGAGCAAACTCAAAATGTCAAGGCAATTTGTTTCAATAGATTTTTGAGTTCTGAGCCTCAAACTCTGAAGTTTTGAAAAAGTTTTACAAACTAATCATGTTTTGTTGAGATTATTTACTTTTGTTGTTTTGGATAAACCTGGAGTTTTAGAAACCCCCCAAACCAAGGGGGCGGGTTTCTAAAACTCAAATATTCAAGTTTATCTAAAGAGGAAAAGTAAATGATCTCAATCAAAGATTAAAGGTTGGTAAAACTTTTAGTTTATTTCAAAACTTAAAGAGTTTGAATTTGATTCAAATCTCAAAATCTAGTGAAAGCAGTTGCCTTGACATTACACATTTTTTTCAACTAGTAGTACTTTTAAACATTATCAAAGACTTGAATATCAAGAGGTTTTGGTATATGAGTTAATATTTTCAAGAAGATAATTAAATGAATGAAAGTGAGAGACTGTGTTTGCACAGTCAAATAAATCCACCACCGGGGAAAACTTTGTAAAAAAAATCCTATTTTGACACAAAGAAGCGTTCATAATCTGAGTATGCACAGCTGAATGGAATATCGAGGAATTTTCATTGTCATTATCCATGTAAACAGTTTAGTATGAATATTGTCTTTTTTGGAATAAGGGCAAAAACCAGAATATTGTGTGCATGGAAATGTTTTCAGTGTCCCATGTCTGAACAAATTACTTTAATCACTGTTGTCTGCATCATAAGATTATAAACTGTAAAAATGAAGTTTGCATTTCAGTGCATATTGATTAACATATCTGCCAATACTGATTTATCTGTGATATGCCCATATATCATTTGTAGTGCCATGTCCAGGCTTGGGGAGTAACAGATTACATGTAATGGGATTATGTAATCTAGATAGAAAAAGGTAACTGTATTCCATTACAGATACAAACAAAAGATGTGATCAGATTACAAATACATTTAGTAAAAATGAGGATTATTAGACAGAATTACAGTTTCAAAGTAAAGAACAATATCCCACCATGCACAGTGAGCACAGCTGCCAATTCATTATCATGGCCTGTAGTGAAAAAAATGCTTCACTGGGGGGGAATTTGCTATTTTTTGTCTTTAAATCAATCAGTCGCGAACAACAAAGAAAAGAACAGCTCGATAAACTAATAAACCAAACAACAAATAAAACACTAAGAGCTGCAACAATGAATCTATTATTAATCAACTATTAAATCTATCTACAGAGTGGGGCTGTAACGATTCACTCGTGCATCCGATGCATCAGACTTTAATGTGTAAGATACGAGTTCATCGGTTCAGACGGCCTGTATCAATAAAAAACTGAACATGAATCAGAAACAAATCGATGCAGCACCAGCGTATCAATACATCTCATTAGGACGCACGTATGTTTCATTTTTGGCATCAAGGAGCTGCTGCTGTAACTTTCCTCCGTTTTCTCTCTCCTCCTGCCTCTGTCTGCACCGCTCACACAAAACAAGCGCTCCCTCCTCCTTCTCCTGTGTCTGCAGGAAAACCACAGACCTGGCAACCCGGCGCATGTTATCTGATACGTGTTTAACATGTGGGACCTCTTATAATGCTGTTAGAGAATATGCAACATGTTACTATGGAAATAAATCTTTGATTGAGGCGGGAGAAACACATTTGGTATTGTTTGAAATAAGCACAAATTTTTATGTTTTTAAATAACAATTAATTGATTAATTGATCATTAATCTTACCAATGATCGATGAAGGTAAACTGCTTCCAATCTACAACCCTACTACAAATAAGATCCATATTTTGAATGAAATTATATGTTTAAAAACATATAAACATCCAATCAAACTGACTTCAGGTCAGATCAGCACTTACACACACACACACACCTATTTATTTAGTTTATGATTAAAATATTATGAAGTAACATGATCGGCTGTCTGAATTACTAAAAGGCATTAAATCATTAATAGTAAATGTAAATGAAATAAAAACAATATATTCATGTTGTGCAGGGAGGACGAGAAGAACTAAAAAGACAGAAACAGGTTAGTTTGTGTTCACAGCTTTATGTATGATCATTTCTCTGTATTTTGTATTATTGATATATTATCTGCTGTATTTTATGTATATATATTTATTTGCTGTATTATGTAAATTTTGCTGTATATTAGTGTATATATATTTATCTGCTGTATATTAGTGTATATATATTTATCTGCTGATTTAGTGATTATATTTATCTGCTGTATATGTTATATATTACGTGTATATTAGTGTATATATATTTATCTGCTGTATATTAGTGTATATATATTTATCTGCTGTATTTTAGTGTATATATATTTATCTGCTGTATTAGTGTATATATTTATCTGCTGTATTAGTGTATTTATTTATCTGCTATATTTGTGTATATATATTTATCTGCGTATATAGTGATATGTTCAATATTTTCTTCTTTAGTATGTTTTAGATTTTTTTAAAAAGCACCTCTTATTATTGTATATATTTTATATTATCTTTATCTCTATATTATTATTATTCTGTGTTTTATTTATTACTTGTTGTTTTGTTACTTACTTAATTTTTAATTGTTAATTTTTTCTTAATATTGGAGCATTTTGGCCAAAGTGTCTCACACGTTTGAACCTGTATAACATCTTGAATCTCGACTCTATGTGAAGACTCGGGGCTGTTTCAGGATCCAGGTGGAAGAAGTGTTTGAGGAAAATCACTTTTAATGCTGGTATTTATTTATTGTTTAAATATTAGAACACATTTTGCAGTGTTAGCGGTGCTGCTGGACTTTAAAAAGAGTGTGTATAGTTTTGTGTGGGCAGATTTTTGGGCTGGTTTGTCACACAGACCTGGCAGCCCTGCTCAGCCGCGTCCTCACGTCTGTCTCACACCCTGACTGGGAGGAAAGGAAGCGAGGAGACACGTCGCGCTAATGAAAAGCATCCGATGTCTGCCAGTTCCACTTCCGCTGTGCGCGCTCCCGCGAGCTGCCTGCAGGTCTCGAGCAGACTGAACTCGACACACAGCTGCACCACTTTATTAAACTACAACCGTCAAAGACGGAAGAACGTTTTTAAGAATTAAATCTGCGCTTTTCTTCACGATTGTTGGTTCATCGTTAACCTCAGATGGAGCTGCTCGACGTGGTCAAACGAGCCTGAATAATGATGACGTGTGAAGTAAAGAACATTAATGTCGGCCGACATGAAGCAGAAAAACATCAAAACTCTTTAAAATCACCTTTTGTGGAGAACTCATGCTTCTTCTTCGTCGGTCTGCCGTCCTGCAAGTCACACAAAATGGTCGCTGACGTTCTTTTATTTTGTCTCCTCGAGTCGCCGAAGGATGGAAGGCTCAGAAAAAAACCTAAATGATTTAAACATGAACATAAACAACATTAATTATCTGAGCAGATGATTTAAGGCTCCTGATACGATAATTAAACCCTGTGGAATTTCAGACATGAACTGATGGTTCGTTTTCTCCTAAAATCATTCAGGTAGTTTCAGAATCACCCCCCTCTGAACAAACAGCGGGAATGGTTCAGTCCACCGGAGCTGCGCAGCTCAACAGCGGAAACGTACGGACGCGTTCAGATTGAATTATTCCCATAATGAACATGATAAGAGTTATAAAACGATCCCTTTTATTCACTTATCTACAATATCTTAATATTTTCAAATGTTAAACCAAGTTGGCTGAATTTAGTGATGAATGTTTAAAATTTAAATGACAGAAAATATAATAAAAATATTAATGTATGAATCCAAATATTCAGTATATTCTTGTCAGATGTACTGCAGAAAAACGAACCTTACTTCACAGTTTATGGAACTGTCCTGAGATACAAAAGTTCTGTAATGAAATAGTTTAAAATACATTTCTTAAATCACTCATTTGATATCCAGAGGATTGTACATTAAACAGCAGAGAGAGAAAACAATGACTGATTAATGTTTGGTGCAAACAAGATGTTTGATTTCTCTTCATTTGAAGGATGTGAAACGTCCTTCAGCTGGTCGCTGGCTTCAGAAACTGTCTGCATCTTTATTCTTAAAAAGTTAAATGCAGTGAAAAAGAAATCGACCAAATTTCACGTGGTTTTGGGTCCCGTCTTTATATTCTGAGAGCTGTGAAGTTTTCAGCTGTTATCCCGCCTCTTATTTATTATTATTTTAATTATTTATTTATTTAATGTTATTAATTTCTTTCTTTAGGGAGGGGGAAGGTGCTTTTACATTAGTGTGACGGTTTTATGTTTGTTATGTTTGTGTAATGTTTACACAAAACTCAATAAACACCATGTCCTGTAATGAAAATTATTTATTTTGAACAATAAATAAATAAAACAATAGAAATAAATAAATAAACCAAACAGGACTATCAATAAAGTTCAAAAAAGCTATACAACAACTGCAAAAGGCAACACGAATTAATTTCTTAACATTCAAAAAGGAGTAGAAAGAAGTGTACACTTAACAAATATTAATTTGTTTTCCCATTGTAAGTCTAATGATCATTTTTTTTATTGATCATTTATATTATAGCAGCATTAAACAAATACTCAAGTGTGTGTTTCAGAAACATGAAACAAGCAAACTGCAGAACAATAATGTCACTCTGGTGGTTTTAATCTTTACAATCAACATTATCCACTTACAACTTTCTCACAGTCAGTCTGAAGCAGTGGTCCCCAAACTACGGCCCGCGGGCCGGATACGCCCACCTCCACATTTGGCCCGGCCCCCTGAACAATACCAGAGACGCATTATAAATTTTTTTTTTCAGTCTGGCCACGCAATCGAGACTAATACACGCATAGAACGTGACATTCTATTCCACCTCTTCTGCAGTCTGTGCCCCTATCTGAACCCCCCCCCCCCCCAAAGAAAAAATCCTAGACTGCCCCTGTCAAACAGAACGAAATAATATTGTTAAAAATTGGCGAAAAGGTTAGGTAAGAGAAAAATTGATTCAGAATGCAGGTGTTTTAACCTGCAGTGGACAAACGATTATTTTTTTTGTCAATGCAAAGAAAAGGCTGTTTGTCTCATCTGTCAAGAGGCGGTGGCGGTATTCAAAGAATACAATCTGCGCCGACATTATGAATCCCGTCACAAAGACAAGTATGATAGCTTGCAAGGCCAAATGCGCGCAGACAAACTCTCAAAGCTAAAAAGTGGACTGTTAGCTCAGCAGAATACATTTGTACGCCAAGCTCAGCTGAACCAGTCATCCGTTCGGGCCAGCTTTCGGTTGCTCAACTGATAGCAAGCAGCGGTAAACCTTTCACTGATGGAGAGTTCGTCAAGAAATGTTTGAATGCTGTCACGGAGGAGATGTGTCCCGAGAAGAAGAATGTCTTTAATGCCGTGAGTCTGTCGGCGAGTACAATCACCAGACGCATTGAAGAAATCGGGGGTAATGTATATGCCCAGCTGCAGCAGAAGACGAAAGAATTTGACTTTTTTTCATTAGCACTGGATGAGAGCACGGACGTGCAGGACACAGCGCAGCTGCTCATTTTTATTCGTGGAGTTAGCGCAAACTTTGAGATGTGCGAGGAGCTGGCAGCCCTCCAAAGTCTCAAAGGGACTACAACGGGGGAGGATATTTTCGGCAAAGTTTGCCAAACCATGGAAGAGTTGGACCTGGACTGGTCAAAGCTTGCCAGCATCACGATGACGGGGCTCCTAAAGATTGGTGGGCGGTTCTGGTCTTAATAGGACGCATGAAAGTTGTGGGGAGATTTTGGAAGAACTGGGGTTTTGTCACCAGACCTGCAGCCCGCTCAGCCGCGTCCTCACGTCTGTCCTCATCACCCTGACTGGAGAAGAAGCGAGAGACACGTCGCTAATGAAAAGCATCCGGATGTCTGCCAGTTCCACTTCGTGTGGCGCTCCCGCGAGCTGCCTGAGGTCTCGAGCAGACTGAACTGACACAACAGCTGTCACCACTTTATTACTACAACCGTCAGAAGACGGAAAACGTTTAGATTAATCTGCGCTTTTCTTCACGATTGTGGTTCAATCGTTAACCGTGCAGATTGGAGCTGCTTCGACTGGTCAAACGAGCCTGAATAATGATGACGTTAAGTAAAGACATAATGTCGGCCGACATGAGCAGAAAACACAAACACTTTAAATCACCTTTTGTGGAGAACTGCATGCTTTCTTCTTCGTCGGTCTGACCGTCTGCATCACACAAAATGGTCGCTGACGTTCTTTATTTGTCTCCTCGAGCGCGAAGGATGGAGGGTCAGAAAAAAAACCTAAATGATTTAAACATGAACATAAACAACATTAATTATCTGAGGCAGATGATTTAAGGCTCTTGATACGATAATTAAAAACCCGTGAATTTCAGACATAACTGATGGTCGTTTTCTCCTAAAATCATTCAGTAGTTCAGAATCACCCCCCGTCTGAACCAAACAGCGAATGGTTTAGTCCACCGGAGCTGCGCAGCTCAACAGCGGAACGTCGGAGCGTTCAGATTGAATTATCCCATAATGAACATGAATCAAGATTATAAAACTCCTTTATTCACTTATCTACAATATCTTAATATTTTCAATGTTAAACCACGTTGGCTGAATTTAGTGATGAATGTGTAAAATTTCAAATGACAGAAAATATATAAAAATATTAATGATAATCCAAATATTCAGTAATTCTTGTCAGATGTACTGCAAAAACGAACCTTACTTCACAGTTTACGGAACGTTAATACAAAAGTCTGAATGAAATAGTTTAAAACATTTTCTGAACACTCATTTGTATCCAGAGGATTGTACATTAAACAGCAGGATGAAACAATGACTGATTAATGTTTGGTGCAAACAATGACGTTTGATCTTCTATCATTTTGAAGATGTGAAACGTCCTTCAGACTAGTCGCATGGCTCAGAACTGTCTGCATCTTATTCTAAAAAGTAACAAATGCTGAAAAAGAAATCGACCAAATTCATGGGTTTTGGGTCCCGTCTTTAATACTGAGAGCGTGAAGTTTTCTGCTGTTATCCCGCTCTTATTTATATATTTTTAAATTATTTATTTATTTAATGTTATTAATTTCTTTCTGTTAGGAGGGCGGAAGGTGCTTTATACATTAGTGTGACGGTTTTATGTTTTGTTATAATGTATGTTTCGTGTAAGTTTGACAAAAACTCAAAAAACCATGTCGTAATGAAAGTCTTTATTGGAACATAAATAAATTAATAAAACAATAGAAAAATAAAAAACAAAACTAGGACTATCAATAAAGTCAATAAAGCTATACAAGCAATCTGCAAAAGGCAACTACAGATTAATTCTTAACGTCAAAAAGTGATAAAAGAAGTGTAACTTGTTTAACACTTATGGCACAACAATGCTAATTTAATGTTTCCATTGTAAGTCTAATCATAATTTTTTTTATTGATCCATTATTAGTTTTTTCGTTATTATAGTTATATTTTTTAAATGTTTGAAATAAAAAAATCAAGTCAAATTATTTGACATTAAAATCCAAACAGAGCATTTTTGCTAGTCATTGAAAGTTGAATCAAAATGTCACAATGATATATTAATCGGCAAATTTATCTTCCACATAACAGTGAAAGAACATCGCAAAACAGTGAAAAATTGTAATAATTAATGATTAATGCTCATTGTCAATTTCGGATTTTGCCAATAATGTTTTGATTAACTGCATTTGTGAGACGTTTGAAAATCCACAAGGTTTTGTTTTGATTGATTTTAAATAGCTTTTATTTATCCCTATATAAACTTTTAATTACAAACACTTGTAACCAAAGCTGTTTATAACTGTAAGTGGAGTAGAGATATTATTCTCTGAAGTGTAGTGGATGTGGATATAAGCAGCATAAACAAATACTAATGTGTGTTTCAGGAACATGAAACAAGCAACTGCAGAACAATAATGCACTCGGTGGTTTAATCTTAAGAGTCAACATTATGCCACTTACAAAACTTTACTCCCGTCAGTCTGAAGTGTCGAGTAACAGCAGTGAGAGGAAGCAGCCAGCAGGTGGCAGCACATCACCACACCTAACCTGCAGAGGACTTCAACAACCATCCAACCACCACAGGAGAGACTTTATAAGACTTTCTGTTTATTTGTTGTTTTAAACTGATTGAGGTTCTGCTGATAAAAATGTGTAGGAACAGGAAGTCTGAGGAAGGAGGAGGAGGAGTGACGACAAAGTCATGGCAGCTTGATCAGAGAGGAAAGGCTCAGAGGAAGCAAAAAGAGTCTGATTGAACATGTTAAGTTGAGGAAGCATCTATAAATGCTAAGAAAGACTGCTACAGAGCAGAGCAGTCATTCACTATGTACCAGTGGGCTCCTAGTCACAGTTAAAAGTGGAGGTGCAAGATTAGTGACAGGCAAGGGGAGGAACACGTCATGTAATTAATACCTGTAATGCCTTTTCCTGCTATATGGAGCTATAAGAGTCACATTTCACTATCATATTCTGCCCTTCAGAAGGAAAAAGGCAGGAACTTCTCAGAGTGCAGAACTGAGGAAAACAACTAAAGTTTTCTTGTTGTAGGCAGATAATTGTATATGTGTCAGTTTTACAGCTTTATATCAGGTTATTGTTTCTACATATTAATCTTGACCTCTGATTTGACCTTTGACCTTATTTGGAAGTTCCTGGATTCTGCCTTTGCAGAGCTACCACAAAAATATTGGTTCATATCTATTTTATCTGATGATTTTAGCTTTAAAAAGCAGAATAATAACAAATATGATCAAATCCTCAGTCAATATGCTGCAACAGAAAAACATTTTCAACTTGTGGTCATGTTGTATTTGTAGTGTATGCTGCTGTCTCTGATAATGAAATGTCCACTGCTGTACCACCAGACTACAGATCAGCTTCTTCCCTCAGAGCTGAGACTGCTCTGTTCATCCTCCACACTCCAACAAATCACTGCATTAGATTCTACTAGAGATCTGCTTTGTAACAACAAAAATGCAATCTGTAAGCATGATACCTTAGTAGTTACCTGGTGATGGGTAATCAAAGTGTGCAAACGTGCACACACTGGTCTGTCTGGTTGAATTTTTTTTTTCACTTCACTGGTCTGGACTCTCAATTTAACACAAAGCTCACATTATACACAATTCTACACAATTCTGGTGCTTCATGCTCATAATCACAGAAGGCTTTACAGCGTTTGCTTTGTTCAACAAATGCAGCTCACTTAAGTTATATTCAAGAAACGTTAGCCAGGAAAAACTCCAAAAACTCCATGTAGCAGCTTTATTATTAAATGTAATTAATTAAATTAATTTAGCCAGTGAATCCCAGGTCAAAATCAACAGTGAGAGTATCTGAAAAGAAAACGTGACATCCAGGTAATATTTTTTTTTTTTATTAAACATTGATTAAATCATACAACAACTGAACTCAACAGAACTTAATGAAAATTAATTTAGACTAATAAAAAACAAATAAATGGGTTTAAACAATAAAAAATTAGATACAAACACAGCTAGCATATTTCACAACACAAGCATTAAAGAGTATGAATTAATAAATGAAATATATCAATATTCTATACAGAGAGATTAAATGCATAAATACATAATTCCATGAATAGTGTTGATACTGTACATGCAGTGCACAGGACAGTTTGAGGGAATATGCACACCTGGTGACTTAAAAACTGCCAACACACCTCTGATACTATAACATCCAGATGTTTATTATTTATGTTGAAAATAATGTTTACATAAGATTTTTTACTTGATCTGGAAGTAAAATAAAAGTGTGATTATTTTTTCTCCATAGACGTTAAACGACTCAGTTTGAGCTCTTCTATAACGTTCATCAACATGAAACTCTGCTGGGTTTTTATATGCAGCTATTTTCATATTTTAGCATTGAAGTTTTTTTTCAGTTCCATTATAAAATTTTAGATTGAATTTAGATAATAATTCATTTCAATAATTGCATAAAGCAACAGCTACTGCAGAGCAATTACAGTTTGAAAATCTAACATTAAGCATCACTGAAGATCCATTTGGTTAAAATATTAAATTCAGCCTCTCAGACCAGAGCCGCATGCACACGCCTGAAGCAGGTACACAAGCTCTCCCCAAGCGGCACAACAAGAGATATACGAGATCTCGCGATACCTTCACACCCACGTTTACATGCTACCTTGACCGGCATGTGCACGTGGCTCCGGTCTGAGAGGCTAAAAACATGGTGTAAATGGCGTCTTTTGTAGTTAAATTTTAATGTTGCGGCTCCGGACACTTGGATTACACCACAGGAGAAGGATGGAGACATTTTGTGTTTGTTTTGTGTTCTTTTTTTAACATTTTAAAACTGGTCACCATTCGCTGCCATTGTACTGGATTTGGCCTGCAACCCTGTTTTCTGCTGAAACTCCCAGGATTGTTTGTTTGTCACCCATCATCACATCGGCATAGGGTGAGTACATATTGAGAGAATTTTCATTTTTGGGGAACTATCAATTTTATAGTTTTAGTAAATGTTTTATTCATAATTTTATTTGTCACTTTAAATTGTTCACTTTATTCAGAATGTTTCTGGAATGATAAAGGGAAAAGGAATACAGTTAAATTGGAGTGTGGATCTTAAATCAGCAGATTACCCAAAACTGTGATTGTGTAGTAGACGTCAGTCGAGTTTTATTTGTAGTATTATGTATCAAGATTTGAGAGATCATGCACAAACAGCTACAGTTACTGATTTGCAAAGTGTTACTACCAATCCCAATTTTCCCTATTAGATAAAAATGAAAGCTTAAGTCAATACTGATGCATCATTATTGGTTTTCAGACACTGCTTATGTTTATTACCCGATAAAACAGACTTGCTCTGGTCTCCTGCTAAATTCAGCCTAAAACCAAATGAGTTACTGTCTGTTAATGAGTCATTAGAAATCATAAATCATCTTGTAGAAACAGGAGATGTTTTTTACTCTGAGCTCAGCTCTATTAAATGTGCAATGCACCATGAATCCACACAGGACTTTGAGCTACAGTCACCTTAGTTTTAGTTCTAAGAAAAACTAAAGAAAGTTTGTCAACGAATACTTACTGACAAAATTTTGTTGGCAAAAATGAACACTCTGTCGCACCCCTGGTGTGAATATGCTTCTGTATTTAATTTCACTTACAACCCCACTAATGAAACATGAGGTCCAGGTTTAGTATTTTGGTGTCTGATTTAGACACACTTGTGTTTCGTCAGCTGGTGTGACCAGGTGAAGTGCCTCTTACATTTGTCACACCAGTATCGTTTGTGTCCGGTATGAATGTGCTGATGTCGTGAGAGTTCGGATGATGTGTAGAAACGTTTGTCACAGTGTTGACACTGGTGTGGTTTAACTCCAGCATGGAAAAGCTTATGTCTGTGATGTGAAAAGGAACAACTGAAACTCTTCCCACACTGTGCACAAGTGTATGGTTTCTCTCCAGTGTGGACACGCTCATGGCTTGAGCATGCTCCTGATGATGGGAATGTTTTCTCACAGAATTTGCACTTGTAGAGTTTTTCTCCAGTATGGATACGTTCATGATACAAATATGAACTGGAGGAATTCAAGACTTTCCCACATAGCTGACAGGAGTAGATTGTTTCTTTGGTATGGATGTTTTTGTGGGCTCTGTACGAACTCAGATGCGTGAAGCTTTTACCACACTCCTCACAGCTGTATGGTTTTAGTCCAGTGTGGAGCCGTTCATGTACGTTGCGGCCTGAAACATTAATGAAGGTTTTGTCACAGTATCTGCAGTTGTACCGTTTATCTCCAGTGTGACTGCGTTGGTGGATTCTTAGGCCTTCCAGGCGACTGAAAGTTTTCCCACATTGGTCACAGTGGTGTGGTTTCTCTCCAGTGTGAATGACTTGGTGACTCTTGAGGTGACCTGACTGAGAGAAAGCTTTACCACACTGCTCACACCTGTATGGTCTCTCTCCAGTGTGAACTCTCTGATGACCTCGTAGATCTCCTGCAGTTTTGTACGTTTTCTCACACTGGTCACAGCTGTATGGTCTCTCTCTAGTGTGAACTCTCTGATGCATCTTTAATCGATGTGAAGTAGGGAATTCTTTCTCACAGTGCTGACAGCGGAAAGATCTGGGTTCTTCTGTGCATCTCTGTTTCTATAGTGACAGACACAGATACAGAGAGAGCAAATTAAAGATCAGTGCATTGGTGGCCTCGATATAAAATGTTATTATTTATGATTTTTACAGTGGCCCTGACAGCCTATTACACAAAACATGCAAACAGACCTAACACAGGAAAATTAAGAAAACATCATCAAAAGTACTTTGAGTTGCCTTGTGTCTAAGTGGTGCTTTATAACTAAAATTGCCTTACCTTGCCTAGAGAAAACGGTAACAAAAGTGTTTCCAGATGATGCTTAAAAAGTCGATTTGTCTATTATCTGTTTCTGTTGTGGACTTAATGCCACTGCTCTACTGTGCACATGAGCTGACAGTGACCGGTGTATGGACCTCGCAGAGCAAATAAATTGAATTTTATCAGTCCGTTTAATGATTTATGAGCAGATAGTGTTGACAGACAGCATGTAGCCTGATTAATAATCTTGTAGACATATTTAGATCAGAAATATCCTGAAGTATAGGCTACAGTAAGCCAAGCATTATCACATATATCTAAGGAGGACGAGATCTTTTACTTGTATGTTGCATTTGTGTGCGTGTGTGTTGTCTTTAAAGTCGTGATATTTAGTTTCTTATTTACCAATAGGGATGGGGTATCACTAGGATGTTATCAATACCTATACTGATACTGCTTATCAATACCGATACTTATCAATGCACTTAACAATACAACTTTCCGTGATACAAAAATAGACATGAAATGCAAAGATGTGAAAGGATTCAACAGATTTTTAACTGAGGTAACTAGGATTAAAGGCTGTAGTCTTCTTCTGAACAAAGAGGAGCAGCTTCTTACTAAAATAAGAATAGCTGGCTTGGTCCACCTTAAAGGCCAGTCCACCTTAAGTGAGCCTGTAATGAAGTTGTCATTATTTTGAGCTCATAATCTCTGGCTGCAATAATGACATGGGAACTTGGTTTGGGTCTTGAGAGGTTTAAGCATTTATCACCAACAAAGCTAAACTGTACAGACAATGCACTTTACTGCTGTGATCACTTTCTCTCTGCCTGCTTGCATCTAGACTGCACACTCACACAGCTACGTTAGCAAGAAGGGATGTCAGGGGTAAAAAAAAGAAAAAAATGCAGCGGCATGCAGTGGAAAAGTTGAAACAGTCAACTTTTGGTGAAAAGCAACCTGATCTCTCCTAGCTGTGTCCACGGTAGGTCTTTTGCCAGGCCGCCATTGTAAATAAGAATTAGTTCTTAATGACTTGCCTTGTTAAATAAAGATTAAATAAATAAATAAAATAAAATTGTGTGTATTGTGATGTCTGGGTCTGACTGCAATTTATGCTGCAAAATGGTGAAACTAAGAAGCTTTGGGCAACAATAGCTCAGTCTGTAAAGACTTGGCTTGGGAACCGAAGAGTTGCCACTTAAAGTCCAGCAAGGACTAGTCAGTATGTAGCGTGAACTGTTAGCTGGGGAGGTGCCAGTTCACCTCCTGAGCACTGCTGAGGTGCCCTTGATCAAGGCACCAAACCCCCAACTGCTCGGGGCCCCTGAATATATGTACGTACACGTATGTGTGCAGCCCCCTCGTTCTGACATCTCTCCATTAATGCATGTCTTTAAGTCCTGTTTGTGCATGTGTGTGTAGGTCATGATTAATGACTTCTTGAATAAGTAACTCGCGCTGTCTCTGTTTCTCACGTGTCGATCAGGCAACTGAACAACAATCATTTGTTATTTGTGTGTCACCCGTTTCATGCTCTATTATCAAGGTATATAAAGGTATATAAACAGGCTGTTTATGAGCTGGGGTTGATTAATTTCTTGGTTGTATTTAATGTATCAGGGCTGCACAATTTGGCAAAAAAGTCATTTTGCGATTATTTTTACTTTTGACTTGACTAAATTGCGATTGCAATATGCGATATGATTAGTGGAAATGATCAGTTTTGCATCACAATTTTCATGCTCACTGGAAAAAAAAAATATTGAAATTGTGATGATTTTTAATGATGTCTGAACCAAACAAACATGTTTTCTTTGATCTGGAGAAAAAAGATTTTTAAGTCAGATCATCTCTGCAGCTCTACAGAACCTCGTTATGATGCTGTTTTCTCATAAATTATTCATTTTTAAAAGATTTGTGATTTTATTGCCATTGCAATAAATTGTGCAGCCCTAATTTGATTGAAACTATTGAACATTTCACCTAATTGTTTTTTTTATTGCCATTTATGGCATGTTTATTGCCAATAGTTATCACTATGCCTGATATTGCACATGTATATGCACACAGACCCATTTATTGTATATATTATTTCTATTTTGTCTTATTTATTTTGATTCAGTTTTATTTCACTTTACTTTTTAGAACATTTGATGCTGCGTTGCTACTTTTAGCATCCCTTTCAAGCCCACGTACCATATAAGCCAAATTACAACTTATGATGTTTCTTCCAGTGAAGCTGCTTGTTAAGTAAAAGACACTTTTTATTGTGAGTCAATCAGATTTGTCAATATTAAGTTATTGAAGCTCTCGAGTAGTAAGTTGCAAACAAACTTGTGTGATTTTGGTACCTTAGAATAAGACATTTTTTGCACATTTTTCTCCTGTTTTTGACTCAATATGTATGCACAATTAATATCGGATCTAATAAAATATCTGCTCATATTTGCCTATCCAGCTATATCGGTCTACATTGGCATTTATAATAATATCTAATAAGATGGATTATGTCAAAGCGTTTCATTTGAATTCTTAGGCAAATGACTCTATTAAAGCTAAAGTATAATTATGAAGTTTTTTTGATGAACTTTACAAGAAAAATAAATTTGAAGACTGTTTGTTTTTGTTGTCATAGTGACATCAGTTAGATTTGGTTCAATCAGAACTGTGTAAAATGACATCATCCATCTTTTCTCATTAAATCTGAGCCTTTCTAACCTTCAGCTGTGCATAATACACAGGTCATATGAACTTCTTTTTAAAATACAAAAACGTGAAATTATTTGTCATCTCATCGGTATCGACTATGAGAAGCAGATAATTATCAGGTATCAGTTGAAAAAAAAAATCAATATCATTCAGCCCAAGTTATCAAAATTTAAGAGACTGGAGTTTTCAATAAATCATTTGTTTATGTTAAATGTTAAATGAAATCATAATATGACTTGTAGCGTGCTAGAAAACAGACCACTTGCTGCACAGTGGTGTTCACTGCATTGACATAAAGCATGACAAGCATGTAGGCCTATAGTTTACATTTATTTATGTCTGGTAGGGCTGCACAATTAATCGCAATTACAATAAAATCACAATATGGCCGAGTGTAAGTTCCAAATCACAGAACCAGAACCAAATTATAATTTTGTGAAAAAGGAAAAATGTGAGAAAACAGCATCATAATGAGGTTCTGTAGAGCTGCAGAGATGATCTGACCTAAAAATCTCGTTCTGCAGATGAAAGAAAACAAATGTCACATCATCACTATTTACATTAATACTTTTTTTAAAAAAATTTCTACTTATTGTATTGCATGTTGCAATTTCAGTAAAAATAATCGCAATGACTTTCTATTCAAAATGATTAACTTAATTTATCTGGTTAACCAGGTGCTTTCAAAATTCAGAGGCAATATTACAAAGTATTTGTCATTTATTTTATGAATGCATACGTATTATTATTCATTTTTCTTTATATTTTGTATGGGAAATGTTTGTTATATTCACAAATGCAAATTAACTAAAATTAATCTTAAACTACAACAATTCAAAATAGAAATCAGATATTATATCAAAAAATGACTGAAAGAAGGTGAAGCTGTTCTGATGTTTTCATCTTTGTTTCTTTTTTGTTGACATTTTGTTTTTGTTAACTGTGAGACCTGAAATGGTTCAATAAAAACAGTTTTACAGCCTGACTGCCTGTCTGTCTGCTGATCAATGAGCTGACTGCCTGTCTGTCTGCTGATCAATGAGCTGACTGCCTGTCTGTCTGTCTGCTGATCAATGAGCTGACTGCCTGTCTGTCTGCTGATCAATGAGCTGACTGCCTGTCTGTCTGCTGATCAATGAGCTGACCGCCTGTCTGTCTGCTGATCAATGAGCTGACCGCCTGTCTGTCTGCTGATCAATGAGCTGACCGCCTGTCTGTCTGCTGATCAATGAGCTGACTGCCTCCGCTTGCTTTCACTTCCGCTGTGCGCGCTCCCGCGAGCTGCAAGCAGAAGTCGACGCAACAGCAGCAGCAACGTGGTCAAACGTCACTCCGAGGCCGAATAACGTCGATGTGTGAAGTAAAGAACATTAATGTCGGCCGACATGAACAAACACACAGGAGGAAACACAGAAAACACTTTATAAATTCACCTTTAGAGGAGAACTCATGCTGCCTCTTCTTCTTCTTCTCTGTCAGTCAGACGTGTTGAAGTCAAACAAAATGGTTTCCTCACATCAAACACACAGGGCCGCCGACAGAGGGAAGGTTAGGATGATACCAAAGACCGTGAGCTGACAGGACTCCTCAGAAACACTGTGCTGAACACACAGAAAGGTCCCTGATAGAATAATAGAACCTCGGTGAATTTCAGCCATTAAATGATGCTGTGTTTGTTCCTTCTTTTCCTGCTGAAATCATCCTGACAGCTGCCGTGTCGCCCCCCTCAGTACAAACACTGAATGGTTCAGTCCGCCGAGCTGCTCACCAGTGAGAGACGGTGGAAACTTCTCAACAATACAGCGACACACAAAGTTATGGAAGCCCACTTCTGCCAGTGAAATAAAAAACTATGAGGTAATATTATAACTTTATCACATTATGACATATTTTGTTGCTGTCAGGCAGAAACCTCATTTGTCAGAAACAAATATTAAAGCCCTGTATTTTATTTTAGTATCTCTTTTTTAAGACTTTTCATCAGCTAAATATTTGTAAAAACCCGCAGACACACAGAAAGAGAAATCAGTAGCATTGATTTATAAAAAAAAAAAAAAGCCAAAGCTGGCGATACAAGGTTTGCACCCGATGATTTATGACTTTTTGTCGTAATTGATGTTTTATTGCATAATTACGGCTTCTTAATCACATAATTTTGACTTTTTATTTCATAAATAACTTGACATTTTGGTACATAATTGGGACTTTTCATCTGATAATTACTAAGTTTTATCTCATAAATATGACTTTCTTTTCTAATTATGATCTTTTATCTAAAATGTTCTACTTTTAATCTCATATTGGTTATCAGGATTTTTTCTTTCTTTTAGTGCCAGAATTGGGCTTCCACACATATCTTCAAAGGGTTAAAGGGTAAATAAATACAGATTTTACAGGTTTGGGTGTTTGTAGGGTTCTGAACAGTTTGTTTGTGTTGTTGGATTTAATTTCTAAAAACATTAATAAAGGTCTTCTGTTGTAAAAGTTACTTGTGTGAATGTGAAAGTTTCCTAAGATTAGAAAAGAAAAGATTTATGATATAATACAGTTTTTGTTCTGATCCGCTGACGTGATAGAAACCAAACACCACGTCTTTGTTCAGTCATGAACATTCGGCAGAAGTGTTACAATGAATATATTTTAATGGTATAATAACAGCTCCAAGTGTGTGTGTATGGTTGATTCAAGTCCACAGAGACTGAGATTACTATCAGGTCTCCATTATTATGTCCTTAGGAAAGGAAAACTAAATTATATTTACAGGATTAATGAAGCAAATTTAGACAAATGCTGATTAATTTTATGCTGCTGAGTCTGACCTACCTTAAATGTTTCATCTGGTTAGTTTGTAACAATAAATAACAAGATAAAAAATAATGTAAAACATGTAACAAGATGAAAATGACATAACATGACAAAAAACACATAATATTTAACAAGATGAAAATGATGCAAAAGCTTTAACACAGTAGATAAAATGTAACAATACAAAAACGACAAAATTATGGAAAAGATAAAAGAATGATACAATAAAAATGAAAACAATTGTAACAAGAAAACAAGATTAAAGACATAACAGACATAACAAGACAAAAACGACGTAAGACAAAGAGGGAGACTCAAACGTGGAGAAAAGGTGATGTTTGTTTGCTTTGCACAGAAACAGCCGGAAGAAATGTCCTTCAGAGGACGAGTTTTTACTTTAATATTTTGAGAACATTTCAGAACCTGAACTTCTTCACTTTTACTGAAATAAAAAAGTTGAATCTGTTCTTCTGTTTTTACCAAGTCTTTTTCTTTACAGAAGTATTTGTAGTTCTACTTGAGAACAGAACTTGGTACTTGCCGCTCTGGTGATGATCACAGTAAAACACAAACCATTTCTGAAAGAAAAGCACATAAAGAAATAATTTTTTGTCTCAATCAGGTCCTCGGTGAATCTGCTGGAACAGATCAACAAAGTAAAAAACAATAAGAAAATGAGATTATACAAAGATCTTTATTATTTTCCTATGTAACCAGCTTCATGATCCATGTCTATACTGAAATATGCTGCAGCGATATGAAGCTTAGAACAACCTGAAGTTACTGTATTATTCAGGTGTTCAGATCATCAAAATGTGAGAGGTTCTAAAAGTTTTCCATCTTTGACTGGAAAAGAAGGTGAAGTGGACCAAACCAATGTCACTACTGCCATCTACTGGTGAAAATGAATATTGTCCTACAGCTGCAGAGGGCTGCACTGATGCACTGAGCGGTGATCATCCTGCAGAACAGCTGCCTTTAGTAAGGGGGGAACTGTGACATTAAAAAAAATAAATGAGAGTAAAAGAAATGATAATCTGCTTAAATTAGAGGCAGCTGGACTCAACATTGATCCGATTTCAACATTGGTGAAATAAACACAAAGAAGGCAAAAAAAAAAGTCTGGAGGCTTGGTCTTTATGTTGTCTCAAGGTGGAATTTGTTGACAAAATGAAAGTGATGAGGACATTCTGGTTGTATGTGGACAAGTCTGTACATATAATTTTATTCAACTGCAGAGACGTGTCCACATGCAGCAGCACTGACATTTGCAGTTCTGTCTGGATTCAGGACACATTATACAGTTTGGGTTTGTCGAACAAAAGTCTCAGTTACACAAAATACAAATGAAAGATTATTGTGTATTTGATGATTAATGTTAGTCAGAACAGTATGTAACTATAAGGTGTGATTTTATCCCAAAATCCAACAAATCTGACACAAGAAATGACAACCACGAATCCACGTTTCATTGTCTGGATTCTAGTTGTTTCTGTGAATCACAGTGATTAATCTGCATCTCTTTTCTTTATATTTCAGCAGACTGTAAAAAGATCACTCTGATTTCTGGTTGAATCTATTTCTTCAGTCAATTCCACAACAGCTCTTTCTCAGTTTTAGATGTGTGTTCTGTCTTTCCCAGGCTTGGGGAGTAACAGATTACATGTAACAAGATTATGTAATCTGGATACAAACATAAAATATGTAATTGTTAAGCTATTATTAATCGACTATTGTCTGCCCTCGGACAGTAAACTGAATATTTTTAAGTTGTGGACAAAACAAGACATTTATCAGTGATGAAAATAATCATTTGTTGGAGTCCTAAAAACACTATTAGACTAAACAATTTCACCTTGTTTTATATTGAGATAATCCAGAAGTAGCAGAAAGTAGTAAAGTTACATTACTTCAGTATTATGGATTACATTACTGACTATGTTTCTAAACAGGCTATCGTTAACTGTGTTGAATACATTTGTTAAGGAATTTTCCATCTTCTAGTGGTTATGGTAAGGCCTTCGAGCCATACCATTAAGGTTTTAACCTTTGACAGACTTACTGTCTCTCCTCTAGGACAGTGGATGCAGCTGTCTTCTCCTTTCGGATAAACAAGTGAACAACCTGATAGTGTTGCTAGGGCAGCTGACGTCGAGGAGGTGTTTGTCTTGTCTATCTGACTGGAGAAGACGTAAACTGTAATCTGTTTTGGAGAACACTGACCCTGAGCTGTAGAGCCAGAGGTGCTGAACACTAGTCTCAGACTTTGTGTATTCATAATTCCTGTGTTTGCATATTCAGACCAATAGGCTAATGTGTTGGGTCTGACCTTATTTGGGCATGGGTTCATCATGACATTAACTATGAATGCTTAAAGACTATCCCGGAGGACAGAAACGCCAGAATTGAAGGGAACATCAATGCCAACTGTGTACTGGTTATTCTTTCATTCTCCTTGGCCAAGTATTATTAAACCAGTTTCAGTGTAAGACATATTGGACTCCTGAGTACTTCTTCCTCCGGATATATGGGTATTGGAATAAATTCCACAACAACATTATTTAAGTAATTCACCCAACCCTGGTATTTTCACAGCATTCAAGCTGAATGTTAACTCTACCACTCATCTTTTTTTTCACACAGTTGTTGTGATAATGTGTAGAAATATTATGGCTTTATACCGCAGGAACATACAGAAAATGTCCAACAAAAAGAAAAATATACACGTCTGGAATTTCTGGAGTTACTTTATTAATGTTTTGGGAAACTGTGTAAGGCATTAATATTCCTGGTAAAACAACCTTACAATGAAAGACGTTACTGACATTAAACCGGCCAAATGACTTTAATGAGATGATACAATTTTCTATTCTAATCATGTTTTTCTGAGTTGATACATGGATCACTATTCAGAACAAAACAAGAAGCAAAATAAATAAATAAATAAATGCAAGCAGTATGATAATGTAATATGCAGAGTGATTAGTGAACAACAGTAAAAACTATTCAACTAGAAGTCAAACATACAAATGTTAAGATATACATGATTTTAAACAGCACTAAAAACATTTATCCATTTATCCATACAAACAGGTAATACTGTTAAAATAGGCATTTGATTCCTTTTCCATTGACAATACAAGTCAAATCTGCTGAGCTGGGAAAACCTCATCAAACACAACAACTGTTTATAAAATCAAACATGGTTTTGCTCCTCCTCCTTTATCTGTTTTTTTTTTTTTTTCAAATCTGCCATAAACAGAGCAGAGGTGCAGCTAGTGTTGACTGCATAATCCCACTCTGGAAAACTGCATTTAACCAGGTCATCTTCTCCTGCAGAGCATCACATCAATGGAATTTGGTACCACAATCAATTAGAGTCCCCATTATGTCATTCATTGAAGTATAACTGTAAGATATGGCTTATTGAGAGCCAATAATATCAACACATGATATCTGTCTCATCTGCTGTTGGATTTGGTCTGCTCATGTGGTTTATCTGTTTTGGTGCTTTTTACCATAAAGTAGTATGTCTTAAATTGTTGTAACCATGGCACATATTGTTACTTTTCAAAAAACTTTTAAAATCCCTCACAACATCTGGCAAAGGAACTGCAGATGAAATCTAACCTTTCACTAAATCAGGTGCATTTACATTTGTTCGTATATTACTTAATGTACCTCATCCCTTTTCAAATAAATAAATAAATGAATAAATAAATAACTTCACTTTTTTCTGATGTGTCACCATGAAGAACCAGACTCAGGGGTTAAATATACTGTATATCTCACTCGATTAAAACACAATACATATATATTTAATCAACATGTAGATAAATATGAGCACTGGAACAAGCTTGGTATCAGCAGATACTCACTACAGTATTAATGGACTCAGATTGGGATTAGTAAAAAAAACCTCACAAAATATTCAATGCTTAGTCTTTTAATGGCAACACTTGCGTTGAATATAGAAAATTGTTTTTCAGTCACACTTGTGTCTCTTCAGCTGAGATGTCCAGGTGAAGTTTATCTTGCATTTGTCACACCAGTACGGTTTTGTATCCTGTGTGAACGCGCTGATGCTGTGAGAGTTCAGATGATGTATAGAAACATTTGTCACAGTGTTGGCACTGGTGTGGTTTAAGTCCAGCGTGGAAAAGCTTGTGTTTGCGGTAAGAAGATGAATAACCGAAGCTCTTCCCACATTGTGCACAGCTGTATGGTTTTTCTCCAGTGTGGACACGCTCATGTCTTGAGCGTGTTGTTGGTGTTGAGAATGTTTTTTCACAGTATTTGCACTTGTATGGTTTCTCTCCAGTATGGATATGTATGTGATACTGAAACGCACTAGAACAATTAAAAACTTTCCCACAAAGTTGACAAGGGTAGATTTTTTCTTTAGTGTGGATGTTTCTATGTGATGTATAATTACGTAGATGAGTGAATCTCTTCCCACACTCCTCACAGCTGTATGGTTTTAATCCAGTGTGGATCTTTTCGTGTCCTCTACGACTTGTTGAAGAACTGAAAGATTTGTCACAGTATCTGCAGTGGTATGGTTTCTCTCCAGTGTGAATACGTTGGTGGATTCTTAATCGTTCTAGCAAAGGAAAACTTTTCCCACATTGGTCACAGTGGTATGGTTTCTCTCCAGTATGATTGAGTTGGTGTTTTCTGAGGTGACTTGACTGAGAGAATGCTTTACCGCACTGGTCACAGCTGAAGGGTCTCTCTCCACTATGAGTCCGCTGGTGCGTTCTGTAGTTACTTGAACATGAAAATGTTTTCCCACATTGCTCACAGCTGTATGGTTTCTCTCCAGTTATGAACTCTTTGATGAGTCTTAAGTCGGTGCGATGTAGTGAATTCCTTCTCACAGTGTTGACAGCGGTGAGACCTGGGGGTTGAAGTGGCTCTCTGCTCCTATAGTAACAGACAGAGATACAGAGAGACAGTATAAGCAAAGTGCAGTGATAGACTGAAGATGAAGTGTTATTATCTCTGGTTTCTATTGCAACTTAACAAAACAAATGCACAGAAAAGAGGCTGCCAGTTATTAAGTTAACTGAAGTTGGGTCCCTTTACCATCTCTTAATTCACCTATTTCATTCAATCCAGGAAATGTTTGGATTGTTTTCTTGTTTTTGTCATGAAACAGGTAATTGAATAAACATTAAAAACAAAAAACAAGTCTTACTTTTGATTTTCTATTACATTGTTTTGTGATGTTTCTCTTCTGGGTATTACTTCCCAAGCACAGATTTTAAAAAAAGTTTGTAATATATTATTGAAACTGAAAAGTTTCCTCATTGATGACAGGCTGTAGCAAACAAGTGAAAAACAGAACATTAATGGTGTTTCCTACAGTAAAGCTTAACATTATGGGAAAATAATCTAAATCTTTTTGACCAATATTGCAATTCCTCATGCATTTTGTTTTTGCTCCTGATCTTCTGTTAGTCACTATGCACAGCAATAATCATTTGTTGGAGTCCTAAAAACACAATTAGACTACACAATTTCATCTTGTTTTATATTGAAATAATCCAAAAGTAGCAGAAAGTAGTAAAGTTACATTACTTCAGTATTATGGATTACGTTACTGACTACATTTTTAAACAGATTATCAGTAATTGTATTGGAATACATTATTTAAGTAATCCTCCCTAGGCTGGTATTCACAGCATTCAAGCTGAATAGTAACTCTACCACTCACCCTTTTTTCACACAGTTGTTGTGATAATGTGTATAAATATTATGGTTTTATAAAACAGGGTTTACATTAGCTGTTTTTTGCTGGAATCATATGTAGTTGACTGGCACATAAAGATAAACGGCCAATTAAACTGACTGGTAAGAATGACATTAACTGGCACATCTGTCTGAGTGGAGCTTTAGTACTGAAAGGAGCTTTGCTAAATCTGGTATGTTAAATTTGCATTTAACCTTTTATTCTGTTATACATGATCACATCCTCAGTGTCCGGATGAGGGAAAAACAAAGAAATGATTGTTTGTCCAGCAGAGCACACTAGAGCAACACTCCACTACAACAATTCATCACAAAAACATGCTGCCCCCAACAGAGTGCAGTCTTTGAGGTGAAAGATGGCAGTCACATCAGACAGGCAGGCAGAGGGAGAGACAGCTCATATGGACTGACTGCTGAAGTATATTCCCAATATGATGTAATATATACTATTCATAAAGTAAGTCTAACATGTGGTCATGTTCTCAATCATAGTTGACTAATGTATGCAAACAACAATCTTATGATTTATTTCTATGATAACAAGCGTGTTAACTTCCCCAGTTACACCACTGAAAATACAGGATTTCACTTTCTCCGCCAGATTCCTAAAAAATAATACACTTTGTTGCGGTGATTAGGGTTGGGTACTGAACTTGGTACTTTTTAGGTACTGACTGAATTATGTCAGTACTACCAATGGACGTTAAATCGATCTGTGCCAAATTTCAATACTTACGGCCACAACTGGGTGAGTAACAGAGTATAAAATTAGAAAAAGAAAAAGAGAACGAGTGATATTAGAGCGAGCAGCAGCAGCTTGTTCAAGTGACAGTGGAGAGAGTGAGTCAGGACAACGGTGAGCCGAACGCGGCCATAAGTGTGGTTGAACTTTTCAAAACTCAACACAGACAACACACACTGCACTGTTTGTAATTACTAATGTGAAATACAAAGATGGAAAAATCAACACGTCTCACAAACACAAAGAACAGTTCAACTAAAGACTACAGAGTGCACCGTTTTTCATAGCCTGAAAACTAAATACCCCAAAACAGCTGCAGCTAACATTAGCACACCTGCAGCCAGTGTTGAAGCAGTGTCACCTAAACCTTCACAGACAACAAAACTAAGCTGATGTTGGAGATTTTAATGGGATGGCTAAGCATTCTTACTGGCATTGGTCTGAAACTCCTCACCAACATGATATTTAGAACAGCATAACAGTGTTCGAGATTTATTTGTATGTCTGAAACCTTAGTATGAAACCAATATTCATGAACTGCAGACTATTAACAGGGAAATATTACAGTACGCAAGCACAGCGGTGCTAACAACAACAACAACAACAACAACAACGTAACAGGAAGGAAATCACGAGTTTCTTCTGCGACATAAACAACAGCGTCGCCCTGTTGTGTTTGAGACCAGAGAGGGACGGATTTTATTTTGTGTGATGTGTAAAATACTCTAAGTAAATAACAAAATATCTGGAATAAATAACAATGTTGAGATTTACAAGTTTGGACTGACTTTTTACAAATGAAATAACATTTTTGTTATTACAGAAAGAGTAAAGAACCAGTAAAAGGTATTATTGGGTACCAGTGCCAAATTCTAGGTAATCTTTACTAGATTTATTTATCTTTATACCTTTGTAAAACTTTGGGGAGCTACTTTGTTTATTTCTTTAATTTTCCAGTTAACTTTATGCAGAAACACTGCAGAGACCCCTGTTCTTTTTGGCAGATCTGCCACCCTCGCTAATCGACACCAGAAATTCAAGTCAGTTTAACTATTTGTTAATATTTTAATGGTGATCATAACAGCTGTCTCTATGATGTAATGTAGTTATTGAAGATTAAAGGCTTCAAATGTCTCATAACACTACATCACACATCATCTAATGTTGCTATTTGTCCATTTTATTCTTCTCTTTGCAAGAGGAAAAAGCGACAACTAATATCACACACTGTTGTTACAGTCTGTGATTTGTTTCAGTTATTTTCCAAACACTCAACTGTCCTGCTGTTATTAGACACCTGAACTAACCACAGAGAGCAGGAAAAACAAAAACAATGTAGAAAATATGTCATTTATTTTTATAAAATTTAAAAAAAACAGCAGCTCTTCATCCATGATTCTTACTGTAACAGTTAAAACAGTCAAATACTGACATGTTGTCAATAAATGAGAATAAATAACATAATAATTAACAAATTAATACTAAATAAAGTAAAGCTTCACCATAACAGTCTGATCTGTTGATTTCTGAACAGACTGATAAACATGGTCACATGCAGACACATTGTTGCAGATCATTGATGAACACCAACGAAGAAGATTATCTGTTTTTTTTAACCAGCACGTTGCCATAGAGATCATCAGAATGTCCGCTAGTTATAACTAGAGTGCCTTGAGAGAGAGAGTGGCGACAACGGAAGTTCAAAAAGCTGGCCGATCACGTGGTCCATGTAGCCCTCCAAAAGTTCCCGGAAGTGCTTGGCGGGCAATTCAAAACCCATAGGAAAACCACGACAATCGGTAAATAATGTCAATAAATGCTTTGCTTTGCAATATTTTTATGCTTATGTTAATTTCTTTGAACTCTGTTAAGTTTACTAAACCTGTACTGTCATTGACAGCAATAAAACCGTAATATTTATGTTGTTTTTTTCACTTAAAGACATGAGTGAGGCAGACTTAACGTTATAGGTGACTAACAATAAGTGTGTTCTAATAAGAAATCCGTGGCAAATGAATTAAATTTTCATTTGAATTCTTTGAAAATAAATGGAGTTCTATCACTATTTACCTATTCCTTCCTTGTAAATATATATGCTTGTGTTAATTGTTTTGAACTGTTACCTTTACTAAACCTGTACATTTGTTGACAGCAATAAAACCGTAATATTTTCTCTCTCTTTTTTTTTAACTTTCAGACTTGAGTGAAGAAGACAGGTGACTAACAATGATTTGTCAATTGATATAACTGTGTTCTAATAGGAAACCAATGTCAAATAAATTAAATTTTCATTTCAATTCATTGCAAATAAATTGAGTTCTACCACTATTTGTTACCTATTCTTCCTTGTAAATAAATATGCTGTTAATTGCTTTGAACTTTGTTACTTTTACTAAACCATTCGGTGACAACAATAAAACCATAATATTTGTATTATTATTATTTTTATTCACAAAGATTTTAACAACAAAAAAATATGTGAGGTAATCATATTCAAACAATGCATTTGCACTTTCGCACACTTTCAAATACCACACCACAAGGAGATTTTTTTAAATTAAGAACATAGAACAAAGAACAGAAAAACAATGCAAAAACCAAGGGAAGTCACAAAACAACATGGGCAACCCCAGAACAGCTGAAGGGGCTTCAGGACATTGTTGGACAAGCGCAGAGAGAGATAGACTGCTAAGCAGAAGTCCCACTTGAAATATCTCTCTGCACCCTGGCCTCCTCCTGCAACCCGGGAGAGTGCTGAGTGCTGTCTAGTGCAGGAAATACAAGGCAGAGAAAAAAGTATCACTTTCAAATATGGAGAGCCACATTTTCCAATCATCAACAGCTTTTGCTGCTTATGGTTAATTAAGTATAATCAGCCACTGATGTGTAACACATTTGTCAAGTTGCCTCAGGTTCTTAACTGGTTGTGTTTTATATGTGCAAAGATTTTAAACATATCTACTAAGTTTAATCTGCTATCTAATAGTGTGTATTCATATTATATAATATATTATATTATATTATGTTATATTATATTATATCATAAGCTTTACCCGTCATTCCGCAGCCTCAGTGATATTAAATTGATGTATAACTGCAATCACATCCCTACACGTTAACCTCGCCACTACTATAAATCGACAGGGTTGGATTAAGTTATATTTAGCGAGCAGAATTTACATTTATCAGCCTGTTGCACGTGTTGCTATCGTTATCCAGTGTGCTAGCCTAAACTTTTATCTGTTAATATTCTCTAAATCCTCTAATCTAGACGGGCAAAATCCGCCAACGTACTTAATTACTCATGTCAATTTAATTCCGATGCCCCACTGATATGAAAATTTCATTCTTTAAACGTTTTACCTCGAACAAGTGTTGCTCCGACCAGCTGCTCCATTGGAATATATTGAGCGGCAGTTAGCTTGTGCTAACTTCCGGGAACTTTTGAGGGGCTCCATGCTCCGCCATTGCTGTGAAAAAAATAAACCATTGCGGTGAACGGAGGTGGCGCCACTCTCTCTCTCAAGGCACTCTAGTTATAACTTCTTCTGTGCGCGCTCCCGCGAGCTGCCTGCAGGTCTCGAGCTGAACTCGACACAACAGCAAACGTCACACCGAGCTCGAATAACGTAAAGAGCATTAATGTCGGCCGACATGAACAAACACACATAAAGCGTTATAACGTCACCTCTTGTGAAGAACTCATCATCTGTCGTCCTGAAGTCATAAAATGGTCGTCGATGCTCCTCGTCTGAACGTCTCCTCATCAATACAGAGGTCGAGTGTCTACAGGGAACCACGAGACGAAAAATCTCGCGAGATTTTCACGCGTTGTTTCTTCAGTGTGTTTTTTTTCCCTCAAAACTTTATTGAACCATTTTAAGCCACATCATAAACAAAATATCAAGCACATTTAAACAACACAAAAAGGACAAACAAACAAGAAACAGCACAAACAAGACAAACAAGAAAAAAGATACGATGTAACAAACATCCTGAGCTCGAGGACATCCAGGGCTGATCCTGTCCTGAGGAAAAAAATGTTCACAAACAGGCTCTATTTTGATGCTTTTTAAAAAACACACTCTGTCAGAACATAATCAGTGAAAACATGTAATGTGTCTCTTTGTTCTGCTTAATAAACTGTTGTTTACTTTACAAATATTAATGAATTATGACAGTAGTAGTTGTTAGTGTCAGTAATAATCTGACTAGGGTGACCAGATGTCCCGCTTTGCGCGTGATTTCACGCATTTTCTGTCTCTTTTCACGCATCACGCAAATTGAGACCATGTCCCGCACAACATCCCCCTCAGGCCCCAGCAATGAGAAGAAGCCGGTGATGTTACTGCACTCTGGGCTGTTTGTTGTTGTCATAGTAGCACCGCACGTGCGGCGCTTAGGCCCGCCCCTAATTTTTCTCCGCGCTACCAACAGCTGAGGTGACAGCTAGTGAATGACACTCACACCGCGCGTTCTTCTTTGGAAATGGAGGAAGGGGAGACGCCAAACAAGACAAATGTATCCGTCTGCGGCCTGCAAGAGAGAGGCGTGTCGTGTAATGCCGTGTAGTGGGCGTGTCGTGTAGTGTCGTGTAGTGGGCGTGTCGTGTAGTGGCGTCACTACACGACACGGTTCTTAAAGAGATATGAACCCAAGTAGCTACTAATACAGTTTGGCTACTAACACAGTTTGAACGTGTTCCAGCTGCACAAAATTCAGCTGTTTTGCTTCTTTGCCCTATAATGAATGTATTCAAAAGCATACAAATGTCGTTGTTGTCATTTTTATCATTATTATTATTATTATTATTATTATTATTATTATTAACATTATTACTATTAAAGTGGGAAAAGATTTTTTAAGGCAGGATTTAATGAATATTAAAGTAGCAAATGAGGCTACAAAAGCTGGCATTACTTCAGCCTCAGAAAAATTTATTTTCCATGAATCAATAGGGATTGAGGTGGAAAATTTTCTTTGACTCTGCCATGAGAAAAAACACTCAGGACAAGAATTAATGAGCTAAATAATAAATAGATAATGTCAGCGCTTGTGTGTAAGAGCATAATGTGTAGATTTATTTGAAAAGGGGGGCCTATGTTAGACTATTATGAATGTGAAAGTAGTAAATTAAAAAAGTAAAAGAATGTGTGATGACAGTAATTTTATTCATCCTTAATGGGGAATTCATTTGTGAATTCTCCATTTTGTAGGCTACTGAGGAGAGAGCAGTGTGATGACCCTCCCTGCTCCCATGCTACGACTATGTATACGATAAATAAAATACGCTGTCTGCATACGGTCCGCCATTATTCGTCTTCTTTTTCTTCTTCTTCTTCTTTTTCTGTTTTATGGCGGGTTTCTTCTTCTTTTACTTCACTTCCTGTCTTCTCTAGCTTTTGCAGAGGACTCATTTTACATCTCGCGTGGTTTAACGTGATTTCCCCTTGTGTAATGGGCGTGTCTTGTAGTGACGTCACTACACGGCACGCCCACTACACGACATGCCTCTCTCTTGCAGTCCGCAGACAGACCCTTCTCAAACAAGAAGAGACGATGCAGCTACAGAAAAGAGTGGGAAAGCGAATACTTGTGGGTGAAAAAAGTCCAGGGGGATTCAGAGAGGGTTTATTGTCAACTTTGTAAAAGTTCCTTCTCTATTGGGCACGGGGGCAAATTTGACATTAAACGACATCGACAGACGGAGTCCCACAAGAAAAGCGTTTCCGAAAAGAGATGTTAAAGTCTATGGACGCATTTCTCCGACCAAAAAACGATGAAGCCGACAAAGTAACAGCAGCTGAGGTGACTACAGTTTACCACACTGTCCAACACACCCTGTCATACTGGTCAGCAATAATTGTTGTTGTTTATGCTCTGTTGTTGACTTTGTCCCTCACAAACATACCCCTTGTCCCTCTTTTGGTTTATTGGGACCTGGTCACCCTAAATCTGACTCAGCTGCTGGTTCTGACTCTTCTGTCTGCAGCTCGTCTGTTAGATCGATTCACATGGGCCCCCGGGTTCCTCAGTGAAAGTCGTGTGTTTGTTTGAGCCGTTCATTCATCCTCCACCACCTCCATACGTGGACTTAATTGTTCCTTCTACAGCTTCACATGCACTCAGTTTCTGCTGTTAAATCTGGTGAGGTGGTGCACGCTCGATTCCCTCCAACTACACTAATGGAGATTTATGTTATCAACATGGAACATCAGTAAGAATGGTCAGAACTGATCTGTCCCGTACCATGATATGAAGGGGTTCTCAATAGAACCCCCTAGGCAGGTTCCAGATGAAACCCCCAGAATATAAAAGGGTTCTTGGTAGAACCCCCTGAGTGTGTTTAAGATAAAACTTTTGGAATATTAAAAAGTTCTCAAGAGAACCTGCATTGGTGGGTTCTAGATAAAAGCTTTGGAATATAAAAATGTTCTCAGTAGAACCCCTTGAGAGTGTTCAAGATAAAAGCCCTTGAAATATATAAAAAAGGTTCTCAATAAAACCCCATGTTGGGTTCTACATAAAATGCTTTGCAATATAAGAAGGTTCTCAGTAAAATCCTCCAAGTACGTTCTGCATTTTTAACCTGCTGAATATAAAAATATTCTTCATGGAACCCTGAATTGCAATATAAGAAGGTTCTCAGTAGAACCCCCTGAGTATGTTCTGTATTTAACCCACTGAATATAAAAAGGTTGGTGGTAGAATCCTTAATTATATTCTAGATAAAAGCACTTGGAATGTACAAATAAAGGTTCTCATTAGACCCCAATGGTGGGTTCTAGATACAACCCTCAGAATATAAAAAGGATGAATATTTCAAAAGCTTGAAATATAAAAAGGTTCTCAATAGAACCCCATTGGCTGGTTTCTTAAAACTTTGGAATTTATAGAGGTTCTTGGTAGAACCCCTTCAGTGAGTTCTAGATAAAACGTTTGAAATATAAAAGGGTCCCTGTTATATGTTGGTGGGTTCTTTAGTTTTCTGGTCCACTGACAGTTTTCCCACGCTGGTCACAGTGGTGTGGTTTCAGTGTGAATGAGCTGGTGACTCGAGGTCATGTGATCACAGCTGATCGCTGCAGATTAAACTCTTTAAATTTAACAGTTTAGTTTGTGTTATTTTAGTTTTTTATTACAATAGTTGCTGAATTGTTACATACTTCATGGGAAAATACACCACTCAGACTAAAATGTAAAAACTGGCAGAAAATGATGTAAAATGACAAAATATTCATAAATAATTACTACATAGTCAGTGTCTCTATTACATTTTAGTACAGGGATTACACCTTCATTTATTGTAAGCACATCTTAGTTAACAAGCTCAGAACATTTAAATAATTTCCAAATGTACTGAAATAAACCCCACTCTCATGTGACAATATGTGGAGCTGCTTCTCCTTTTGCTGCTTTGATATCATTTTGTTGTTACACAATATGTACAGCAGAGGGCGCACTCACCTTTTTAATGTCTTTTCCCTGCACTGCATGTACAGCAGGTCTGTATCCATCTGTTTAGCACAAAAATATCCTTCTTTCTGGTATCATTGTGTGTTTTATTGTATTTTTCAGAACATAGAAGAAAAGAAAGAACAACAAATGTTGGAGTTGTTTTGTTTTGTTTACTCTCACTTTACTGTCAGAGAAACCAGAAAATATTCACATTTAAGAAATCAGAGAATTTGACTTTTTTCAAATTAAAAAATGACTCAATACAATTAATCAATTAATTAATCCTGTCGCAATCTTGTCACCTGAAAAATAGGTCCAAACATGTGGACCGGCTTGAGGAGTGACAGATTACATGTAATGAGATTACAGGATACAAACAAATGTAACTGTATTCTATTACAATTACAGATTTAAGATGAATGCAGATGAAAAAAAAGTCCTAATGGGTGTCTTTATGTTGAAACAGGCCCACAGGAAACACTCAGTCAATCAATCAATCAATCAATCAATCAATCAATCAATCAATCAATCAATCAATGCAGCACTCACTCTGGTGTTGATGACAGCTAAGCTAAGGAGGGATTGGATGATAACTGATGATGTCATCACTGCTGTCGTCGTTTCTGAGCTACCTTTTGTTATTTACTGGTCATTTGTGTTTAATTGTTTGAGTTTTTTCTCTTTTGTGGTTAATTTTAGTGAGTTTACACAGGAACAATATATATTTAAAACTGTCAATCAGTGGTATCCACAGACTGCAGACTCTGAGAGGTCAAAGGTCACAGACATTCAGTGTTGGTTTTCAGTCTTGTTCCTTACGTGCAGAGATTTCTCTGGATTCTCTGAATCTTTTCATGATATTATGGATTGTAGATGGTGAAATCTATAAATTCCTGCAGTTTTGTGTTGACAAACGTTCTTAAACTGTTGGACTGTTTGCAGTTTTTCACAAAGTGGTGAACTTCACCTCATCCATGCTGGTGAACCACTGAGCCTTTCCAGGACGCCCCTTTAATACCCAATCATGATCCTGTCACCTGTTACCAACTCACCCGTTTACCTGTTTAATGTTACAAACAGCTGTTTTTTGGAGTGTTCAGCAACTTTCACAGTCTTTTGTTGCTCCTGTCACAACTTGTTTGGAACGTGTTGTAGACATCAAATTCAGAGTGAGTGAATATTTTACGTGATATTTGAATACAAGCCACCCCAGCTCTAACCCTAACCTTGACCTTAATGGTAAGACAATCAAATAAGTTAGACTAAATATCAAGAAAGCGTTTGCTGATCAAGGTTAGCTGGATTACAGATCATAAAGAAGGCTAATTCAAATGAATTAAGACTTGACTGACAGTTTTTTTTTTAAATCAAAACCTTTGAAGTCTGAGGAGAATACTGCAGCTGAGCGTCATATCAGTGCAGTCAGACAGCCAGCAGGGGGCAGCAGAGGAGCTTCACTCTGATCAACGGGTGATGATCTTCACTCTAAAGTCTCACCTTTAACTCACAGGAGGAGAAAAGTATAAACATAGAAATAATCTGCAGTCAGCTTCATCAAATACTGAGATTTATGACATCACAGAGAAGGTAATGTGGGGTCGTGCTATTCTGAAGCTGTCAGGCTGCTCTTAAAAGGACCGTTCAGATTTGAAGTGTGGTTGTATGAGGTGCTATAGTCAGTGTATAGCCTGCAGTCGATGGCAGCCCCCAGTTTGGAAAAGCAGCAGGAGTACTGTTGTAAGCAATTTACTCTGAAAAGTATTTTAGACACATAAAAAAAAATCTATATGAGTTTAAGTGTACGCTGTATTTAGAATATTTTCACCAGTTTACCTTTAGACAGACTTTTCAGACAGGAAACTGACTGTGTGTTCAGGACCGAGGCACTGATGCTGAGCTTGTAAATGCAAATGCTAATTTAATCTTTGTTAAAGATCCTTGTCTGTGCATTTACCTCACAAACTACAACACAGAGAGAGAGAGAGTTACATATAATCAACATCTAATCAATATGTTTTTACTGTAACCACTGACTTTTCTGATACCTGTGGGCCTGTGTAGAGGTGGACAGAAGACCAGCAGGTGGCAGAGCAGTGTGAACACTGAGGTGGAGGTGGAGCTGAGGGTGCATCAACAGGAGAAAAGCCCTGCAGGAAAGTGTGGCCAAATGCTGCAAAATTAGAGGGAGGGTCGAGAGCAACAGACGTGGTCAGTGATGTCATGAGAGGTGGTGTCATAGAGGGGAGATACATCCCCTCCTGATGGCTGCAGCAAGGACTACAAGCCATCATGGCATCCATTAAAGGACTACAAAACCCACAGGCAGCAGCTGAACCATATCAGCTGATTGCTGCAGTGAGCAGGTTGATTTAAATCCCTGTTCTGGTTTAGTTTATCTTCTGAGAATAAGTTGTCCTGTTATGAAAAGACTCAACACACTGAATTTAAGTTGGAGACCAAAGACTGGCTGTCTTCATTTCCTGCACCCACCTGCACCCACCTGCATCCACCTGCACCCACCTGCATCCACCTGCACCCACCTGCACCCACCTGCATCCACCTGCACCCACCTGCATCCACCTGCATCCACCTGCACCCACCTGCACCCACCCAAAGCCCCACAAAGTCCCTGACCTCTCGGGACGTCACAGAAAGCAGAAGATGCATCTTTGTCATATAATGGAGAAAATAAACACAATAAGTTTCTCATTAAATTCATTACATTAAGGGTATAATATACAGCATTTTCCTAAAAATCAATATTCAGACTTGTATAAGTCTGTCTGCATTTCTTAATTTTTCTCATAATTTTGTTGCTTTACTAAACTTGATGATTGATGTGATGTTTAACTCAACTTTACAGACTGAATCCTGTCAGTTGACTAAAGAATCAAAACTCTTTGAACACTCTACTGAAGCTGGATGATGTTCATGCTGTTTGTTGTCTGCGGTTGTGGTTTTGTTTGTTTGTTCTTTATCTGCACTATCTCTCTCTCTGTGAGAGGTGTCGGTCGGTTAGCCACAACCAAACCAGAAGAAGTCAAATTTTCCATCCAACACATGTGAAACAAACAGAACCACATGAGAAAAACAAGAATGAGACCAAAGTTTATTGATCCGCCTGCTGCAACAACAAGAGTCCAAAAAAACAACATAAATATAATATAAATAACAGCATGTGAAACACTCACAGAGTGGGAAAAGATATCTGACTATTTTAACAATTTATATAATCTTTAGTTTTAGTTTTCTCATTTCACATCTAATTTAGCCTAATGTAGCTTAAACATTTAAAAATAAGAAATAAATTAAATAAAAAGTCCTGTGGTGTGAGGGTCTGTGGGGACCAGTTAGAGGGTCTGTGGGGACCAGTTAGAGGGTCTGTGGGGATCAGTTAGAGTCCAGCTGGACATCAGTGGTTGGACTGGTGTGAAGGTGTGAAGGTGGACTTCAGTGAAGAGTAGACGACCTCTGGCTCTGCTGGAGACTCTGAACACACAAACAAACTACATCAGAAACTGTTGCAGATGAAAAAATGTAAGAAAACCTCATAAAATCACATTTTCAGGAGAAATGATTGATTATGTCTTTTGTAAATGTGGGTCTGACTTTATATTTAGATCTGCATTCATGTAGAAATCAGAGTGTGAAGAGTGAGCAGAGAAACATCAGGTTCAGCTAATCAACAGTATTTGATCATTTCATTTTAATCATTAACTTCTTGTTTTGTGTGTTTTTGTTGAAATGTGATTCAAAGTCTTCTCAGTTCACATCATCATCAGATATTATCAACAGTTCGACCACTTTTACTCCTCAGACCACAGGGATCATATATTAGCATGATGCTAACTTTAGCATGCTAAGATACAATTATTAATAATTATTTTATCACAGCAGTGATCGCTCATGTCATGTGTCTTCTGTTTCCATGGCGTGTCAGCAGGGGTGGGAGACTCATGTCACATGATATAACTTGAGTCAGACTCGAGTCACAAGTTTGAGGACTTGAGACCTGTTTTTCTTATTTCCAGCTCTGTATTTTCATTCTGAGGTTTCATGAGAGAAGCTTCATCTTTATTTATCTTGTACTGGCCCTTTAAGCAGCTCATCTTTTCACCCTCTATTTGAATCAAACTGTTTTAGACCCTGTTTCTTTAAGGCCCCCCTCCCTCACAGCCCACGTTCCTTGGATCGGCCAACTTCTCGGCAGCTTGCAGAGGACCATGACCCTCGTGAACTATTCTCCCCAAATAGAGAGCGTTACAGAGCTTCTCTCATTCTGTCACTGATTTTGGTGAAACTGGATCATAATTCAGAACATTTCCTGGTTCCTGGTTCCCAGAGGGAAACAGGTAGCCTGGCTCACTCCAAACTGCAGCCGTACCTCTCGTCCTGTTTGGTCTGATGACTATTTGTCCATAAGTGACGTCTTCTGTTCTTCTGACTGCAGAGTAAACTGCAGCTGGTTCACTGTCTGCAGAACAAAACACACACAAGTTACTGCAACTACTACAACTGATACCAGTACTAGAACCAATACTGCTGGTCCTGTACTGTAACACATGTAATATAAAGAAGAATATTAATACTGCTGATGTAGAAATAACACATCATGTTTAGTTTGCTTCTTAACACCTCTTCTGTGAACTGGAGTGGAAAATTTCAACTGGAAGGTGTTTTTCTGAAAGAGGAAACTGGACGACCACAAAGCTGCTTATTTCTAATAAAACAAGTTGACACTCTTCATCACATGATACAGAACAAACACGTTTCCATCAGCTACAGCAGACCACAGTGTAGTGAGAAACCACAGCAGCATCAGTCCACTGTTCACTGGAAACAACAAGAGGAAGCTGCTGCTGTGGTTTCATGTGCAGAGAAACAAGAAACTACAAAATCATCAACTTTATAACAGCCAAGTCTCCTCTTTTATATCATAGCTCAAATCTTACTTTGACACAAGATAAACATTCCTAATCTTTGTTTTCTTTTTAAACACTGAATGTTCAGACTCAACATTGAACAGGGTGTCCTTCCTGCCCAGCCACAGTTAAACTGATCCCCAGTCAGCCACCCGGGTCAATCTCATCCAGCCGAAGCCCCCAGAACCCCATTTGGCTACACATGATGATGTCCATCTGTCTGGTTTTCCCTCCAGATCAGACCCACATGTCTTGTCATTCTCATCTCCTCTCCATCCTCCTCCTGCTCTACAGGTCCACAGCCACTAGAACCTGAAATGAACTAGCATCTAATGTGGATTAATCCACCACAGAAAATAGTCCCCAACAAATGACTATTTTCTCCTAATATATGTACAGTATAAAACACACACACACACACACACACACACACACGCACCACACACACACAGTATGTATATATAGAATTATAACGGGCTTAAAAGTAAATTTGTTATCTAATAGATGTAACAATGCGTATTAAAAATGACTCTTAAAGGGATAGTTCACCCAAAAATGAAAATTCAGATCTATTTTGTGAGTCTGGAAAACTTTTGAAAGCTGGTCCCCATTCACTTCCATTGTTTGAAAGATTCTGCAATGCAGCTTTCCTGTGAAACTCCAGCAGAGTTTTGTGGACTAAAAAACTAACTTATCCTCCCATGTGTCCTCTAAGACACTGGTTCCCAACCTGGGGTCCAGGCCTCCCTAAGGGGGTGGCAAAAATCATGGGGGGTCCCAAGACTTTGCCTGCCATCCCTTTCCCTTTGCCATCAAAATTAGATTTGCACATTAACAAAAATCACAATTTATACAAAAGTCTGTGTAAATTCTATATAAAAACACAATTGCATTGCAGGTTCTGAAATATTTTTAGCGGTGATATCTGATATCTGGGTTTTAAACCATTTTTAGTGTTGATCTCTGGGTTCTTGACATTTTTTAACAGTGATATCTGGGTTCTTAACCATGTTTAGCAATGATATCTGGGCCCTCAGAAATAGTTGGCGACTCAGAAGAACACTTCTATGTCCTCTCATGTTCTGTGATGATGAATCATTATTATTCTTATGATTGGGGGGGCTCCAAGGAGAAAAGGTTGGGAATCACTGCTCCAAGACAGGGAATACATCACACGTTTTGTGATGCTGCTGATGATGATGATGATGAAGATGCTAAAAATTTTGTCTGTTTTTTGGTCTTTGCAGCCACAAAACCCTCAGTGGAGTCAAATAAGAGCAGCTGTACCTCTCGTCCTGTTTGGTTTGGAGTCTTTGATGACTATTTGTCCATAAGTGACGTCTTCTGTTCTTCTGACTGCAGAGTAAACTGCAGCTGGTTCACTGTCTGCAGAACAAAACACACACAAGTTACATGAGTGCAGCTACAACTCAGAGCAGTGCTGTTAGCTTCTGATGCTACGTATTCAGATTATTTAAAGCTGCAGTAAAGACTGAGGACCTCCAACCGTCCACATCTGATGACCTGAGACTGAGACTCAACAATCAACTATCTGTCTCCAGAATGTCTTCCTGCACCGACCTGTGATCAATAATTAACTAAGGACAGACGTGTGAAAGTCTTCATGTAATTATTAATCAAATGAAACAAACAGATCAATAATAGTGTTTAATAAAACACAGAACTGTCCCTTTATGAGCTCTTTTGATTCTGTCTTTGTCTTATTAAGAGTCCTGCAGTGGAACATGTGCAGAACCAGAAACAGGAAACTGGACGACCACAGATCTGTTAGTTTCTGTTCACGAGTTCACCACAGAGAACAAAACTCAAACTGTCACATTCAAAGATCATCAAACTTTATCATCAGATCAAATGGATCAGACTACAGTCTGACACTGGATAAACTGAAAAACACTGATTTTACATTTATTGTCATTAAAAATAATATAAATACTATAAATCAAATTAGTCCTCATAAAAATATAAGAAGCAGAAGACACAGTCTCTGTCCCTGAATGTCCCCTGAAAGACAGGATCAATAAGACATCATTACCTCTGCTCCGTCTGATTGGCTTATGTAGGTGACTTGATATTTTGACATCACTGTATGTGATGTCATCTGTGATGTCATCACCTCCAGCTTCTACCTCTGCAGCTGAAATGAACCAGAATGAACAGAAATATTGATCAATATTAATCTATAAAAACTCTGACTTGTAATCTTGTACTTTAGGCTCCAGAACTGAAATGTTCAGAGCAACAGTGAACGCAGCACATGGTGGTAAATAACATGTGAAACATCATTTATGTCTTTGTCTTTTTATGTGTCTGAGTCTGTCTCACCTTTAGGTTTCCTGTGGACACATCGTCTCACCAGTAGAATCAGTAGAACCAGAACACAGATGGAAAGAACGGCAAACCCCAACTCAAAAGGAAGATTAGAGGAGGAACCAGAAACAGAGGTGGTTGATGGAGGACTGGTTGTGGTGGGTTTCTCTAAAATGAAAAAAACAAAAACAAAAAAAAAAAAACAATTAAAATCAGAGAAATAAAAATAACTCATTCATTGAGTCATTCCTCTCTTCAGTTCATTAACCTGAAGTTGCTCCTGTTTGGTTTGTTCCTCACATCTTCACACTGAAACAACACAACAGGTTGTTTATCAGTGACTCCTAGAACAACATCTGACTGTTGCAGAGTTCCAGTGTTCTGACCTCAGGTGTGTTACCTGAGTCATGTTAAGATGAGATTAATGTTTGGTTAGTTTTAGGCAATAAAACCACTTAGTCAGCTTTAGAAAGGTTTGTGGTCTGGGCTGAAATAACTTTGTTCTGTAATGTTACATTGCACTGAGTTATGTTGCACTGTGTTACATTATGCTGTGGGCTGCTGTGTTGCATCTAGATAGTTGTGGAGTGACTTTTAAATGTATCACCTCAGAGACGTCTGTCTTCTCTCTAATATAATGGAACTAGATGACAGTCAGCTGGTGGAGCTCCAACAGTGTCTCTTTACAGAAATCATGACTCCGTTACTCAAGATCATCCACACACCTTGTTGAGAGTCTTCTGGTTCCATTATATTGGAGAGAAGACAGACATCTCTATGGCCGATACAGATTCTTCAACACACACTAAAACTAATGATGGATAAACAGCACTACAGACCAGGGGGGAAATATGCATGTTTACTTTTGATTTTAAAACTTTTTTAAAAAAAGGCAACTTTGACTTTTAGTTTTACACGGGACATGAACTCTGGTCTCATGGGTCAAAGTCCAGGACTATTCCAACAGTCATAAGTACAAACATCACACATCGTATTACATCTTAATAATGTTTGTACAGATGACTGATTCTGTTGTTTTTCAGGTGAGGATGAGCTGATAATTTGACCCAAATCACTTTAGGTAGAGATTAAAAGATCACAAATCAAATGATTAGTTGAACACATATTTCACACTTTTCTAGATGACAGAAATGTTGTCACATTATAAATGATCACTGCTGTTTGTGTCAGAAACAAAAACCTGCTGAATCTGTGAAGAAAACAGAACAAAGTCAGTTATTAGAGAATCTTTGACCTCCTCACCTGTGACAGAGATCCAGCTGGGTGGAGACTCTCCATCACTGCTGCTGTGACACTTGTAGAGGCCTTCATCAGACCTGGAAACATGCTGGATGGTCATGTGACCTGTAGGCTCAGTCCTGATGAGGGAGCCATCTTTATAGAAAGCAGCACTGAGGTTGGAGGGAGGCCTCTTTGTTTTACAGCTCAGAGTGACATCATGTCCCTCCATCACAGGGAGGACAGGACTCTGCAGGACCACTGATCCACCTCAACACAGAGACAAACTACAGCATTTCATCCATTTACACACAGCTTCATCAATACTGACTCCACTATGGAGTTAAAATCATGCCAAAACCCCACAAACACACAAAACATGTTTTACTCATGCCCAACGATTCACAAACAAACTCAGTGTGGTTTGCAAATACAAAACATCATTCACAAACTAACGCATTTTGTTTTGCAAATAAGAAATGTACCTATCAAACAAATACATCATGCTTCAGAAACAAATACAGCGTGTTTTACACATACAGGGCCGCCCCTGCCTACACGCAGAACACGCACAGTGCGTAGGGCCCCGCGATCCAATAGGGGCCCCAAAAATTATACCGCGGAGGAGAAAAATATTCGATTTTTAAATCTTTAACTCACGTGCTTTTATTTTGAAAGCGCAACGCAGCGTCATGTCACTGGCCCCCCCGCCCTCCCCTCACCGGCTCAGTTTGGTCTCTGACGTCAGACGGTCTGATGACGGAATCTCTTCTGGACGAGTTAAAGCGGTCTGTAGGGAACGTTGCCATGGATATGGCTTGTTTATAACGTCTTGTTGTTAGTTTACGTTCACATTTAGAAACCATATCTTTTGAGTTAAGTCATCTTAATCCTGGGATGGTCACTCGTCCGTTATTTAACTGCTGACTTTGTCAAAATGTCCTGTCATCTCATTTCAGCACTATGACATTATATTAGATATTATGTGTAATAATGTCTCATCAGGAGAATGATAGTAACTAACGTTACAGTGAGGCAGGTGAAGCAATGAAAGGTAGAGAGACTGAGGAAGCTCAGGTGAGGTCTTAAATTGATTATTGAAATATGTATTAGCCCGTTATTACTTTTTAAACACAAAGAATTTTATCATGAGAAGAAGTGTAATTCATTCAGGGAAAAGATAGGAGAGCCAGGTGGAGCTTCAGGGTGTGAGGTAAGGCTTCAAAATCATATTATTGATTATAATAGATCCAGAAAGGAGAACAGGTGAGGACTGATGTCAGGTTGATTTTTTTAAAGATAAATTTTCAATAATTATTTCATTATTTCCACAGTACTATAAGGGTTTGGGTTATGATTAGGTTATCAGCTGCACTAGAACACCCCACTAGTGTTCTGCACATTTATATGGTGAAATTCTACTCCATAGTGATCGATAAGTGGATTTTTTTTCCCGTTTAGTTTTAAAATGAGCCACCTTTATGCTCAGGAGCTGTATAGACGTGCATCTCTGAAGCTATTTTGTATGTTTAGGAGCAGCAATGCAGCAGCACGAAGGAGACAGGAAAAGGAGAGGATGGTACAGGGCTTGAGGTGAGGTCTTAGAATAAATTAGTGAAAACTTTTACTGTAAGGGTTAGGTTATGCTGTAAACAGAGCTGACATCTGCAAATCAGTTGTTAAAAGTCTTCATGCTGTATGATAAAAACCTTAACAGATACTTTTTTAGCTTTTGTAAGTCAAATGCTGATACTGTATATTACTATATGTAATGTTGTCTGTTGTAAATACATTAATGCCATGCAGGGACATCAAGGGCTCGAGGCAGGGAGTCAAAGTGAAGGAGAGACAGGAGCAGACCAACAGGTAAGAGAGAGTAACATAACACTAGATATTTCACAAGAGTTCACAAAAAAGTGGAACAATGGGATTACTTGCTTGTAGTACGGATCTGTCAGGTTACAGATACGTGTCCCCCCCCAATGTTAAACTCATTCCTGCGCCCTTGCCCACAGCTGCTGCTGTACCCTTTGTAATTACGTTTGGTTATAAAAACTTCAAACAAGACTGTTTAAAGTGATCATATAACAAACAACTAATCAGTACTGATACTTTATGCTAATAGATAAAGGAGGGATAATAATACAGTAGATGCTTTGAATTTCTTAGATATAGCTGTGCAGTATTCTTAGTAGACCGAATAGCAGCAGATGATAGAAAAAAAAATTTAATTCGTTTTTAGCTCGGGGCGGGGGACCCCAAATATTTTTTTTGCTTAGGGCCCCATTTTGGTCAGGGGCGGCCCTGTACACATACAAAGAAACATATTTCTTCAATTACAAAAAAATATCCTTCAAGTACAAACTAAAATCTTTCAAGTACAAAAACAGAACAACCTTCAAGTACAAAAAAAATCTTCAAGTACAAAAACAGAACAACCTTCAAGTACAAAAAAATCCTTCAAGTACAAAAAACAATTCTACAACTACAAAAAACTGTCACATGACTTTTGGCACTAATATTCTGCCTTGCAGATCCAATGCCCTCAGATCCACACACAAATGCCCTCAGATCCACACACAAATGCCCTCAGATTCACACACAAATGCCCTCAGATCCACACACAAATGCCCTCAGATTCACACACAAATGCCCTCAGATTCACACACAAATGCCAGTAAACTTTCTAAGAAATGTCCTGGAATTTGCACTCCACAACAGCAGGTGGCGCTGTTGATTCAATTTATGGCCGCCAAGATGATCCCCCCCCCCCCAAATCTTTATTCAAGGCCGCCAACAGGAGCTTCATATGTACTGCGGCAAAAATTATTGTATAAGCAAGCACTACAGAACAGACACCAATGAAAACACCAATTTAAGAAAATATAATATTTTCAAGATCGCACTGGGCTGGGCTCGATCTTACTTGAGCCAAATATTAACACCTGCAGATGCAGCGCTCTGCACCAAGAGCCACACAACCTCGCACGTTTACTTGTGGTAAACCTATGTTGATTAATGACATCAGCATCCAGATAACATTTGTTTTAGCTCATCTAAAACAACTGGTTCCCTTTAGTTTATCTTGCAAAATAACCTGAACGTGCTCATTAATGGCGTTTTCTCGAGGTTGCGGCCAAATAGAGCACTGCATCACAGCCCCATACAACACTACACATGATGACAAAGACGTACTTTAAAACAGCGACGATCTAACACAGACTCAACCAAGATGTTTCTGAAGATGTAATGTGATTGTGTTTTATTTCACCGCTGATAGATCATCGCTGTTTAAAAGTACGTCTTTGTATTATATTTATATTTTCATTGGTGTCTGTTCTGTAGTGCTTGCTTATACAATAATTTTCGCCGCAGTACATATGAAGCTCCTGTTGGCGGCCTTGAATAAAGATTTGGGGGGAAAAAAATCATCTTGGCGGCCATAAATTGAATCAACAGCGCCACCTGCTGTTGTGGAGTGCGAATTCCAGGACATTTCTTAGAAAGTTTACTGGCATTTGTGTGTGAATCTGAGGGCATTTGTGTGTGGATCTGAGGGCATTTGTGTGTGAATCTGAGGGCATTTGTGTGTGGATCTGAGGGCATTTGTGTGTGAATCTGAGGGCATTTGTGTGTGGATCTGAGGGCATTTGTGTGTGGATCTGAGGGCATTTGTGTGTGAATCTGAGGGCATTTGTGTGTGAATCTGAGGGCATTTGTGTGTGGATCTGAGGGCATTTGTGTGTGAATCTGAGGGCATTTGTGTGTGGCTCTGAGGGCATTGGATCTGCAAGGCAGAATATTAGTGCCAAAAGTCATGTGACAGTTTTTCATAGTTGTAGAATTGTTTTTTGTACTTGAAGGATTTTTTGTACTTGAAGGTTGTTCTGTTTTTGTACTTGAAAGATTTTAGTTTGTACTTGAAGGATATTTTTTGTAACTGAAGAAATATGTTTCTTTGTATGTGTAAAACACGCTGTATTTGTTTCTGAATCATGATGTATTTGTTTGATAGGTACGTTTCTTATTTGCAAAACAAAATGCGTTAGTTTGTGAATGATGTTTTGTATTTGCAAACCACACTGAGTTTGTTTGTGAATCGTTGGGCATGAGTAAAACATGTTTTGTGTGTTTGTGGGGTTTTGGCATGATTTTAACTCCATATTCCACAGTCTCATCTTACCAGTGACTGTGATGTTGATGCTGTTACTGCTCGCTCCCTCTCTAGACTCACACCAGTAAACTCCACTGTGCCTTGGAAGGATGTAGCTGATGTTACATGAAGAACCAGCTGATCGTCCCCAGGTTTCTCCACACTGAGTCCTGGTTTCTCTGCTCGTGTTCCTCCTCAGCGTCCATCCAGCAGAGCTGTCGTCCTCCTCACAGCTCAGAGAGACAAACTCTCCTTCAAACAGCTGAGAGCTGCTGGGACTCACAGTCAGATGAGCTGGAAGAAGAGACACAAAGACGTGGTTAGAGAGGAAAATTTGTGTTTTTGACAAAACTTATTTTCTCCACATTACTCATATTCCTAATTTTTCACTGTTTAACTGATCTCCTCTGTGTTTCAGGTGCTAAGTTTCAGAGAAGAAATAGGATCAAATAGGAGTTTATAGACCAGTGATCAGTAGCCTTCATCTAAAATGGCACTTTTGGCCTGTCTGGAAATCCATCAAGAGCTGCAACTTCTAAATAATTGGGAGACTAGCCATTGGCTAAATTTAAGAGAAGAGGTGCTGAGCTGAAGACGAATGCTATGATACACATCTTAGATGAAATATTAAAACATTTTTATTCTGTATGTAGGGCTACACATTTTTACAACTGAGACTGTAAGACTCACATTAGGCCTAGAAGAATGATGGAAGAAAATTAAAATGTAAAAAAAGACATTATTCATTTCCATCTAATATTTTGTTAAAGACACAGGGGAGCCACTGGAGAGGTGCAAAACAGGCCCATGCAGCTCTGCAGCCACAGGCTGCCCATGATAGACAAGATCTTACTGCATCTTTTCAGATTAGATTAGATTAGATTAGATTAGATAGAACTTTATTAATCCCTTGAGAAGACTCCCTCAGGGAAATTAAGATTCCAGCAGCATTAATAGCAGCACACAGGGTAAAAAGCACACAAGGTATCAAAAAGTAAAAAGTAAAAACAATTTGCAAAATATAAATATAAGATATACAGAGAATAAACAAGTAATTCCTTATTATATTCCTTATGGTAGTGGTATTGGCTACTGGCTACTGCTCCTTCCCGTCCTCTGTCTTCCTGTTACTCCTCCTCCCCCCAAGTGAGGAGTTGTACAGTCTGATGGCCTGAAGGAGTTTCTCAGTCTGTTAGTCCTGCACATGGGAAGGAGCAGTCTTTGGCTGAACAGGCTCCTCTGGTTGCTGATGACAGTGTGCAGAGGGTGACTGGCATCGTCCATAATGTCCAGCAGTTTGTCCAGTGTTCTCTTCTCTGCCACCGTCACCAGAGAGTCCAGCTTCGTGCCAACCACAGAGCTGGCCTGCCTGATCAGTTTGTCCAGCCTGGATGTGTCCTTCTTGGATATGCTGCCCCCCCAGCACACCACGGTGTAAAAGAGGACGCTGGCTACCACAGACTGGTAAAACATCCGCAGATTTTCCTGCAGATGTTAAACGACCGCAGCCTCCTCAGGAAGTACAGCCTGCTCTGTCCCTTCCTGTACAGGTGGTTGGAGTGGGTTGTCCAGTCCAGTTTGCTGTCCAGCCACAGCCCGAGGTACTTGTAACTCTCGTAGTTGGCTTTTAACATGGCAGCAGGTTGCAGGTTGTGTCTTTTGTAATTATTTTATTTTCTGTGACCTGTTCACCAATCGCTACTAAAAACTGTGTGGTTCTGGTCTCTGGATTAATATTTCTGTGAGTTTGTGAGCACTTTAAGCTGTACAGCCTGTGCATATTGTGGCCATCAAAACTGCATTCAGTGTTTCTTTTTTTTTTGTAATTTGCACACTGGATATTTCCCTTCCCAAACACTGTTCTACATTAACTGACTATCAGGGAGTGAATAACTTTCACCTTCCACTGAAGAAGTTTACTCACCTTGGTTTGTTGTGCTGCTCAGCAATGAAATCAGAACTAAAGAGAAATGACAATTAGGTTGGTTTAAAGTTTCACATCCAAAAAGGTATCTGAAAAAAAACTGGTTGTACTGCACAGAAAACAACTACACACTTATATTAGATCATTATGCAAAATATGGGATATATAATCTCTCCCAAGACTTCAGGGGAGCATCCAAGAGGATCCTGATCAGATGCTCAAACCACAGTGGCAGGCCCTTCCCCCAATCTCTCTCTCTCTCTCTCTCTCGCTCTCTCTGCCTTCCTGCATCACCACAACGACTGTATTACTGCTGATGCTGCACCAATCCGCCTGTCAATCTCAGACTCCATTTCACCATCACTCATGATTAGCGCCTTGTCTTGGAACTCACTCCCAACCTTCAGGGAACAATCAACCATGGGACCATGGTCTCAGACTCTCATCTCAGCCACTTTACACTCAAACTGCCCCAGTAGATGCTGAGGGTCACAGTCTGATAAAGCTAACAGAACCACATCATCTGTTTGTCCTTGTTGCTTATGTTAGGGGTCCAAATGGGGAAGCTGCTGGAACTCTCTATATATCTGTTTATTCCTTGTGTTCCAACACCATCTGCATCTGTATTGGCTTCAGTTCCCAAACTTAGCAGAAAGTTTGGAAATCTCACCCATTACTCAGGTCAAAAAAATGATATTGATTGGCCAGATTGTGGCGCTACAGTATGACAGCAAACTTTATGTTTAGGCCTATAGCTTTTGAATCATAAGTCTCAGAGACTGAATTCATTTATTCCTGGATTCTGTGGGACATCATTGTCACATGGACAAAATTTTCCACTATTTTTAAATTTTGTCCAAATCATTTTTTTCACTACTCCTCCTACAAATCGATAACAATCTGGACCAGTCCAGACAAAACTTTGTTTTAAGATTTTCAGATATTCTGGGTGATTTTGAAATGATACATTTGTTAAATTTTACATAATGCTCATGAATCAAAATTAACATAAACAAGAACAACTACTACTTCACTACGTCACTGAAGTCACACAGCAGCAAAAACAAACTAACAGATCGAAGCTGCAGTATTGGTTAACAAACACACATGCACCTACAGCATCTTGCAGGCAACAGTAACTCAGACTGTGGACCTTGGTTTGAGAACCCGACTGCACTGAACCAGGGTGGTGAGAGTTTTTAGGTTTTTGCTGTTCATGTTTGCAGACTTTGTCCACAATGACATGGAGGAGTTAACCCTCTGAACACAAACTGTTTCTGTGGGTTCGCTTTCTACCTAATTTTAACCCTTCCCTTCTGCAGTGTTTCCATTCAGCTTCTAATCTCCAGGATTTCAGAGTGTGTTTCATTCATGACACATTGTGAGGTTCCTCACTCCCTATTCAGAATATAAATATGAGGAACAATATTGGATAAATAATGTGAAGGAAACATTGATGACTAAATAATTGTCCAGCTCCACCAACATCTGCACAAAACATGAGCTGTAAAAAGTGACGCAATCATCTGACCAATCTACACAATGAATTATTTTAACAACAGACTGTCTGTAGGCTGAATGAGGCAGGATTACATTTACATATATATTTAAAATCCATGTAAAAACTACAAACAGCACCACAGTGGTGATACAGTCTGGCTCTCAATGACTCTCAGCACAGAGAGGAGAAAGAAGATTGTAGTGATTAACATCAATAAAGACAAATATATGTCTTTAAAACATATCAGTACAAATGTTGTACAAACTTATACACTTATTATCATGTTGCTTTACTTCTTACATTATCTTACATTCAGATCTTATATTATCTTGCTGATACACATCTGTGAACTGCTCGGAGTGGAGACTATGAGGCAGCCCCGTCACTCTGACATATCTCCACTAATACATGTCTATAGGTCCTGCGTGTGTGTGCATGTGTGTATTATGGGCCTGTATAATGAAAATACTAACAACAGAATGAATTTTGCTAAGAAGGATTAATAAAGTGCTGAAGAAACAGATTTTTACTTACCGAGCAGCAACTGTAAAGATGATTCCTCCATTTCTAATGTTGGTCATCTGAGATCAGCACAGCCAGTAAAACCCACCTCCTTCCTCTTTGTGTATCACAGTCACTGTGTGGTTTTCTGTCAGGCAGTTAGCAGGAAATAGGTGTTTTAGAGTATTTGCACATATAGAGCAAAATAAAAACACCACAAAAATAAAATGAAATAATAATAAATGATAAATAAGTGAATAATAAACAATGAAATAACAGATCATGTGCACAACTGACATCAGAATCACTACCAGCTCACACTGAGACGTGCAGTTTACCTCCACAGGTCTGGGGTTGGTCCCTGCCACAGGGCTGACACACACACAGACACATGCAATCACACCTTTGGGAGGTTAGGGTCTCTGGTAAACCTGCATACCTGTGAGAGGAGAGGATGTAAAGTCCACACAAAAAGACAAATTCAAGCCCAGACCCGTAACCATGGTAACAGTTACTCAGGTGACACACATGTTGAGCAGCCATAACTTTGTGTGTTGTAAGAATGATAATGTCCTCAGTCAGCACTGTTTGACCAGGACAAGGCCTCAGCTCGCCCTCAGGTTGCCATCAGAACACCACGTTGTGATGAATTATTGCTTTTTTTTCCTCTACTGTTCAACACCAGAAGCCCCCAGAGCTGTGTGATTTCCCTCCTGTCCACACTATACACCATGACTGCAGCTAGAGAGAACTCTGTTGTGAAGTTTGCAGGTGACACCACCATCACTGGCCGGATTTCAAACAATGAGACTTCAAGAGACTTCTATGAGGGTTTCAACAGTCTTACAGAATGATGCACAGAAAACATCCTATTGCTCAACATCAGCAAAACCAAGGAGCTTCATTCTCAGAGAAAAGGAGGCAAAGATGCACACCCCTGTCTACATTAGTGAAGCTGAGGTGAAGCAGGTTTGCTGGCAGACAGCTGTTTATTGTGGCACAACATTTTCTCTACTGTAGTCCATGTATATTCCTACATATACTGTAGGAGCACCTGCCTCTGCCGCTGTCTCTGTATCACTCTGCAGATCAGCTGTTACAGTGGTTTATTCAATAGACAATAAATACAAGAAAATAAAAATGAGTGATTATGACAGTGTCGAAGGCACACCATTGACTGTGGAGACAAGAGGAGACCTTTATGTACCAGAGGACACAGAAGAAGAGCATCTGCAGAGAGAGACTGAACAGGCTGAAAGCAGAGCACAAAATACTATGAACTACTACTGTGAACTATCAGCTCTAGAGCTGCTGCTGCCATGAGTGGGATGAGTTACAATACAACCTGAAGATTTGTGTGAATCAGAGGATGTCAGCGTCTCACAAACAGTCTGATCACCAACCATCCAGAGCTCCCTGCTGCACTGAATGCTGCTGTCCTACTGTAGTGTTAAAATCTCCAGAGATGTGTTATACAAGACCCCCAGGTGCATGTTACATAAATCCCCCCATGGGTATACTCTTTGAGTCTTAATTGTCCAAGAAATATATCAATAAGACAGAAAGCATGTCATCATAGCATGATGGGTGGCAGAACAAAGAGAAGATGGATGAGTATTATGCCGACTGTCACATTAATGGGAAGAAAAGATGATGGTCAGTGCTTACCTGTCACCCTAACCAAAGATGAAAGAGAAATTGATTTACATTTTTAATAAAAGAGAAGTTGATTTATATGTTTTTAAAAAGTAAGCAATTAAAGGAGCCAAAACTAAGGGTGGTAGGAAAATACCAGATGAACTGATGTGGAAAGTACCCAAAACTCCAGAAAACAATACACGAATATGTTTTGATCCAAGTTGAAATGTTAAAGAAAGGAGGGGCCTCTCCCAGGCCCAAAAACAGTATATATTGAAGGGAATTTTGCATTGTACTTCAGTCTAATCCTGGACTGACTCGAGTTTGGTTGATTTTTCCTGCACCAGAGAGGTCAATAAAACTCCTTGTACCAGAACTTGCTCCATCTCCAGTGATCCTTTTTCCTTTGATATTGGGTTGATTTTTAAACTGTTTTGACAAGGTGTTTTCCAACAAAATAGTACATAGTGTGGTGGCCTTGTGCCTGCCATTTACTTGATCTTCTTCAATATTCTGAAGATGAACTTGAAGTAATGTCCCAGACCTGAAAGGCCTAATGACAATTTGTCAAACTAAGTTTTTGGTTCTTAGTTCGTTTTATTGCACAATGACTATTAGACAGCTACAGTTTTGTTTGCTGTCTTTACTTTATATATACGGTGACCAGGAGACTAGTTTGTTTGAAAAGCCCCAAAAACACACACAAACCATCTTTTAAATCTTTAGGACAGCAAAGTTTGATTTCAGTCTGATCTGCAACCTTCTGAGCCAAACAGCTGATCTGCAGATTGGTACGGAGCGATAAATAGGTGAAAATACATTTTTCTGCCCACCCTTTAACTCCAGAGTGTGTGTTGGTGTTGGTGTGCAGGAATAGTGTTGTAATGATGATCAGCTCTGCAGTATCTGCAGTGGAACAGACTCAAGCTGAACTGTTCTACACAAGTTTTACACAAACACTATACTACTGTTTACCTTGATAAAATGTCCAAAGGTATGTAGGTATGAAAACACAGATACCATCCAAGCCTATTTTGAAATTTAGGCATTGTATCAGCATTTTAGACAAGCTCTCTGCATTGGTAACATGTCCCACACAAACACACTCTTTGGGGCAGGATTTATGAATACAGCAGTTTGCCACCAGGGGGCAACCAAGATGTTTTGGCTTCACTCTTGGGCAGCTGAGAATCCTGTCCACACTTCATGTTGTTGGTTTGAACAGGCAGTGATGGGTCTGCAGTGATGTTTCCTGACTCTGGACCTGTATAAGTCCTGGTTGCAGTCCTGACTGTTTCTGTCCTGTTTGTTGGCTGAACCAGAAATTGATTAACATGCAGAGAACAGACAAAAAAAGCATCTATAGAATGTTTTTAAAAAAATACTTTATTGCAGGTTTTACTATTGCAAGTTATTAAAGTCATTACTTATTTCATTCATTCTGCCACATTTATACAGATTTTGCATTTTACAGACAAATTCAAGAAATAAAAATAAATAAATACACAATAAAATAAACAGATGACAAAGTAACAAGGGGAAGGACAGGGGGGTCCTTCTGTACTCTTTTAGGTATAATTTTGTTATAAGTTTTGTCTGTTTCTGTTTCTTTGACCCATTTACTCCAGAGTCTTATGAATTCATCCTCCCTGTTTCTCAACTTATAAGTGATTCTTTCCATTTCTTTAATATCTTCAACTGTTAATTTCCAGGCATTAACTGATGGTGACATAGCATTCATCCAATTCCAAGTAATTTGTTTTAATGCAGCTATACGTTTTATTGTAGTATCATTGTATAGAAATATTTATCTCCCCTGCTCTCCATCTCTGTCACGGGTGTGTTCAGGACCCAAGTGCAGTACACCATACAACAGGTAGCATTGGTAATGACCTTTATTTAACTGAGGCTAAGCAGGAACCAGGGCAGACAAAGAAACAAAGATACAGTTTGTCTTTGGGCTCAGAGCCCACACAAAGTCTCTGGGGTTCAGGCTCGAGGAATGGGTTGAGCTGAACTGAGGGACCGAGGGAGCAGCAGAAGGACAAGGGACAAGCAACAGGGAAGTAGGGACCAGGAGGAGAAGTTGGAACCAGGTGAGTAGACTGGACAGGCAAGTCAAGGCCAGGCAGAGAATCAGGATACCAGAGGTGGGGTGAGTTGACTCTCTCTGCAGGACAACAGAGATGAGGAACCAGGGAAGACACACTGTGAGGTCAGGCAAACACACGGAGCAGCCACAGGGACAGGCAGGCGAAAAACAGGAGTGCAGAGACAGAACTCCTGGTCAGGGTCAGAAGGCTGCGGTGAAAATCTGGGAAACAGGCAGGTGAGTCGGCAACAGGCAGGGTAGGTAAGGGGGAAAAAGTCCGGGCCTCAGTGCTGGAGAGACAAACAGGGATATGCAGGAGAACAATCTGGTCAGGAGTGAGTGTGCTGGAGAGGCTGATACACTGGGCTGATTGGGGATGAGCTGCAGCTGAGCTGGCAGGTGAGCAGAGTGGGCTGATGAGGTGGGCGTGGCTGGCAGGTAGAGAGGAGCAGATGCAGGGAGAGTGGAAAAATACTGAAGCAGAGGGACAGGAGGGGAAACAGGGAGAAAGGAGCTGTGACAATTTCTGCTGGAATGATTCATAATATAATATTGGGTGGCTGTAGTGGTTTCTTTAAATTAAAAATACTTATGATTTCCTCCTGTATATACATTTTTTTTCAATCTCATACCTTTTACGAGTATTTCTCCAATTTATTAATGTGTTTTCTACGCATCTGTTATTCCCTTTTTATTTTTGCATTTCCTTTAAACTTAGATAAGGTAGTGTTCCAATTGATATTCGTGTTGATTGTTTTTTTTTTATTAGTTTCCATTTAGTTATCACTTTATTATTCATCCATTTCATTATGAGGAGCAATCTGCAGCATCTTTACCTTGCCATCTTTACCTATATGTATATATATGTGTATGTATATATATATAAATATATATATATATACATACACATATATATATATATATATATATACATATATATGTATATACGAATACGAATACGATACGAATACGAAATACTTTATTGATCCCCAAGGGGAAATTCATTTGTCTGTGGTCTCATCTATTTGTATAAGAATTATAGAGTCTGATGGCAGTTGGTATGAAAGATCTTCTGTATCTCTCTGTCCTACAACGAAGAGAGAGAAGCCTTCCACCACCATTATTTCTTTGGTCCATCAAGGTGTTATGCAGTGGATGATCCATGTTGTTTAGGATGGCCTCCACCGTCCTCATTGTGTCTCTCTCCACAACTTCCTCCAGAGAGTCCATCCTTACTCCGATCACAGAGCCAGCCTTTTTCACAAGCTTATCCAGCCTCCTTGCTTGCTTTTTTCCCAAACTTCCTCCCCAGCAGACTGCAGCATAAAATAAAACACTTGCCACAATAGACTGATAAAACATCTGCAGCATCTTACTGCAGATGTTTAGAGATCTGAGCTTCCTTAGGAAAAAGAGGCGGCTCTGCCCCTTTTTGTAGAGTGCATCTGTGTTAAGGGACCAGTCCAGCTTGTTATCCAGGTGTACACCAAGATATTTATAGTTTATTACCACCTCGATGTCCACTCCACAAGTGTTCACAGGCTGAAGAGGGGCTTGGATCTACGGAAATCAATGACCATTTCCTTTGTCTTTGAGGTGTTTAGTATGAGGCAGTTTTTATGACTCCAGTCACTGAAGGATTTTACCAAATCCCTATATTCAGATTCCTGTCCATTCCTTATACAAGCTACAATAGCAGTGTCATCTGAGTATTTCTGGATGTGGCAGGACTCAGAGTTATATTTAAAGTCTGCTGTATACAATGTGAACAGGAATGGAGCCAGGACAGTCCCTTGTGGAGCCCCTGTGCTGCTCATTAATGTCCCAGAAAAACAGTTCCCCAACCTGACAAACTGTGGCCTTTCTGTCAGGTAATCCGTGATCCAGGAGACAAAGGAAGAAACCACTCCCATCCCTATGAGCTTGTTTTTGAGTATGTTGGGTTGGATGGTATTAAATGCGCTTGAAAAGTCAAAAAACATAATTCTTACATAAGCGCCAGATTCTTCCAAATGAGAGAGGGAACGGTGGAGCATGTAGAGTACTGCATCATTCACTCCAATGTGTTCTTTGTAGGCAAACTGCAGGGGATCGAGTTTGTCTTTGACCTCAGGCCTCAGAAGACGTAGAATCAGCCGCTCCAGGGTTTTCATGATGTGTGAAGTAAGGGCCACCGGTCTGTAGTCATTTAGTTCAGCTGGACATTTTCTTTTTGGTACCGGGACAATACAAGATGTTTTCCACAGAGCCGGCACCCGCCCCAGCTGTAGACTCAGGTTGAAGATTTTGTGAAGAGGTTGGCACAGTTGGGCAGCACAGTCTTTAAGCAGCCTTGGACACACACCATCAGGGCCAGCTGCCTTCCCAGAGCAAAGTCTCCCGAGCTCCAACCTCACCCCTGTCTCAGTGACAAACAAGGGTAGAGGAACAGGTGTGTGAAGAGGAGTAGCTGCACTCGCGGAAATGTACCCATGTGGAGGAGGAGGTGGAGGCGGAGTCATGATGGAGATGCCCAGATGTTGTTGAAGAGGAGGCATGGTGGAGGAACACACTTGTGGAGGAGGAGGAGGAGGAGGAGGAGCCATGGTGGAGATGCCCAGATGTTGCTGAAGAGGAGCCATGGTGGAGGAACACACTTGTGGTGGAGGAGGAGGAGGAGCCATGATGGAGATGCCCGGATGTTGTTGAAGAGGAGGCATGGTGGAGGAACACACTTGTGGAGAAGGAGGGGGAGGAGGAGGAGGAGGAGCCATGATGGAGATGCCCAGATGTTGTTGAAGAGGAGCCATGGTGGAGATGCCCACATGTTGAAGAGGAGGAGGAGGAGGAGGAGTGGCAGTGGAATGGGATGTGACCTCAGTGTCAAACCTGTTGAAGAACTGATTGAGTTCATCAGCTCTTTCCACATCACCCACGATTGGCTGTCTTTTCTTTTTGTTGTAGCCAGAGATGGTATTTATTTCTCTCCACACCTCACGGATGTTGTTATGATGTAAATTCTTCTCTATCTTCTTTTTGTATTCCACCTTTGCCATCGTCAATCTCTTCTTCAGCTCATGTTGCACCAGTTTGAGCCGTTCTTTGTCACCCTCTCTAAAAGCTTCCTTTTTCTGATTGAGGATTGCCTTTATGTCACTTGTGATCCAGGGTTTGTTATTGGGGAAACAGCGTACAGTCTTTGTAGGTATGACTGTGTCTCTACAGAAGTTGATGTACTCAGTGAAACAATCAGCCTGTCTATCAATGTCCATACTGTTCTCATCTGTTTCCAGATTGGGGCACATCCCAATCAGTGCGTTCAAAGCAGTCCTTTAGAGCCTCACTAGCCTCAGGTGTCCATTTCCTTACAGTGAGTGTAGTTGTAGGTTCCCTTTGCACACAGGGTTTGTAACAGGTCTGCAGAAGAACCAAGTTGTGATCTGACCTGCCCAGTGGTGGTAAGGCAGTATCTCTGTAAGCTTCCTTGACATTGGCATACAGCAGATCAAGGGTTTTGTTTTCTCTTGTAGCACAGTTAACAAATTGTGTACATCCAGTCAGGTGGGAGGAGAGGGTAACATGGTTGAAGTCTCCAGATATTATTATAAGTGCCTCAGGGTGTTTAGTCTGTATCCTAGCAACAATTTCATGCAGAATTTCACATGGAACATCAGCCGTTGCCTTGGGAGGGATGTACGCAAGTATTGTTATTATATGACCAAATTCTCTTGGTACATAATATGGCCGCATTCCAACTGCCAATAATTCAATATCTGGACAGCATATCTTCTCCTTGACAGTAATATGTGCAGGATTACATCATCTCTGGTTCACAAATAAGGCCAGTCCTCCTCCTTTTTTCTTGCCACTAGCCTTTGCATCTCTGTCCGACCGTATGAGAGTGAAGCCAGGTATATCCACAATGGAATCCGAGATGTTATTATTCAACCAGGTCTCAGTAAAACACATCAGGCTGCACTCACGGTACACTTTCTGAGTCTTCACCAATATGTCCAGCTCCTCACTTTTGTTGGGCAGAGAGTTGACATTCCCCATGATGACTGATGGCAGAATGGGCTTGTATCTCCATTTCCTTGCCTTTAACTTTGCACCAGCACGGCAACCACGAAAGCTCCTCCTTATCTCAGCTGGAATAGGGTAATATACTCCAGATTTGCTCCATTTCAATGAAAAAAGCTCTTCTTTTGAATAAACTCTTCTCTCCACAGAAATATCCATCAGTAGATGTAAAAAATCAGATAAAAAGCGACAAAAATAACAAAGATTTTGAGAGCTACCAGACTTTGCTGCAACTTGTAAGTGCGCAGGTTCTAGAATGTATATATATATATATATATATATATATATAGAGAGAGAGAGAGAGAGAGAGAGAGAATATATATATATATAGAGAGAGAGAGAGAATATATATATATATATATATATATACACACACACACACACACACACACACACATATATATATACATGTATGTAATATATATATATATATATATATATATATATAAAAGTGGTCCCAGTAGTGATCGGGGCACTCAGAGCAGTAACCCCAAAGCTGGGAGAATGGCTCCAGCAGATACCAGGAAGAACATCTGAGATCTCTGTCCAGAAGAGCGCACTCCTGGGAACAGCTAAGATCCTGCGCAGAACCCTCAAGCTCCCAGGACCCGAGCTTGAAGGAGGCACAATACCACCCCAGGCGGGGCGAGAAGGGGATTTATATATATATATATATATATATATATATATATATATATATATATATATATATATATATATATGCATGTCCTGGGTCTTCCCCGGGGCCTGCTTCCGGTGGGGCATGCCCGGAACACCCTCCCAGGAAGGCGTCCAGGAGGCATCCGGTATAGATGCCCGAGCCACCTCAGCTGGCTCCTCTCGATGTGGAGGAGCAGCGGCTCTACTCTGAGCTCCTCCCAGGTGACAGAGCTCCTCACCCTATCTCTAAGGGAGCGCCCCGCCACCCTGCGGAGGAAACTCATTTCGGCCGCTTGTATCCGAGATCTCGTTCTTTCGGTCATGACCCAGAGTTCATGACCACAGGTGAGGGTAGGAACGTAGATTGACTGATTGATATATATGGGGACTATGTCACTCGGCTGGCCTGGGAACGCCTCGGGATTCCCCCGGAAGAGCTGGAGGAAGTGTCTGGGGAGAGGGAAGTCTGGGTATCCCTGCTTAGACTGCTGTCCCTGCGACCCGGACCCGGATAAGCGGAAGAAGATGGATGGATGGATGGATATATATATATGTATATGTATATGTATATATATATATATATATATATATACACACACACACACACACACATATATATATATATATATGGATATATATATATATTATGGCATGCCGTTCAGGAAATTATTATATATATAATATGAAGTTTGAATATATGGAATGAATGAAACTTGAATATATGGAATGAAAGTCTGAATATATTGAATGAACCTTGAATATATGGAATGAAAGTCTGAATATATGGAATGAAAGTCTGAATATATTGAATGAACCTTGAATATATGGAATGAAACTTGAATATATGGAATGAAAGTCTGAATATATTGAATGAACCTTGAATATATGGAATGAAAGTCTGAATATATGGAATGAAAGTCTGAATATATTGAATGAGAGTCTGAATATATTGAATGAAATTTGAATATATGGAATGAAAGACTGAATATATTGAATGAACCTTGAATATATGGAATGAAACTTGAATATATTGAATGAAATCTGACGTTATCCTACTGGGGCCACCTTGTGTTTTTAAATTTGTATTATTGCTTAGCTTGACGCTAACACTTCATGGGAATCACCATTAACATGCTAACTGAAATTAGCATTGTGATTGTGGTAATATTTTCTAAACAAACTCATCTATTTGACTTCACATGATAAACATAAAAGGACGTGTGCTCATACTTTCAGTCACATATTTCCTTTGTGGAAACAAACTAATAGCTGCTGACTTTAACTCAGTCTGTCACTCTGGCTTCAACACTCCACACTGATCAGCTACAGCAGCATCAAAGGGTCAAAACTGCCTTTAAATACGAGGTGAAGACATTTGAGAGGCAGCATACATATATTTTTATTTTTCTATTTTATTCATGATTTTTCTATGGCACTAACCTGGTGAGCAGGAACAGCTAAATGTACCAGTTTAGTTCAAAAGGTATATGTTTTGTTCATTCTGTTGTACATTTTATTTACCACTTTTATAAGCAGTCAAGGTCAGGGTTTTAAAATTGTCAGTGTTCAATTTCATATGTGAAGGATGGTATCTTAATGGCTCACATTTGTGCTCTGTGCAGTTTTCAGGAACTCTATTAATTTGGGTCAAATATATGTTTTTTATTATTCTTTTAGCATCACATCAGTGATAGCCCTCTGAACTCCCTGGATTTACTGAAGGGCTCTAGCTGAAATATTCCAATACTTTGTTGAGCTGGAAAACGTTTTTGCAACAGCTGCTCAAACTCCAAACAACAGTGAATACATTTCTTCATTGGTTCAAATTTATTGAGTACAATTACCAGTTATTTTGGCCTGTACATGTATTTACAAGGGTGTTAATTACTCTTCATTACATAGGATTGCTGTGACTACATTTTGTGCTGTCTCATTCCTACAGCCAGACTGTACAGAATAATATTTAGGGCTGGATGATCCTCATCTCCCCAGTTGGTACTACCACAATATTTAGGCAGGCGTTTTAGTGATTTGGTCACTGTGAGGCCCCTCACCATTTTGCTTAATGAAATCACAGCTAGTGAACATAAACTATTTGGAGGTAGCTCTTTTCAGTTAACAGACTATAATATGTCTTATTCTGAAATGCATCATTCAGCATAATGACAACTTTTACTTTTGGTACTTTAAGTACGGTATATCTTTATGCTGATACTTTTACTAAAGTAAAACTATTTTTGCACTTGGGTTTTGAAGGGACACTGGATGGCAGTCAGTTGGAGAGTCCTGAGAGAACGTTTATATAAAAACGTCATACTAAACAGTGAGCAATATTCATATTTTTTTGATTAACTTGAATGGTGATCCTTATAGGATTAGTTACTAACAACAATTTGTCTCAAAAACAGTATCTCAAAATAATAAGTTATCTCAAAACAATGATTTATTATCTCAAAATAATTTAGCATCTCAAAATAATGACTTAGTAATGATTTAGTGTATAAGTAGAATAGTTTGAGAAAATTTCTCAATATTTTGAGACAATCTGAGTGATTGTTTTTAGATTAGATTTATTATTTTGACATATTAACTCAATATTTTGAAATACTAATTAATTATTTTGAGAAAGTTTCTTATTATAATGAATTACAGGATCTTTCTTTTTTTCCATCATACTGCTATACTACATCACATCAGTGAATCTTCATGACTTTTACTTAAGCTGCATTATTGCTGAGGTAAATAAAATACTTTCTAAAAGTAGACTGCTAAATTTAGCTGTTCCTGCTCACCAGGTTAGTGCCATAGAAAAATCATGAATAAAATAGAAAAATAAAAATATATGTATGCTGCCCAGTGCTTTAAGTGGAAAAAAATAAGTGCCGGTACTCCCCTTATTCGACTGTTGCCAGGTAAATTAGGCGGTGGGTAACAGCAGATCATTAAGTTATATATTTAAATACTAGGACATGATACTGATTTTTAAAAAAGAAATTTGTTTTTATTGAGCTTTCAACTTTACAGATAAATTCTGTTTGTTCACTTGGATATTGGCCCAAGGGAGGTCTTCAGGGGGGCGGCCCTCAAGTAGCATACAGGCTGATGCACAAGTGAACTGGCCCCTACAATTTCCTGTGGACACACATGAGAGAAATAAATAGATAGAAGATGGAGACAGACAGTACATGGAGAAAACTGGAGAAGTGAGCTATGCAGTTGACAAGTAAATCAATTAGGCTAAATGACATACTCCTGTGTTTGTTTCTATCATAACAAAACAGTAGACAATGACTGTTGAATATTTTAGACCTAAATATTTGATTGTAGTGTAACTTAACTGAGTAAATTCACAAATTTAGGAGGACCAACAACATGATATTATTGATGAATAAGATCTCCATATACTTACACAAATGCAACCAAATCCTGGACAGGAGGTTGTCCATCAAGCAAGGCAACTGGTACTGAACATACCCTGTGGACACACACATGCACACACACTCACGCTCTAATGTTTGCATTCAACGTCCGCAAGATCTCTTCTTCACGTCCTTTTTCTGGCACACTCGACTCGCGAGACCTCCTT